>CM036258.1:6339294-6576794 GCA_020698575.1 Bostrychus sinensis
TGTACTTAATGTGCTAATGTTAAGAATGCAGGCAAATTAACCAAACAAGCTACATCTGTTGACGAACGTGTGATGTCAAAGCACTGATTAATATAACGGGCGCATCTTTTCATATCTGCATAGGGATAAAATAATAATACAACATGAATGTGTGAAATTTCAAGACAAATAAGAAAAAATGCAGCTCCTTGAAATTCAAAGTAGTGATGTTTAATTGATCTGTAAAATTAATGTGAACCCAACATGATTTTTGGATGTAAAAAGTAACTATTGTTTTAAAATGAGGTGTTTATAAATTAAAACAACAATGACAAAATGACAAAAAACAATACATAAGACTAAATATATCCAGCCAGGACTTGACAGTGACTTTTTGCTCACTGGCGACCATAGTCTTTGTCAAATGTTACAAATCAATTTGTATTTTCATCAGCCACAATTTAATTAGTCATCGTGCATATTTTATATTATGATACACTTAAAGAAATGTAAATTTGGTTTTATGTATGGACATCGATTTATTAAATATTATAAACATGTTTTACTTATAAGCAGAATAAATTGTGCCTCTGTGTGGAGTCTTTTAAAACAAATGTAGTTTAAATTTGTATTTTTTCTTTCTTTAAGCCTGATAAATTACTGTATACTAAATATTGTACACTCAGTCAGAGCCACATAAATTCAGGCCTAACCTCTAAAGTAAAGACAAAGGTGCAGACAACTCAACCAAAGTGGCAGTGGAGGTATTTGTGTTACAGCCAAAATGAAATCTATCTGCAGCTGGCTGGCCCTGTATAGACTATTAAACAAAAGGTTAATAAAACGATAAATAAGTGTTAAGAGAATATTAAAAATGTCTATAGATAAAATAATGTTTACTTGTAGCCAAATGGTACGTCTTACATTACATATTTAACTGTAATTTGGGGCCAGTTGTGTTGTGTTGGTGGACTTATTTTAAAGTTATTTTAAAGTTAAGACATACATCAACATATTTTTCATTTTATTTGCTTTTTTACATATTTTTTGTTAGGAGGCTGTGGTGCTGATAGAAAAGTATAAACACACGTATTCTTTATTTGTACCTTATAGAAATTCAGTTTTTCTATATGCTGTGCATTATCTCTGATTTGATTTGATTTCTGTACAGCACTTTAGTCAGCTCGAGTAGTTTTAAATGTGCTATACAAATACATTTTAATTGAATTGAATTTAATCTCCTGTTCTATTTTTTTCTGATTGATTTCTTTGTGTTCCTATTATGTATAAACATTAAACACTATGGTGCTGATGCAAAAACCTCATATACATTCACTTTACAGCCTGAAACTGTGTTATTTTTTACACTCTTTACAGTTGTACAGTTTTCATGTTTACAAAAACTACACTGCTGTACTTCACTATGACCTGGATGACTCATAATCTTTGCATGCATTTTGTCATGTCATGTATTTTTTAATGTATGCAGCTACTTTTATTGCACTATTCTTGTCATATTTTCCCCCATCACTACTATTAGGTTTTATTTGGTAACAGTTGAACATATAGGGACTTCATAAAAAAGATCTGCTTAAAAACTTAAAATGTCTAACATATATTTGCACTATACTTTTATGGTTGATTTTAAGCATTCTCTTTATGAGCAATGTGTAGATTATTTTTGTTTATTTCTCTTATTTTTCATCTAATACATTATACTTGGCTCTGATTCTCAGTTGGGCATAGGAAACAGGGATGCTGGTGCAGAACATACCCCCTAACCTATTTTGATAAGGGTCCACTGTGCGTAAAAGTGACAATGAAACTGGACCAAAGCGAGTGTAGCGTGCGTAAAACCCGTCCAGTAGCTCCTGCCTCGTAACTCAAATATGATTAGTCTGAGGAGACGAGGCGCTAATTGCTGGGGCTTCACGGATCAGACCGGCTCCCCGTAAAGACACGAGCACTGGGGGAGTTTCCTACAAAGGAGCGCGATGAGAGCACGCACGCTTCCAACAAGTCATTCTCGAACCGCTACAAAGACCACACACGGCGCCAAAGACATGTTAATGTAATCCCGAACTTCTCACTTCTGCCGCGAACAAAACGCTCCCCGTCTTACAAGAAGCGCATTCGGGTGAGATTTCACTTAAAACGCGCAGAATAAGCTTTTGGCTGGTGCGTAACGGGGGTTTACAGATTTACGCATAGGCAAATCAAAGCCAATACACTCGAGAAGACTTTATGTTTTTTTAGACGTTAAAAATATGGCACAAGATAAAAGTAGCGCGCTAGAAATGTGACAAGAAATCAAAGTAGTATTGGAGTAGTAAGCCAAATGTTGCTGCGTAAATACAGCCAAGCATCAAACCACTCACACAGAAGAAGCGTCTTATTAAATCTCGGCTAAATTAATGGTGGTCAAAGGGCGCGTAATGTATAACGTGGTGCGTAATAAGAAGGGAATAACGAGGCAGACAGGCGCCCATTAACCCCCGTGATCCGATGGAAAACACGAGGAGATGGAGAGACTGGAGTCAGGTGCAGAGGAGGCCTGCAGCTGCGCGACAATCCACACCGCGTTACGCCACACACCTGCGTTAAATACACATCCATCGTCTAAGCCTTTTTTTTTTCTGTGCGTAAAATCCCTGGACTAATGCGTAATGCGGTAAATGTTGGCGTGAGGGGAGTACCCGTTAAATAAGCCACTGTGGATTCAGCATTTATGGTTTGTGGTTGCCTAAGGAAATGTTAAAATATAATTATAGAGTCATTTATTAAAATTACTCTATGTAGATATGACAACATTGTGTTAACTGTACCGTGTTTAAACAGACAGACGAATAAAAGTTAATAGAGAATTATCGCACAATATGTTAAATAAATGAAATATTGAAAAAACTGTACTGACAGAAAATGTAACTATTGTAAAAATAAAAAAGATAATAATAATAATCATGTTTCAAAAAATGCAGTAAAGTGGTTTATACATAAAATATATATATACTTGGGTTAATAAAAAAAAAAAAAGAAACATTACATATTTAAGAGATGAATGAATTAACCCCATTTTGGAAAGCTGTCACTCTCTTTTACTGAGTGTAAAAAATAAAATTAAATAAAAATAAAACATGTAATCTTACGTTATACTTGTATATTTTTAGATGGTAAAACCTGCACAGTTGTATGTTGTTAAAATAAATATTACCGTAAGGAAATCTACTTTAACTGTCATTATCAAAACATCATGTTCTTGGTATCATTTTGGCAGCTTTTATTCGCTGGTATTTTGTGGATTTAATAGTTTTAACTACAGTGAAAGGATATTAGAGAAAATTAGAAACTAGTAAATAGTCTCCAGCATAAAACCAATAGTAAATTTAAACTTGTGTCGTTGTCAATATGCGACAGATCTGTGCCTAATTTGCTTTTCTATAGCATAAGCAGTGTGTAGCAAGTACAGTCGTTTTTTTTTTTTTTTTTTTTACTTCGAGCTTGCATTCAGACACAGGGGAAGGGACAAAGTGTACAGCCAAGTCCCATTATACTCTAACTCTGTCTTTGTTTGTGAACTTGTGGCTCCAATAAATCACTCCATGTAATTCTTGTGATTAATAGCCAGACCTTACATGAGCCACACGTCGAATAAATTGGAATAATCTTGGAATAAATGGAGTATGGTGTTAATATGCAGAATTTAACACACGTAAAGGGCATTTAAGCCACGTTTTATGGACATTTCATGCAATAAAAAACATCTATTTTTCATTTGCAGCGGTGTAAGTAGCCTACGCAGAGGTTTATTGGAGAATTTTAAACAGCTGAACATTGGGTCGTGTGTCCCCGCCCCCAGAGTACGCTAAAATTATGGCTTCGAGCACCCTTCACCTCAGCACAAGATACGGCCAATTTTCAAGCCAATAACTCACAACCAGACAACTAGACTAGGCCATGAAAAGCGTGTCCAAATTTCCAACACAGAAATGATAGCTTTTTTTCTTTTTCTTTTTTTGGCTCATATTTCAAACAAACATTGGGCATTAATAGACATATGATAGAGTTTTACATCAATACATAACTATACTGTAATAATAATATCTATGGCACATGTCAAAACGCTGCATTGTATAGGACGCACCGAAAATCCCTCTGTCACTTAGCAACCCACAATTTACGACCCGCGTGGACCTGTGTAAGGCGCGAGGGATATGTAACGATTACGAGCCCATACATTTCCATTGACTGACCTAACCTACACTTAAGGGGCCGACTGGTGAAATGTAGACGGCTTGTTGACGCGCTGTCACGGGTGATCGATTATTGATAAGCGCCCGTGTTTAGTCATCGATAAGAGAGCCGCGGCGTTTGAAGTTACGCGCGGAGCCGAGAGCGGAGAGCTTTATGACTCACGCTCAAATGGTCTCAAATGCAAACACACACACACAGAGAGTGAGAGAGTCCATAAAGGGTTGGGTTCGCTCCAAAGGGAAAAGACGATAAGGAAAAAAAAAAAAAAAAAAAAAAAAAAGCATTATATTGTTTGTGCGTAAAAGGCGCACGAGAAACTGAGAAATGGTTCTGTACGCGTATCAACAATGCACCGGTGTTTAGATATTTAGTCACACTGCTATGGCCTCGACCTTACTTTATGATTCAAACGCTAAATCCTGTAAGATTAAAAAAAAATGTGGTAATGTTTTGGAGGCCTACGTCGCCATTTAATCCTGGTTGAGATAAAGCCGCTTTAATATATTTTAAGTCTCTGTTTACTCCATGTTTGAAGCTAATTGTTGTCTTGCTTTACTGCTGTTCAAATCATGATTTAGCCTTGATCTTTGTCCAAGTTTCGTTTCACATCAATTCAGGATTAGTCATAGTTTTAAAGCCTTTGGTCCTGGATTGAACGAGGTTTGGTAAGATTACTCCTGTTTTGGTTTAGCTCTGGTTTAGTCTCGGATTACGCCTATATTTTACACCTGGTTTATTTTTGCCAATTTAGACAAGAGTAAGCCCTGGTGCAGTGCTGGTTTATTGTTAGTTTGAGTTTTGGATAGTTAAATTTAGCCCTCGTTTCGTCCTACTGTATACACTAAAATTAGAATATAACAAGGTACAATTTAAACCGAACATAGTCGCCATGTTGCTTAAAACCACTTACATGACGTGGCCATTCCACATTGAATCAAATCAAGACATGTTTGACAAAGAGGGTCCTGTCTCGTTCCCATAATTTATTAATAGGAGTGTTTTTAGTCAAATATCTATATAAGTTACAAAGAAATCCAAACGTACAAATACCATTAAAACGACAAATGAACAAAGCGCAAACGAGCGTCCAAAAACTCCTGTACAACAGAGAAGAAGAATAAGAAGAAGAAGACGAGAGAGAAGCTAAATCCAAGCTTTGACAGAAATGTACAGCTAGAACCTACAATTCACATTAAAATCTATTTAAGTCACAGTTTGGGGGTTCACAGCAGTCTTCTCCACAGCGGGGCCTACTGTCTTTAGTCTCAATATAATTTACATAAATAATCCGCAGTTTGTCACACTGTCCATTTTTAAATCCACATCCTTTCGCAGCGCGTAATAGGAGCGTCTTCGAGTTTCTTGTAGCTCATTTTAAAATCCATTTAGCGCACGTAATGTCTTCTTCATAGTTTTTAAATAGTAGTTCTTGGGTTTGACGGGGTAGCAGACTGGTGTCACCAGGTCCGGCCGTAAAGCAGCGCGTACTCAGCCCCGGGGGAGTTCAGGTGTGACAGGCCGGACACAGGCGGACTAGAGCCGGCCAAATCTGGAGAGTGGCCCGTACTGGACACCTGCTGCTGGTTCTGGTGCTGCGCTAACGCGTTGGACATGATCATGACGGCGCCCTGCTGCTGCTGCTGCTGCTGCTGTTGCTGCTGGGTTTGGGTCTGTGGCGCGTGGTGGCTCTGCGCGGAGGGGTTGGCCGAGTGTCCGCTGCCCTGACACGGTTTGCCGTCCTTCACCAGCACGGGCACGGCCACTCTGCGCGGGGACTGCTGCTGGCCCTGCGTCTGCTGGCACGCCCCGCCGTCCTGCTGGAGCTGCTGCTGGGACGCCTTGTCCTTGGCCTGGCGCTTCATCTTGTAGCGGTGATTCTGGAACCAGATTTTCACCTGCGACATTGCACAATAAAAGCGTCAGAATACAATCCAATAACCAGCTCTAAACACAGGTCTACGGGAAATCTCTTTATACCACTTAATAAGGTCAATGTAGGTTTATCTAAAAGATGCCATAAAAAATAAAAACAGGTGAAAAGCTAAATACTGGATTAATATAGCAGACCAAACAAACATCACAGCAGAATGCACAGAACTGGAATGAAATCTTTGGCTACATCGATGATTAAAGCTCGGAGATTGCAACCAGATGCCTACTTCTACATAAATTTAGTATCTGTACCATTTTACAAAAAGCCAAACTTGACTTAAATGATGATATTCTGTAGATTCTTCCCAAATCTCCACTTTTTAGTCGTATATATCCAGATGCTTACTCTACTAATGATTGCAATGACTTTTTGTCTATATTAGAAGCCAACACGTTTCCACCATGTGCTTACAAACTGCACCAGGAATCCCTCAGATGGAACAATTTCTAATTAAAATGTAAATATAAAAAATATAGACAAACAAATCACATGAAATATAGAGCTGTACCATTCCCTTACATGTGGGTATATGGATCCATATTTAGCAGTGCCTTTAGTGCCTTTAAAGCCAATATATTTGAATACGTTTTAAAAATGCACATCCAGGAATTTCAATAAAGCAATGGCTACCACAAAAAGAAAACGATGTAAAAAAACAACCAAAACATAACTTGTATGTATAAAGTGAAGTGTGCTCATTTGGACAAAAAAATGTCGAAAGCTATGATAAGATTTAGTATAAAATAAATCTACTTTAAATGAACTAAAAATAAAATGGTTGATGTTAATTTGCTTCTAGTTGAAATAATTTAGCTTATGTTACTAATTGTGAGGACACCAATTATAAACTATAGGTTGTTCAAGTGCACTACATCCTCTTCTAAAGCTTTGAGGTATGTCTGGTATTTTCCACTCCACTGTTTTGTAGGAACAGAACTGCCTACACCAGCTTTGAAAGAGTGGGATTTGCCAAGTAAATGCAGTCAAGTGAAGTAGACAAATTAATAACAGGGAAAACTAAGAAACAATTTTAAAATAGTAATAGTAATAGTGTAAAAAAGCATAAAACATCTGTCTTTAGTTGACTGTGATTAGCTGCCATCTTAAACATTTTTGTAGTCCAAAATACTGTTCCTGTAAAAGAACTACAATAAACATTTCTAGACATTGCCTCAATGTTTTTATTGTAAAGTAATGGAAAGGCACAGCTACTATTATTCCTCTATGAATTCAGAAGAGGACGTTTCCGCTTCTGAATAATCACAACAGGCCTATGATATAATTCTTATTGCAAGCCAAAAATCAAATTAGCTTCCATGGCTAAAGTAATGTCTTTTTGGCCAGATGGGGACATATTTTTAAACAGTAGAGTCCCATTGTAAACACATCTACGTATATTTGAGATATTGTGGAGTTACTTGTCCAATAGACCCCAATATGTACAGTTATTAACTTCCACTGGTTTTGTTTACAATGCAGAATAATTATAGAATATGTAAAAATATGTGCTGTTGCCATAAAATAACAATAACTATAGTGAGGACATTTTAAAACACTTTGAATTTGTGGGTCTGTATTTTAAAGTGCTAATTCTTGCATTTGCTGTAATACTCCAATTAAATGAAATGCTGCTTTCTGAATTATTAAATGGAAAATCACAAATGTGGGCCAAGATTTTTATTATTTAGACTTTGTTATCGTCCCTCTTGTGCTCTGTGCTGTCAGGTGCTAGGTCAGATCGTGGCGCGTTATTACAGCACTGATAGCAGCCCGGATGTTTACCTGCGTCGGTGTCAGGTGGATCATGCTGGCCAGGTGCTCGCGCTCCGGTGCAGACAGGTATTTCTGCTGCTTGAAGCGTCTCTCGAGCTCGTACACCTGCGCCTGGGAGAACAGCACGCGCCTCTTCCTCCGCGGCGCGCTGGACAGGGACCCCATGCCTTTGCCCACATCCGCGAGCGAGCTCAGGCTGCCCATACTGCCCATGTTCATCCCCGAGGACGAGCCCATGAAGCGGGAGACTACGGACACAAAATACAATAATCAGCCACTGTATGACATTAAGTTTTACGCACACAGTTTACTTTATAACAACATTGCACAAAATGATTAAAATTATTCACAATGACCTAATATATTTTCAGAAATAATCTTTTTATTAGTATACTACAAATAATTCTATGTTTTTTTTTACTACTTCCTTAAAATTATCAAATGGCACAAGATATTTTTATTTTACGCACACACGTTACGTTCCTATGCGTAAATTGTATTCTTAAAATTCCAAAGAGCAAAAATGCATAATGAATTTCAAACAACTGTCTATATCATATTGAATAATTTAGGCATAAGGCGACAGATTTCTTGATTATTTGTCTTTATGCATAAGGGCAAAACGAGCAAACAATATACAATATTCTGTTCAAACTGTCTCATGAATAAAATGGCAAGGCACAAATTAAACTGGTAAATTGATACAGCTATTAATGTGACATTTATACATTGTTTCTACTGTCTTTACGCGCTAAGATGTTATATTTGCTGCAAGTCTTTGGATTAAATTTCAATTAATTACATTCAATTTCGTTTAATAGCTATAAACATGCCATGCTCGCTATACTGATCAAAAAAATTAAACGACTCAGGCAAAATCAGCTCGTGACCAAACAAAACAGCTGAAGCAGTGTGTAAAAAGGGCATTTATTTGTCCTCTGCTTTTAACATTCAACAGGTTGCAATAAGATTTCTAGATTATGCTTTGCTTCACCCACAAACCTTTTTAAACCAGAACATTTTAAAAACGGAAACACTATATGATTATACACTATATGACCACCGTATGATTTGGGTGACATGATGTGACAAGTGCGTAAAAGTGGAATTGCTTTTCGTTAAGATGCAGTGTTGTTGATACTGTACGACCTCGCTCTGTAGTATTACCATTGCGCACAAAGCCTTTTCCTAAGGCAGATTTAATTGAACTAATATTTTTGAATTGGCGAAATTAAAATCTTAAAACAATCAGTGAGCTCAGAAGTTTTTAACAAACTGTCTAAATGCGTCAGAACCCGTGCGTAAAGAGTAACTTTTCCTCCCCGCTCCACATTGCTGTAACAGGTGTAAGGTGCGCGTTATAGCCAATACTCACTGGTGGAGAAGCGCGGATCCGGGTTGGCCCCGTACCATCCCGTAGCCGTAGCGCTGCCCCTCATCCCGTCCTGGTACGGCGGCAGTTCGCTCATGTTGCCCAGGTTCCCGTTGCAGTAGCCTCCCATCGCGGTGTGTGACAGCTGCGAGACACCTGCCGCCGTCATGTGGTAAGCCGCCGCGGACACCGTGCCGTTGTGGCCCATGTGCTGATGCTGCATGGCCGCTTGAGACACCTGCGGCTGGCGGTAGGACGCGAGAGGAGCCCCCAAGTTGTTGTTGTCCATACTTACTTTCTTATAGCTCTCTTCAAGGGGACTCAAGATATCGGAAACAGAGAAAGGAGTCGTATGCTTAGGGCTCATCGACATTGTTCTGTGGCTGGATGGAGAGGGAGAAATTAGGCAAGGCAATCTCTCCTAGCTTTTTTTTTTTTTTTTTTTTTTTTTTTTTTTTGGCCAAAGCCCCTCTCTCTTGGTTCCTGTTGTCGACCCTGGTAAGATGAAGAAGACGTAGGAGAGCGCCTCAAGTCCGCCTTAATTGGATGGAGTGGGAGCTTGGTACTGGCTTTGGTTTGTTTTAGCCTGGCGCCAGGTTTAAGGCTACCATCAGAGGCGGGGCATCGTGGCAACAATACGAAAAAAAAAAAAAAAAAAAAAAAAACTCCACAGCTCCACCACAGCCTTCCTCCTCCCGAGCAGCCGTGCGTAATTCCACTTCCAAGACTCCCTCCCACTAACAATAACATGCGAAATAAACGTCCAAATCCGCGTCTGCATGGGGTGTGGTGCGTGCGTCTTGGTCCTCCCTGCCCCGTCTGCCTCTGCGCGGCTGCTCGCTCTCCCGCGGAAGCTCTGGAGCGCACCTCGGGCTCGCAGTGGCCACAATGCACTTTATTAACTGTAGTGATGTTTACGAGGGCCTCTTGATAAAAGAAGGGCCTATATGGACTTGAGAGTTGGAGAAGCACTCCTCGGTTGAACTAGTGACTTTTAATGGCCACGAGAGGCCTCCAGTGATTGCGGGATTGTTTGTGTTATGCCTTATCGTACTCAGACATGCAAAAGTGCACTTGCGACGAGAGGAATTGACTGAACCTGATAAGTAAATAAATACACATCCCGTGCGTTAAGTGGCTGCGTAAATCATTCATTAAGCGCCTGTATCTTAATTCACCTTTTTGATATCACTGGAGACAAGCTGCGTAAATTTACTACGGCGTTAACCATGGACTGTAGGAGCCCTTAGTGTTAAAGGTGAAGGAGGTATATCCCCAAAATGGTCCAGAAATAAATCTACTATAAGCAGGGCTATGGTAAGCAGTTTGTAGTTTTATTGTGACCCACTTTTTACAGAACCAAAGGAAATATCTGTTTCAAAAATTAGCGTCATTAAAACAATATTTAGCTTTTAAATAAGCTGAACATTGGAACTCTATTCAACCTTTGTGTGATCCATCTTTGGGTCTCGAACCACCCCTTGAGAAGCACGGGTCTTAGTTTTATTTAGCCCTAGTTTAGTCCTGGTTTAATGCTCCTGAGGGGCTGCATCTAGGGTTAGTCAAAGTTTAGTCTTATTTATGGTTGTGGTTTTAATCCTGGATCTGTTGCATTCTCTGATTTACTTTTAGATTTAGTGCACTGATTTCTTTTCTTTTTTTTTTTTTTCAATCTGATGCTTACAAGTACAGTTTAGTAGTACAAGTTTAAAGGAAGTTATTCAACAAAACAGATGTAGCAGAATTGTTCAGCCATTTATTACAAACATATAATTCAGTGTAGACTTGAACATAGTTATTTGTAGAGTGAGCTAAAAAAAAAAAAAGAAAATAAAAAAATAAACTCTGTATCTAGATCTTTTTTTACACATGCATTAATAGTTTCAGAGCGAATTATATAAAAAAAAACATTATTTTAAAAACCCTTTTGGTGAGGTTTTGTCTGTATAAAGTTATTTTTAGTTACATTTGAATAACTGTCATGTTGTCTCTCTATATTTTAAAGCAGTGGTTCCCAACATTTTTGTCTCATGTTCCCCTGCAGGCTTTTTGCTCACGAGTATCACCATGAGTCTTAAAAAAGCACTCACACGAGACATTTTACACTTACTTTATTATAAACACTCATCATCCTGCATTTCTTTCTTTAAACTCAAATTTAAGATGAAAAACTCCCTGCTTAAAATAAAATAAAAACTATATAAATAAAAAACATACATTTGCCTATTTTACTATATTTTTTATGATCAAAATAAACTCATAATAATTTGACAAAGAAAAATTAATTCTCCTTAGACACTATTTCATAAATGTCAATTGTTCAACATGAAAATATTGCAAATATTTTTTTGTTATCTTGGAATAAAATTATGATAGTAGTGGCCCCTAATGTGTGCTTGCACCCCTAGAGGTCCCTGCCCCCCTGGTTGGGAAACACTGTTTTAGAGCAGTGTTGGAGAGGGGGTTGTGGTATATTTTGATTTGTGCATTTAGAATTATGTATTAAAACTGATTTAGTATGGTTGTTTGTAGGGTATTAAATGTAGGTTAATACAGACAACACTGGTGGTGGAAAGTATGTAGATACTCAAGTCATTTATAGACACTTAAAGAAAATAATCCCCTCAGAGTACATTATATACATTTAAACTATTTTTTGGCTTGGGTAGCAGACCTGTCTCACAATCAGAAGGTCCTGCGTTTGAGCCAGATTTTTCTGTCAAGTTGCAAAAAATAAATTACAAGCTTACATTGCATGAGTTAAAGGAAAAAAGTACTGACTAATTTTGTTGGTTACTTGTGTAATATTAGTCTAAAACTGCAGCACCTTTACTTGAATACATATTGTGGGTACTTCTTCAACCTCCTTTATTTGCTTTTGTGCTTCTGGTGCAGTCAAAAAACCAAACCGGACATTAGAAAACACTTGACAATACCAGTGAATCCAAAAGTATGAATAACTCAAACTAGGGCAAAAACACTTGGTTAGAGCCAAATTTGCTTACAACCAAAACAAGCCTGAAACCACATCAGCGTCAGAGCGAGGAGTGAGAGTCTCTCCTGAGAAGTTAACAGTAGTGAAGTGTCTCTCGGCACAACACCAGGTAGCCCTCAGTAACAGAGCGGCAGCAGCAGTTTAACTCAATCACAGCTCATCCAGCCAGAATTTAGGAGAAGTGTGAGGAAACCAAAGTGACACGAGGGGATTTTAGTTTTAACTTTGCAGCCTGGAAAACATGACACTAACATCCAATAGCGTTTATGAATAACAACATACAGATATAATATTACTTATTATGAATACATCTCGATACAACTTGAGATAGAAGAGCCACAGCTTAACAGATTTTGCAACACTGTTATAAAATATGGACTTCGGCAATTGTGCATTTTTAAAAATCTAAAGTAAAGTAGAAATTTCAGCCTAAGAAAAAAGAAAGGTGTCACACATGAAATCTGAGCAAGTGGCATTATTGCAAGATTTGTATTTATTAATTGTGTTTAAAGTTTTTTTTATTAACTTTTTATATACATTTTTTTAGATATTTTATTTCAAAGTCAAAAGTTTCTGTCCTATTATATTTTAAACCTGGTTTTGTTGTCACATGTATTATTGTCCTTAATGGTGTGCTCTCAAAACTGTTAAGAAATGCACTGTTACAATTTATAATAAAAGAAAAGACACACACATCCACAAAAAATATTTTACTTGTGTGCTGCATCAAAAATTCAAAAGTAACAAAGCATACAAGAATACTTTTTAGCAACAATTTAAAATAAACATTGCATTGGTTAAGTTTAGCAAATCAACACTTTATGGATTTGGAAGTAAAACAGGGCTTCATACTTTAAATAAACTAAATTCAGTAAGTTTATTATTCTATTGAAGGAAAACTTAGCACTAGGCACTTAACCAGTCCTGCATTAAAACATTTTGCGGGCATGTTCTTAGCAGCTTATGTTAAAAATTATGAAAAAAATATTGTCCGTGTTTTTTTTATAGTATGTGGGACTTTGATGACTGGAGGTTAGGAAGTTGTGGTTACACTGTAGTCAAGAATCTAAAATGTTTATGTGTAAAAAGTCAGTCACAATAAAACAATACAAAATAAATGATAAAAAGGAAAACTTTGGGTCCTAAGATGACACCAGATGAGAATCACGCTCTAAACCTAACTCAGCATTTCCCGTTACTTAAGAAGACTATGGAGGCCCACCATAGTCTAATCTTCTCCACCATAGTCTAATCTTGTCTTCCTTAGTCTTCTCCCCATAGTCTAATCTTCCCTTCCTTAGTCTAATCATCTCCACCATAGTCTAATCTTCTCCCTCATAGTCCAGTCTTCTCCACCATAGTCTAATCTTCCCTTCCTTAGTCTAATCTTCTCCTCCATAGTCCAATCTTCTCCACCATGGTCTAATCTTCTCCACCATAGTCTAATTTTCCCTTCCTTAGTCTAATCCTCTCCACCATAGTCTAATCTTCTCCACCATAGTCTAATTTTCCCTTCCTTAGTCTAATCTTCTCCACCATAGTCTAATCTTCTCCACCATAGTCTAATCATCCCTTTGTTAGTTTTATCTTCTCCTCCATAGTCTAATCTTCTCCACCATAGTCTAATCTTCCCTTCCTTAGTCTTATCTTCTCCTCCATAGTCTAATCTTCCCTACCATAGTCTAATCTTCCCTTCCTTAGTCTTATCTTCTCCTCCATAGTCTAATCTTCCCATCATAGTGTAATCTTCCCTTCCTTAGTCTAATCTTCTCCACCATAGTCTAATCTTCCCTTCCTTAGTCTTATCTTCTCCTCCATAGTCTAATCTTCTCCACCATAGTCTAATCTTCCCCACCATAGTCTAATCTTCCCTTCCTTAGTTTAATCTTCTCCTCCATAGTCTAATTTTCCCTTCCTTAGTCTAAAGCCAAGATGGACAATAAACTTGTTTAATAAGTGACATTTTTCACTTCTTTTAGCATCAAAAATACATAAAAAATAACTAAAAATTATTCATTAGAGATTAAATAGAGATATTAATTGACACTTCACACCAAAAATTCATGTCTGTGTGTGTATTCCAAGAAAAGCTTTTCTTAAGAATCACCAGTACCTCATAGACTGAATAGAAATCTGTGGGAAGTGGTGCTTAACTAATAGCAATTGAAATGTCTGAACAATTAACAACAAGTAACAATTTATGAAAAAATATGTATTCACACTGTAGACAAGATTGTAAAATGTTAATATTTAAGATGTTAGTCACAACAAAATGATAAAAAGAAAAACTTTGGGTTTTGAGATGACATCAGTTGAGAATCACAGGTCTAAACCTAACTAATAGCAATTTAAATGTCTGAACTTAACAATTTCTGGAAAAGAAATACATTCACGCTGTAGACGAGATGTAAAATGTTAATATGTTAAAAGTGGTTCCCAACAAAAGAATAAAAAGGAAAACTTTGGGTCCTAAGATGACACCAGTTAAGAATCACAGGTCTAAACTCAACTAATAACAATTTAAATGTCTGATCTTAACAATTTCTGGAAAAGAAATGCATTGACGCTGTAGACAAGACTGTAAAATGTTAATATGTAAGATGTTAGTCACAACAAAATGATAAAAAGAAAAACTTTGAGTCCTAAGATGACACCAGCTGAGAATCACTGTTCTAAACTTAACCATAACAATTTAAATGTCTGAACTTAACAATTTCTGAATAAGACATGTGTTGTTCACACTGTAGACAAGACTGTAAAATGCTAATATTTCAAAAGTGGTTCCCAACAAAATGATAAAAACAAAAACTCTGAGTCCTAAGATGACACCAGCTGAGAATCACTGTTCTAAACTTAACCATAACAGTTTAAAGGTCTGAACGTAACCAACTCATGAGCCAAAAAAGATGTATTTTCTTATTTTACAGCAAACACCTCAGCACACTGGCTGCCTGTATGTGCACCATAATTGCAGAAATTGATCCATAACAATTGCTAGCTGTTGCACTACAATTATTTTTAATGAAGCCATGTTATCGTATGGACAAGGGCAAAACATCACAACAGCAAACAACCCGCTGCATTGCATGTTAGCGCTATATAGCTTAGCCTAATTCGTACGGGCCATATTCTAATAGCAGCTAATTAAAAACCACGTTGCCACATCCCTGGCTTAATTAAGGAATTTCAGCAGACATTCCTAATCATCTAAATCAGTACCTTGCTTTTTCCCAGTTCGGAGCGCGCCACTATCACGGCCAATTAGCGGCAATTAGTCCAAATGTTGGCGCTAATTCCTTACAATAATTAGGACACTTTGAAGAGGAGGGGGACGAGGAACGCAAGCTTTTGTTTCCAATGTTTGTGAGAGAAAAATGTCATGAGATTATCGGCAACATCTGCACACAGCCATGGGATCGTACACACGGCAGCAGAGGGGAGGTCTATGGAGTAAATAGGTATTGTGTAAAATTAGCAACCTGGGGATTTGTATTGGTTTTGTTGTCTGTGTGAAGATGGTAGTACTCAGCAATCAGGCATAACATTATGACCACTGACAGGTAAAGTGACTAATCACAGATTATGTCTTCATCATGGCACCTGTTAGTGGGTGGGATAAGTTAGGCAGCAAGTGAACATTTTGTCCTCAGAGTTGATGTGTTAGTAGTAGGGGTGTAATTATAAAGTAACTATACTGATGTATTGATTTTATTTCCTATGATACATCGATATCAATACACATTACCTTGTATTGAATCGTATCGTTTTCTAGGAAGTGTATATTGATATGCATGGGGAAAATAATGATAATATGGAAATTTCCATGTTAAAATACAACCAGATATGGCGTTTTTGATATGTTTTTTGTGTTTTTAATCAAATAAAATGTTATATTAAACTTTTCTTTACTCTCTGTCTGTTGGAGATCAATCCTACATTTGAGAGTGAACCTTTATGATTTTTGACAAAAAGTTGGTGTATCGATTATCAATGTGAAGGTGTTGAATTGTATCGTATCGTTCCAAATTAGCCAATATCGTTCTTAAATTGTATCGTAACTATTTTAATTGATATGTATCGTATCGTTGCAAAGACGTATCGTTACACCCCTAGTTAGAAACAGGAAGTGTAAGGATGTGAGTGAATTTCAGAAGGGCCAAATTGTGATGGCTATAGACAGCTGGGTCAGAGCGTCTCCAAAACTGCAGCTCTTGTGGGGACTTCCCGGTCTGCAGTGGTCATTGTCAAAGTGGTCCAAGGAAGTAGTTATGCTAAGGAATTATTATTATTATTTTTATCAAGGCTGTATACTGTTTTTATATAATTGTTAATTCCTTAATTATTTTTTTATGTTTACTCAAAGCCCTGCTCCCATATTTGGAAAATAAACATTCAATTCAATTTCATTTCTAAAACAGTCGCCAAAAACAGCTTCATAAACAGTTAATCAAATATAAACACACAATCAAACATAACACACAATCAAACATAAATAATAACTACACTAAACTAAACAGACCCATCACACTCCTCTCCTTAGACCCTACTTCTCGGTGAGGAAAAACACCTAAAAAACCCAGCTGTGGGAAAAAAAGAAGAAACCTTATGGAGTAGCACATGAAAGAGAGACTGTAAAATAAAGTTGATTAGCTCATCGGTAGGATCATAGTTCAGGTCTGTGAGGATGCAGCAGGTGGGCCTCATCCAAACAGGGGAGTGGGGGTGAGGCAGGGGTCCTGGAAGCCCACAGGAGGTGAGGTTAAAGGGCCCACAGGTCGGGACAGGAGCACAGATGGGGTCAGCTAAGGTCCAGTCGACGCTGGGACATGCAACAGCCACATCAATAGAAGCTTACATCATATTCCATTAAAATATTTCATTCACTCGCTGTTTTATTCATTGGTTTACATTTTATTAAGCCACTCTTAACTTAATTATAATCAAACTTGTCTGAGTCAAGGGGCGGCAGTAACTTTGGTGGTTGAGACGTTTGTCCACTAAACAGAAGGTTGGCAGTTCAAAACCCGCTCCCATCACTGTGTCCTCGGGCAAGACACTTCACCCACCTTGCCTCCTGTGTCTGCCTACAGTGCATGAATGTGTGAGTGAATGGGTGAATGGTTCCCTGATCTAAAGTGCCTTGTACCGCCCATGGATGTAAAAGCGCTGTATAAATGTGACCATTTTAATTTATGGTTTTAGGAATCAAGTTAAAAAGAAAGAAGTGGTTTAAAATGGGGTAAAACTGACTTTTGAAGACTATGAAGACTTTGTTTAGTATTTTTGATTTGTGATAATTATTTGAACAGGCTATTTATCATAATTTGCAAACTGTTTGGCCAAATATGACTTCCTGCCGCTCTATTTACGTTGCACAACAGCTAATGTGGCATATGACCTTGCACATTTCTGTATATTCTTATGCAGAGTTTATATATCTGTTGTATTTTGCATGCTTCTTTTTTATTGCCAATTTGTTAAATGATCATTGCTTTGATTTGATGTGGCATTCAGTGTTGACAGCAAAGAAAAATTGTCATTGGGAGACTTGTTTTCATCCTGTGCACATGACAATTGAATCTCTTTGAATCTTCTTTTCTTGACAGCTTTATTCATATTTACCTAAAACAAAAACAAAAACCTAATAACAAACAGTTTCTTTGAAGTCTCTTCCTTGTTCTCTCTCTGCTGTGAGGAAGACCAGCGGTGGAGCACACTCTGGGAAAATACTGGGGCACGACGTCACTCGCATTTTTAACCAATCACCTTCGAGTTTCGGGGAGCCTGGACTGAGAGGGGGGGACACCGCGGACAGAGCTGTGTGAGAGCGCCTCCTAGTGGACACTCGCTGACGTTCACACTGTCGACACCGAAGGCACAGAGCTCAGAAGGAAGCGGAGGGGAACGTGAGGTTAAAGAAAAGGTTGTGGTGCCATCTAGTGCACGGTTAGAGTCATAACAAGAGACGAGTGCAAACAAAAAGACAGGTCAGGGGTGGCTGGAGGTTATCCCAGCAATTATGAATCCATTATCTTATATCCAATGAACTAATGCTTGCTTTTTTCTTCTAATAACCTTCACTCAGTGCTGGTCTTTCATTAATGGCTGGATGCCTGAAGGTTTGGTTCAGGGCTCAACACTGGGACAACTTTTCTTGCGTCTCTTCTCAATTATTCTTAAAATATATTCAAATGCTAACATCTGTTTTGATTTTTGCCACCACCTGTGCTCTCCTTGCTGGAAAAAAGGTACAATTTCTTAGCATCAGATTGAATTTTCATTTTGTGCTACAATATGTATAATTATGTACTGAATGTTGCTGTTTGTGTATATTTTAAAATGAGAAAACACCACACATTCGTGAATAAAACTTGGCAACACTTCCTAAATATTGTTTTTACAGGAGTTTAATGTCAAGCCTTTGTAACACATTATACATCCAATACTGCAGCCTCCACTGTTAACAGGCCTCAAACCATTTTATTGTTTCATTACAGGGGATATATTTAGCAAAACTGACTTTTTTTGAGTTTCCTCCCATGTTATAATGTTGTTCCTTCATCAAAAACATACCTGGAGTTGTGTTTATGTTTGATTCATGCCTGTTTGAGTAATTCTGTATTCCCAGGCACAGGCGGTTTGAGGTCTCAAAATGCCCGGGACCACAAACCTCTGTGTCTTCAACGAAGCCCCGCCCACTCCAGGAAGCACCTCTACATCTATTTCTGCTCTCATTTATTTATCACGTTTCCACTGATTCCTCACTGCTAGTTTTCATTTTGTAGTAAAATGGCATCATACAAAAAGTTTAAAGAAATAATGAGCTCTTTGTCTATGTTTATGTTCAAAAGACTGCAGCACTCAGCCCTCTGCTGCCCTCTGCTGGTCTCCTCACCTGTTTCTTTGAAGCCCCAGAAGAGTACTTATTAAAAATGTTTTCTTTGAGTGAGATAATGTTTTTAAAGGTTGTAGAACGTGAAATGCTGCCCTTGAGGTGACTGAGATTAAGTAAAAATATGAAGAAAAGCAAAATAAAGTGTCTTTAAATTACTCCTGTCATGTACTTGTGAGTTTTTATGTACTCCACATACAATCAGCTGAAACCATCGGTCAATTCAAATCACTTCTAAAAACATTTCTGTTTAAGCTGGCCTTCCACTCCATACACTAACCTCTCTGGATTTGTTTTTCCTGCTGTGTGTGTTTTATGTGTGTGTGTGTTTTAAATGTTTTGGGTGTCATGAAAGGTGCTATATAAATGGAAGCTATTATTATATCTGTCTATTTCATTATAAATGTGCGACTCAGCATTCACACATAATAATAAATACTAAATACTACTAAACTCTGACTGTAAGTAACTACTGAGTTGAGTTTGCAAACATAGGCAGAACAAAGACTGATGTTTGAGGAAGGTTTTAAACACATTTGCGCAGTAAACACTGTCAACAATCTGACAACACTAAAGTCAAGTCCCAAACACTCAAAAACAGCTCCTCATGTCCACAAACAACAAGTTGTGTGCATGTGTCCCTCAAAGATCAAAATTAAGGCCACTTCACTTTACGTCAATTAACTTAACTTCAGTAGCCATTCATGTCTTTTATGAATTTTGTATAATAAATAGTTGCATGAATTTGTTACTTGTATAATAACTTTTTACATCAGACATATATTTTTAAGGACTTGAAGATAAAGTTTAACTGTAACAGCCAATGACTAGTGGTAAACTTTAGAGTTGAGTTTAATGAGAATTTAAATAATTAGAAGGAAAAAGAAGGCAAATGAATGTTTTCTAAGTGTAAATACTGTAAAGGAAGGGTTGGCAACCGTTTTGGCACCGAGTGTTCCTTAGAAAGTCTCATAACTCTGAGTGTGCCACCACTGGTGGCTTCTACTACTAAAAAAACAGAGGGTTAGACATTTGTTTATGACTGCCACATTTAGCAATGCTATTAGCAATGCAATAGCTAACATCAGTGGAATGATGAATACAAGACAAGTAGTGAAGAGAATTGTGGATGCATACCTTGACACTGCTTGTTTAATAAACTCTCAAACATTTTCATAGCATACTGTACAAAGGATCATCCTTTTGAATTTTGGATGCCCTGTCCTTAGATTATTAAGGACATGGCACAGACTCCAAATACACACATGTTTAAATGTGGGCAGGAGAGCACACTGTGGCATCACAACATGAAAGATAACATTGGTCAAGTCAAGTCAAACTTTATTTATAAAGCACATTTAAAACAACCCAAGTTGACCAAAGTGCTGCACAAGCCATAATACGCTAATATAAAATAATACAATAATTAAATAGTATAATATAATAATATAAAAGCATAAGAAGACATTAATTAATAATACAATAGGATAAAAGACCATAGGTGCCTAAAACCAAACTAAATACAAGTTAAAATGTAAGGTGCTTGCTTAATCATTGTTGAATGCCAATGAGAAGAAGTAGGTTTTTAACAAACTTTTAAAGTGCTCGAGTGTCTGTGCAGATCTAATGTGCAGTGGGAGACTGTTCCATAATTTGGGTGCAGCCACTGAGAAGGCTCTGTCTCCTCCGGTGGACAGTCTGGAGCGGGGGACAGACAAGAGCAGTTGGTCAGCGGACCTCAGGGCCCGGGCCGGGGTGTGGGCATGGAGGAGCTCTGACAAATAAGATGGGGCCGTCCCATGAAAACTTTTAAAAACCAAAAGTAAAGTGAGTAAGTAGTAAGTAAGTCGGGAGGGTGCACTGTCCTGGGCCGGGTGGCAGCAGGGGATGCACCGCTGCTGATTCATCAGTGAGCAGCTCCTGCAGCCTCAGTGAGTCTTCTCTGACCTCTGTGGCCCTGAGGAAGCTTCAGAGCCAACAGAGCCCCGCAGTACAGCCACAAACCAGAGAACTCTTTGTACCAGTTCCAAACCCAGATAAATGGAGAGGGTTGAGTTAGGAAGGGCATTTGGTGTAAAATCTTTGCTAAATAAATATGCAAATGTGTAGGCAGAGGATTTGCTGTGGTGACCCCACAGAAATACGTGAAAGAAACTGCTGCATCTGAACTAATTTAAGCTCCGTCCTAAACTCTTTCTAAGCAGTTCCTAATATCCAGATAACCCGCACAGAGCTCCTCCTGTGGCCCACTTTATGGGAATATTATAGGTTTAGCTGAATGGGGCCCCGGGGCCGAGCAGTGAGTAAAACTATAGGATGGGCCGGCCAATACAAGCCCATCCTTTTCAGCCAATTCTTCAGAGCAACTTAAAAATCCAATGGCAACCTCTAAAAGCCTGTCTTTGTCGCCCTTAAACCCCGAGATGCTCTAAACCACCATTGTGAGGTTAAAGCTCATAAATTTGTCGCCGGGACTGATTAAACATCACGGGAATTGAAACACTAAAGATTTTGTCTCTGTGGCTTTTGGACCGGGGACAATGAGGGCATTCAGGGGGAGACACCCACACAAAGGCTGCGTTTAGAGGGAGAAGCAGCGGGCTGAGGGGTCCGGACTGTCCCCTCCATATGTGGGACAAGGTGGCCCCCGCGGAGCACACAAAGCACCAGGTGACAGGGACGACCGGCCCGGAGGTCACAGGACGAGCAAACAACATTAACGGGGGGCGGGGGGAACAGAGGACACCCCTCCCACTGGACACAACGGGACAGGAGCTGCAACAGTGGCTCCATAAATTATTGGCCACACAGCAGCAGCAGCTCAGGCCGGGACGAGTTAGGACAGTGATACCTCAGGATAAAATGGGAGTGGTCTAACGCAGTATATGTCCTAAAATCAGACATATCCTAAAAGACATTTCATTTTTGTCTCCATAAATTACTAAACACAATAGAAAACGTAATATTCAAATAGGTCCAAATGAGGGTACTGTAACTTTTTAAATAAATTGTAGTTTTGTCTCAACAATTTTTTTTTAACTTCTACTTGAGTAATATTATATCGAAGTAACAATAACAACGGCTACTCTGCCGACCTCTGAGCAGGAACTTTCCAATTCTCAGTGTATGCTGAAAGGCTGTACCGAAAACACTTACTTAGCTGACCTCAAGGTTAAGGTGGGATGATTTAGAAAAGTGGTGTCCAAACACTGGGATTGGACCCAAAAATAGACCTGAAAAAGATTTTATTTTGGTCGCCAGGGGGTTAGATGCGACTATAATCATCTATAGGGACATACAGTTATAGAATACTGATAAACTTACAAAAGGAAAAGTATTTTATGTACATGACAAAGTAGAATCACAAGTTTATTCACGATTCTTTTGGCATTTTGAAATAAGCATGTCCTGAACAAAGCTTTGGACAAACAGCCTGGACGCCACAGGACACTGATAATCCGAAGGTGAATGGTGGCTGCAGCTAAAAGAGAATAAAGTGCTAATGATGTTTGTTTTTCATTTACAATTCTCACAGTAAAACTCGAACTAAATGGGAAGCAGAACTGAGAGTGAAGCCTCGAGCAAACAGCAACTTTTTCGATGAAAAGGGATTGAGCTAATTTCAAATACTGCTGATCTGAGTAGAAACATCCAAGGACACAACAATAGCAAACACATAATACTTGATTTAACAACCAGTGATGTGGATTTTTTTTTTTTCATTTATATTATTATCATACGGTGTATACCTGTGGTTCTCAAATTGGGCTTGGACACTCAGGAGTCTTGTTTCCAGATTTAGTTCTGATTTAGTTTAATTTAGACCCAGTTTTATTCCTGTTTTAAATGTAAAGTGTAGGCTGCTGCTTAGTCCTGGTTTAGACCTAGTTTAGATCTAGTATAAACCTAGTATATACCTGGTTCAGTCCTAGTTTGGACTTGGTTCAGTGCTGGCTTAGACCTGGTTTATTCTTGCTTCTGTCCTTATTTAGTAATGCATTTTTGCTCATTTATATTTTAGCTTTTGGTTCAGACCTGGGTTAGATTTGTTTAAAGATGGTACTTGTAAAGCCAAATATTTCCTAAGGTGATACTTTGTGTAAAAAGTTTGAGAATCACTGCTCTCTGTAGCTCATTTATTGTAAATTGATATAATTGTGTGTGTGCCTTTTTTAAGTGCAACATCAACATTATTTCTCTCCTTTAAATTGTTTGATTATGCTGAAAAACACATAAATATACGCATTAGTGTTTGGCACAATTGAGCACATTACTAAATGCATATTTATTTATGCATTTACGTCTATTCAACAAGTGAGTCTGAGTGAGTTTGTTTCTAAAAGAATTAGTTTTGGGGGATGGTAATAACGTAATACCAGCAACTTAAAATTTAAATGTTTTGTCAAAGTCCAGATACCATATTTCATGTTGTTGCAACTAATAAAATTAAATTGTGTGCAAATATTTCACACTGTATCCTTTCAGAGCATGTGTTTTCCTGTCTTATCTCCACCCCAGCTCTCGGTCTCTCGTCCACCTGCTCCATTCAAGTGTCTAAGATCCAAAAACCAGATTTCCTTGTCTTTAAGCCTTACACTGCTCCTCTTCCTCTGAGCTACAGTACACGTCCCGGGCCTACAGCAGCCTCTCTCTCTCTCTCTCTCTCTCTGGGGCCCGGAGCATAACAAAAGTGTGAAAGTGAAAGGGCCAGACAGCGGCAGGGTGCCACAGTCGGGGAAGCTGTATGTTTACTCTGTATTCTTATGCTTAAACAAATCCAAGTCTCCCTTTTGCGCTAAGTGATGTTTGCACAGCTTTTGGTGCATAATTAGTTTTTAACATTAGAAAAGGCTTAGGGCCTCGATGAGCCGCCATAACTCTGGATGAGGGCACAAAAGAAGGGATAAGGCTCGGTTTAGAGTGGACATGTTTTTTAAATACATTTCACTTCATTTCAACAACTTCGGCAATCACTGTAAGTCAAAGTGCGGGAGAAGATTGAATACTATGTGTTAAGTTTCTTTATACAGGTATTTAAGTTGAAATAAATGTAAGCGATATCTCTAAACCCATCTAAACAAACTTCCTCAGCGTTGACCTTGTCTTAAGTGAAATATAAGACGTGCAGCTCTCTTTACCATGAGGCTATGTGCTACAAATGTTTGCTGTGGTCAAGTATTTGCTAAAAGTGATAATCCTACTTCATACAACTATATCTCATCTTCTGTTAAGAGCTTAAAAACAGTGAATTACTTATGGAAAACAGTATTTGATTATCAGAGTACAAAGCATACAGTTTTAGCCAACCTTAAAAAAAAATGTACGCCTCATTTTTTGGTAACAATATTATTTTAATTTATTTGTTTATTTATTTATTTTCAATTTCTTTAAAAAATAGAATGAAATTAATTTAGTTTGCAGATATTTAAAGGTAAATAAATGCTTTTTTTGGTTGTGAAACTTAAAAAAATAATCTTGTGTAACTTTTAATGTCAGACTAGTTTCAATTTGCTCTCTGCTATATTAATAATGTTGCCGATTATTGCACACAAACTAAGAATAACAAGTAGCACAATTGAACAGCCAGCAGTCGACACCTGCATCCGCCCCGGAGCAGTTTTGTGAAAATATGATTATGTATCATTGGTTAAAATATGAACTTATTAAGCAAAATAAACTAATGCCCAAAGTTGACCTAAATGTGAACTGTAAACTGTATTCATCTTGTTAAAAAGAGTTCTGTATTCATAATGTTAAGTTACCTCAGAGCAAAAAACAATATATTGCAAAAATAAAAGTTATTTTAGGTCAAACCCTTTTTCCAACTTGATCAAGGCAGGTCTTTTTAGTGTAAGATATGGGAATGAATGCAGCTTTTCTACAGCATAACAGTAGCAAATGTAGATTATAAATAAGAAATGTGAAAAGTTTGTGTATTGGAGAATGTTTTTATACTCTCAGCTCTCATCTAAACCTTAAAAAAACTTAAAAACATGCACTTGCAACATTTTACTAAGCATTAAAGTACACCCTGGTGCCTAGCTCTAAGTTTAGTTAGGGCAGTATGACCAGGGCGAATGAAGAAAATTCACTTTTTGTTTTGTCTCCCAGCTTAAGAGACTGTCCAGATCACCACCTGTGGAAACACACATTTATCTCCTTTATATAGGAATGAATCAAATAATGCTATTGACGAAATTTACAGTACAAAATAAGAAATGCTTTATTAATAATTTTCTTCACAATAAATCATCCATTCTTCAAGCAAAGTCCCATTTAACACAGGCCTACATTCACTTAAATTCTCATTCACTGCTGCTACTTATACATAAGTCTTTCTATTGTTTTCATATTGCCAGCATACATTGCATATTCCTATTGCCTACGGTCTGTATTTAAACCAAACAATTATGGATAATTAAAATTTCAACTCAAATACATAATAATCACATTGTAATTAAAAACACACATACGCCAAAATTGCCATGCAAAACCAAGCTATAGGAGAAGTTAAAGTTTGGTTTTGTAGACAATGTATTAAGCCAATAAAAATAAACAAATAAAATGAATTATAAAAGAAATTGTGCAAAATATAGTGTTGCGTAAAATGTAAATTAAGTTGCTTGGGGAACTTCGCTTAATAAAAATACTTGCGCAGTTCTAAGTGTGCGTTCAAAGTCTGAGGCAAGTTCATTTTGGCGCAGTTAAAGCTGGCCGCTCCAGAAGTCTCTAAAAGCGAAGGAGTAACGTGACGCAGAGGCCGTGCTGGGGAAGTGCTGGTACCGGGGAGGATGCAAGGCCACCGGGGACTGATGCTGGACCGCGGGGTAGCCCAGAGGGAAGGCCTGTGACGGGGGTAAGTAGCTGGGCTTGTCCGTTTCTAACAGGTGGAAAGGTTTCCCGTCGCGCACCAAAATGGGAACGACGACTCTGCGCAACAGCGAGGGATGCGGGTGCTGTTGTAGCTCCAAATCTTGCAGTCCCTCCACGGATCTTCCCCTCTTCATCTTGTAGCGGTGATTTTGGAACCAGATCTTGACTTGGGTTGGGGTGAGACTGAGGAGGCGCGCCAACTGTTCGCGCTCAGGCCCGGACAGGTAGCGCTGTTGACGGAACCGGCGCTCCAACTCTAAAGTCTGCGCTTTGGAGAAGAGGACGCGACGTTTCTTGGGTTTTTTAGACTTGTCTGGTTCTGAAGAGGTCTCGTCCTGTGAGGAGTCGTCCGGTTTGGTTGAGTCAGGAGAGGCCTCGAGGCTGCCTTCATCGGAAGCTGTGGGGATAAGACAAGTAGTTTAAGACGCGTGCGTAAAATGTGCGTAAAATAACTAAACTCACTGCATCCTTATATATGAAATAATATTGTTAAGTGAATTAAATGTGGTGGTCATATATGGATACTTACACATGCAAGGGCTTCTGTCAGAGTCCATGCTCCATGTTGCAAAAGGCGAGGATGATGAGCACGAGGAGTAGACAGGCGAAGCGCGCGGGACAGACTCCGTATCCCGTTCGGGCAAATCCAAAATGCTCCTTACGGAAAAACTAAACTTGGCGCTGGGTGCTGCCATTTCAGATCCGAGTTGTGTGCTAAAAAAAAAAAAAAATCAAACAAACCAAAGCTGTCCTCAAAAGCAAAACAGCCTCAGATCTTCTGTTTGGAGATGGCACAGTGGGAAGTGTTGGGCAAACAGCGCAAGATAAGCTGCAAACACGGGGATGCTGTGGGCTTATATAGCGCCCCTCTTCGGCCGCTGGTACCTGAATGGATGACGCGGAAGGTAGGAGTGGAAAAGGCGATGAGAAAAGAAGCTCCTGCGTTAACAAAGCCACAAGGAAGCACTCGTCATCATTACACATTCGCGGCGTATCGTCAGTCCGCAGGGAAACAGATAATGGTGATTGTTGCGAGGGGTTTTGAATCACGTCTTGGGTGGCAAGTGACAACAAGGACCCCATCCCATCACCGACCCCCCTGCGCCCCCCACACCTCCCTCCTGCTCTTCACATCCAAATAAACCACCCTCATAGGCTACAGACCCTGTCCCAAACCACCCTCTCAGCTTCACCACCGTGTCAACATTTGCATACAAAGTGAGCAATTAGCGAGGAGTTGGTTTTGCTAATCATCCCATTAGGCATAGCGTAGGGCAGCGTGAGAAGCCCGTGACAAGTGACAAGTGAAGGATACTCAACGGCAACATATATTCATGACAACAACTCAGAAAAGAAGACTGGCCTTTAATATTCAGTGCAGAATTTACGCAAAGTATCCATTTTTTGGCACAACTTCCAAGCAGTAACAAATTGCCGCAGTGACAGATGAGAGTCCTGACAGGCTCTAATAAAGACAAATGGAGAATAATTTATCATGTGTCTCATGGAGGAAACATTACGAGTGCTCTGTGCCTGCAGCAATTGTGTTTTAGAGCAAGGCTTCTCTCACTTCTTGTCTTGGGGCCCACGCTTTAACACGAACACTTTTAGTTAACCTCATCCCCGAATTAAGAGACACGGTATTTGAGCGTCGTTTCTTAACATTTCTATTCAACTTCTATAGGAAAATGTGGGTGTATGTTTATTTTATAAACAATTAATTATACACTTTATCCCAGCCTTCTTTTAATTTCCTTTATACCTGATACATCTTTAGTAAAACATTTCTGTTTCGAATAACACAAGAAAATGGGGGCACAGAGCAGCATTATGTTTGCATGAAATAGTTCTAATAGTTTTATCAATCGCAAACCTATGGCCAAAATGTAAAAATATATATTAGTGAATAAATATTACTTTAAGTCACGCGCAATAACGCACGGAAACGGCATTGTGGAAGTTTCATAGATTTAATTAATAACGTCTCCCATTTTACGCACAACCACAACTCTCAAAATACGACAAAAAGGTTTGTTTTCGCTGTTTATCTCGCAGATTATACAGCTGACCGCCAACAAAAACACTTATAACACGCACAGCGATAATTTATAACAATAATTCACTTTTAGAAAGTCACTAGATACTGTGCAAATTTTACGCACGCTTTTAGGAAATCTAGATCAAATAAAGATTCTTCTTTCTTACTCAGCCAATCCGCTAATTACTATTTAACAACATATTTTCTATTTCATACCAACCTACAGGCCACAGTCGGTCTTTTACGCACTTTTTACGCACGTGTTTTTGGACACGTACATCTAAAATTACCATGACACTACCATTACCACTATCAAAATTAGTCCAGTCACACGTTTTAGAGTCGGCATTAATTACTGTCATCCACACACATCCATGCACAATAGCTTGCAATGCTCAAATCTGATTGCTTTCAAAAAGAGCAAAGCTTGAACCGTTTCCTAAATCAATCCAGAGCATATATTATTTTGATATCTTGTGGTGTTATAAAAATGCTTGTAACATGAATTAGGTAATTGTAAGCTATTAAAACATTGTACAATTTGGACATTGGAGGTCTTTGTAAACACGGGGTGGACATGTAAAGCCTATCTTGAATGTTTTCTAAAATACAGACATTGTATTAACATTTCTGAAGCAATCGTAGTTAAAAACAATTCTCCTGTCTTCTATATAAAACATGTTGATATGTATTAAGATTTTCTAAATACAAATGGCTGTCTAATGTTTATTGAGCCCTCGCTTCTTGCCCCGGCGCTCTTCGCATGTGGCTCTAGACATATTGAAAACAAATCCAAATCAAAGCGTGCGTCCAACCCAGTGAGCGTCTCTACGCCAGGGCTGTGTTTGATATTGATATCCGCTGTCGTCCACTTGAGCAGCGCCGCGCATGGGCCCTGTGCCTCTGAGAGACGCGCAGGGAGAGACAGAGAGGGTAGAGAGGAGAAAGTGGACAGGCCTCCCTCGGTCCCCGCGTCCTGGGTGGTCGACACACTGAACACAAATACATGCCAGGCAGAGGAGCCACAACAAAAGCGCGAAAATGTAGCCCCGCGTACGAGACCCGTTGGAAGCATTTGTTCCAGTCAAGATTTTGCATTTGTTCAGTGGCGCAATAATGGCTGATTGACGCCCAGGCACAATGTCCTTTAGCCCCGCGGGATAAATCCGAGCTTGTTCGGTGTTGTCATGGTTTTGAATGGGGCTCAAAGGGACCCAGGCCACTATCTACTGCTCTGCGTCCGCGGCAGCCAAGTCTATAGTCCGCAGCAATATTATATGTGGGATTGGGCGCCTATTAAAGTCCCCTTAGATTTATATAGAGCCGTGAAAAGTGCGTGACCTGGATGATACCACACATATGGCTCTAAATCTGCTGCGTTTCTAACGAAATGAAATGTATCAGAGTAGCGCTTTCTGAAACATGAAGGTGAGGGAGGATGAAAGGAAACATATTGCTGTTAACATTGCTTTTGAATTATTTGCGAGAAATATATATATCATTACATCATATAAGATACTGAAAGATAATCGGTAATTTAACTAGAAGATATAATACACAGCTAAATGTAAATAATATTGGTAGCCTATTTAGCCTAACATAAAAAAAATAAATAAAAAAAAATACCCAAATGTAACCACTAGATGTAAACTCTTGGAGAGAACCCCATCCAACCTTTAGATTTTTGTGCCTTTAATACTAATACCAAATACCAAAAACATAGTTTATACCGAAGTTCCATCCTCTCCACTTTAAACTTCCAAAACCAGCTGTTGGTCCACTGCATCTTTTCAGATACAACTAGTCAAAACTATATTGATAAAACATTTATTATACACGCTACACAGTATAAAACTATGTGTACTTGAAGATTGATTTTTACACATTTTTCTTCATTATTGCTCCAACATAGATCATTAAGTACATCCTAATCACTGAGCATTGAAATTACCTCTTGATTATTTATTTTCCATTGTAGATGAAAATAAACTGCCTCTGGCTCAGTGTGGGTTGGTACTTGATAGAGCAGAAGGGCACTCCTGCAGAAGAGCGTGGGGTTGCCAGATCTGTTCAAATGAATGCTTACTGATTTTGTTTACATTTGATTTTCTCTTAAATGTTGAAGGCAACTGTTTTGAGAACCAAAATGTTGACAGTGTATTTATTATGGCTTTAACATTCGAGCTATTTGACATTAATTAGGTAAAAAAAAACAACCTCTGGCTATTGTTGTAGCGCCCGAGACCTTGGCTGCAGTTTTACTCAGTCTTGGTCTTGGTCTCAAATCCAATTTTACTTGTTCTTGTCTCGGCCTCGGATGTGGGCGTCTCAGAGATTTAATTTAAGAAAAGGCTATTATGTATTGTTCAGAACCAAGAAAAGGATCAGTCTCTATTTGTTTGTGGCACTTTTGCATTAGATCATTAAAATAATCATTCATGTATTTAAACCACTTTTTAAAACTTTCCTCCTTTAAGTTCTCTGTTCACCCAAGGCTCAAACTGGTCTTGACTTCAACACTAATGGCTACTATTAGCACAACAAGCAGACTCATGTTTAATATAATGCACTGTGTCCTACATTAAATAAATTGCACTGAGATTGTGTTGCCAGATCCTCTCCATTTCTCTTCCTCTCTCAACTTTCTCATCCTTTACTATGAATATCTAATTGCTAACCCATGCATCTATCTCCCCCTCTTGTGCTGGACAAACAGAGGAGCAGGATTACAGTAGAAGTGCTGTGGAGGATTTGAGGAGCGGAGTTTGCAGACCCTCGAGGCCTCGAGTCTCGGTCTCATGTCCACAGAGAGACAGAGAGGCTGTAATCTATTTAACACCACCGCAGTGTTGTGCAGGGGGGGAGAGGGTCCTTGCCCCAAGAGCCCTCCACTCACTGATATTTACTCTGGTGTTCAGATCTGCATTCCCAGCCCCTGCCTCAGACGAACGCGCCAAGAGTGGAGGCCTTTCCCAGAGACAAAAAGCTGACAAAGATTTGGCATTTTGGCACAAGAAAACATGTCGGCCATAGAAGATTTTAAATGGGCTGGCCAAATACTTTTAACTCAATTTTAAAAAAGGAAATCAAAAAGAAGGAAGGAAGAATTGATTGTGCCCAGTTTAATTTGAGTTCCAACAGTTCAATAACTTTTAAAGGCAAGACTTGAGGTTTAAAATGGTCGCTTAATAAACATTTTTTGTCTCTTCTCCCTCTTTCCTGCTGCAGGTTGTGGGCGGCTGGAGTCCGTCCCAGCTGCTTAGGGCATGAGGCCGGGTACAGCCTGGACAATTACCACATAATTTAAGGGCTAACACTTAGGGACACACACTGACAAGCCATTCATTCATTTGTTCATTCACTACGGGCAATTTAGACCAGTTCACCTTCACATGTGTGGTGTTGGACAGAGGACAGTGGGAGGAAAAAAATGACACTTCACACACACACAACAGCCTTTAATGGTGGATACAGAGACCTGCTGTGTGGTGTATATATAAAAAACCTCCTCAAATGCTTTTCGAGTGATTTTAAGGAGATTATTTTCTTTATCACAGAGACACAATGCTGAAATTAACTTAAAAAGCAGAATATTTTGAACTAGAATATAAATACAAAATGTAAAATTATCATATATTAAATTACCACCAGTTACTTTGTTTTGGCTTTGCACCAAATGTGGCAATGCATAAATAAATGTAATGTGGAATACAATAGCATTTATTGTAATTCATATGAATGACATGATTATTATGAGATGTCATGTTGATATTGCAATGACAATTAAATTACAAATATTTTCCAGTGCTATTTAATGAAATATTAGGCCTTTTACATCTTTTAACCTTACAACCACTGTTACTACTTAGTAAAGAGTAATCAGTAATCAGTACACAGTAATCTGCCCAGCACTGCTTACAACACAGTCAATTTTTTAGCTTTAACCATGTGCAAGCTTTTTAATAAACACTTTTTTGATACAAATACACTTTTAATGTTAAAACATTCAAGTGGTTATAGGGAGTCCAGGTAATTTACAAATAGTGTGTTTTTATAAGAAAAGACAGCAGCCGGTAATATGGATTTCTTATTTCCTTTTGGCTTTTCTCTTCCGGTGCTGCCACAGGAAATCATCTGCCTCCTGCATATTGATTTTTCGTATAAATGCTTATGCTGGATGCCCTTCCTGACGCATCCCTCTCCATTTATCCAGGCTTGGCACTGGCACGGAGACTACACTTGCATGTAAACCCCTTGTGGCTACATTCTTCAGGAACATATTCACATAACAAACATTGCTAAGTGTAACCTCTACAGACCGTGAGTGTGAGCCTCCACCAGAGAGGCATAAAGCCACAGGAAGTTGATCTGATTTGAGTCTAAATTACTGTCCATCACTGGGCCGTCCCACAAAGACACAGTGTTAGAGATGCACCTGCCTCTTCTGCCCCCCCTCCCTTTCTCCTGTAAAACCATTAGCATTTACCCCGAGACTGTGGGGGTCATCTCTTCTTCTTTTTCTTCTTCTTCTTCTGCTGTGTTTGCTTTAGCCGTAGGGTCTTGTGGGAGCGCTTGACCATGCAGCAGCTGCTCTGAGGGTCGCTCTTTAAAAAGTGCTTTAAGAGACAAAACCAGTGTGTGCCCAAAGGATTTCCTCCTCCACAGATCAGCAGCATTGTAAATATGAAAAGACTTTTTAGTGCCATAATGTTATTGCTGTGGATGGAGGCAGTAAACAGTCAGCACTTGTCACACGCTAATCGTATCCACCGCTAAAGGGATCAGGGTGAGGGCCTGATTGATATTAATTTGAAGGTAAATAAAATGATAGCAGGGTTAGTTCATTTATTTTGAAGGAGTTGTGTGTAGTTACAGTAGAGACCAATACAGGCTGAGATCATTAGCAAATGGGTCAATATTTAGCTGCTCTACTACTACAAACATTAAGGTTATGTTAGCTAAAGACTTGTGATGTAAAGTTAGGATTACCATAAGTAGCAGCAGTGTTTGCAGCTCAGATGTTTGTCACTTTAACAAAAACAACAGCACACACTAAAAAACTATGAGTGCCCCTTGGACAGAGGTAGAAAAGTTGCCAAAATATTATCATTTTTTTTAAAGAAAACACTGCCTCTCAGCTAATTATTGTGGGTTTGAGTGAGTCTGTGTGTGTCTCAAAGAATCGGCCCAATAGGAAATTTAATGTTGATATTTATTTTATTAAATATTGTGCAAGTACTTTGTAATGCAATATAGTTTTGTTGATGTCCTTTACTTGAGTATCATCTTGAAGTAATAGCCTCGAGACTCTTCATTCCCAAACAGTGGCTCACACATGTTCTCAGCCTTATGACAGAGAAAAAAACAAAAAATAAAAAAAACAAACAAAGCCATAGGAGGCATTTGCACATCTTCAAGTCTGGCTCTCTTTGGATAAAGTTTGGATGTCCTTGGATTAGGCGATAATGAGGTTACAGTTCAGTTGTAGACAGGACAGTAACAAATAAAAGGTGTCCCAGCAAAACGACAAAACAAAGCTTTGGGTCCTGAGATGACACCAGCTGAGAGTTAAAGGACAACCCCCTTTTGCAGTCACCAATCCTGCAATGGCCACTGAAATCACCACAGCACTAACTCTGATAACGCCACCTAGAGGTTAAAAAAATATGTCAGAATCCCAATATTTCAACAATATAAGACACAGTTTTAAAGTTTTAAATACTTAATGTGGAAATATCTAAGAATGTTTTGAGCAGTAGTATCTTCTACAGGATTTGTGGAAACACCATTATTATATTTCCTGTATAAAGCGTGACAGGGCTGTGACAGGTTTTATTTAGAGAGAGGGTCTCCTGCCCCCGTCACGTGTGTGGTCCTGGGACGCCCTCTACAGGACACACTCAACTAACCCCAAACTCGCCCATAACATCATCTGGGTTCTGGCTTTCATTAACGAGCATCCATTACATCAGCGGTTCCCAAACTTGTGTCCCGGCTTTTTCTAAACATACCATGAGTACCAAAAAAAAAAAAAAAAAAAAAAAAAAAAAAAGGAAAAAAAAGTCATATAACATCTGAGCCATTTTATACGTTTTTATTTTATTTATTTATTTATTATTATTATTATTTTTTTTGTAAATGCTAATTCTGTATTTTTCAAATTCAAGATGAAAAATAAAATTAATAATCTGTTTGCATTTAAAATTAAATATGAAATAAAAATATGACCGTATAAACAACTATTCAATTTACTTTTTAAAATATATTTATTTTCAAAAATATCTTCATAAACATTCATTCATCCTCATAAATAATCATCTTAAACTCGGAAATTTACTACAAGGAAAAAAACTTTCAATAACCTAAAAATGTTACATTTTGTAGTTCTTTCATGGCTCATTGATACACTTGAGCTTGTCTTTCAATTGTTAATACTTCAATATGAAAAGATTGCAAATATTTTCTTATCATTTTGGAAATAAATTCTGGAATAACTTTAAGTATCCCTGGTTAGGAAACACTGCGTTACCTTAACCTAAAGTGCATGTAAACAAAGTCATGAGTACAACTTCTCTGTGGCCCCTGACGCCAAACACAGAAGCTCCTACAGAATTTTTATCAGGTACCAGAAGAATTGTAACATTTCAGATTGCACAGGCCATCAGTTCTGTGAGTGCTGCATTTATTAATAAGTTATTAGACAGCATACTGAGGGTGACTAGTCCCTATTTAACATGGACAGGCCCAGTTTTAGGCTCCTTGTCCCATGTCCCAACACAGATCTGTAAAAACACTCATATGTCCCAGATTTTACCAAATTGTGTCCCTGTTGTCCCCATTTTAACATAGAGAAAACCTGAGAAAACAAAAAACACATTTGTATAAAGACCTGACAGAAAATTGTATGGCTTCCAGAACTTTTTTTTTTTTTTTTTTTTTGTATATAAGAGCGTTACATAATATGGTGTTTAGTTTAGCAGGGACACGGCAGGTAAGTGTTTAATTTGTTTATATGTGTGCAGAACAGTGCAGTGTCTGTCTTTATTACTATTATTTTGCATAATTAAAAGAGTAGATGTTTTCCGCCATACACCACCTTCCCTGGCCGGACCTCTGACTCGTGCAGGACCTCCCTCTGCTCCCTGTGCTGTTTCTTTGCGAACCGAAACTGATGCAGCCAACTTCCTGAGGCGGTCTTAACGTTCGCGTGGTATCCAGACGTCCACCAGATGGCGCCACTGTATTTAGAAAAAGCCACGGTGAAAGGAAACGAGCGTCCTGCAGTGCCCTGTGAGAGGAGATCTTTAACACAAATTAGTACCAAGAAGAAGTTCATGTGTTATTCAAACACCCTGACAAATTACTCATTGTTAAATCCTGCGTGTCTTTTTCATCTCTGTAAAAACCAAAACATCATTTACAGCCTATATTACTTACTTATGTTGGTTGGTTTTGTTTATGAGTGAGTTACCAAAAGATAGTTAGTGTTTTAGCCAGTATACATAAATATGCATACATTTATACATAAATAAGTCCAGGTTTAGTCTTGCTTTTTTTCTTATATTACTCTTTGGTTCAGTCCTGGCTTAGTCCTGGTTTCCACCCTTGTTTTATTGTTTTGGTCCTGATTTTAGCTCACACCTGTTCACTGGTCTTAGCTTAGCCCCAGTTAGATCCTGGTTTTAACCCAGTTATAAGTCCCTGGTTTAGTTCTAACCTCTTTTAAAGTTTACCTCTCTTATCACTCGGGCTTTAATCCTGGTTTAGCCCCAATTAAATCTTGCTTATTTCCATTTTTTCCACTTTGATTTAGTCCTGGCTTAGTCCTGGTTTCCGCCCTTGTTTTACTGACACATATCCCTTGTTGAGTCTTTAGTTTTGCTCCTGGTTTTAGCTCACCTTTTCACTCATACTTTTGGTCTTAGCTTAGCCCCAGTTAGATCCTGGTTTTAACCCACTTACAAGTCCTTGGTTTAGTTCTGACCTAAAGTTTACCTCTCTTATCACTCAGGCTTTAATCCTGGTTTAACCCCAATGAAATCTTACTTATTTCCATTTTTTTCTCCTTTGATTTGGTCCTGGCTTAGTCCTGGCTTTATTTTTGTTTCTTCCTGGCTTTGGTCCCGCTTTAATCCTGGTTTATTACCCTTCCAGTCCCAGTTTAAACACAGTATATGTCAAAGTTACGCACAGAGAAGATTATTTACGGATTTTGAAGGGAACATTTTGTCTTGGTTTTACGCATTACGCATCAACAGCCCATTTACACTTCACCTGAGGAACACAGAAGCCATATACAAGTCCGAGTCCAGGGCCCGGCTTTCCGCTCGTCCCAGCTAGGTGTCCTCGGGTGGGGGGCCTCCAAATTAGCGCGCGCGGACTCAAATATGAAAAAAAAAAGTAATGTGTGCCAGGTGCCGCGTGTGTCAGAGTGATATACGCCTAGGAGCGCCATAAATATTGTTGCTTTTCTGGAAGGCCACGAGAAACGGGCTTTTGAAACACAGGTCGTTAACCCGCGCTCGTCCTCATTAAGCGCGCGCTAAAGTTACCACGGCGCCGCTCAAGTGTGAAGCGGCGCGTACGCTCTAATGGCGCGGAGGTGAAAGACACCAGCGTGGGCTCTGTTAATGGCGCTATTACGCACACATTAACGTCTTATCTGATTTGTATCGAGCACGTGTAGCGTCGGTTCGAGTCTGGTTGCCTGGATGGTGGCGCGATTGTGACAAAATACTGCAGGGGTACAACAAACGCGGGCCTTAAGTTGACGCGCTTCGGATGTTGTTGGGGATGGGCTGTGGCAAAACAGATTTCCTTCAAGACATACGTGTAAAATAACATTAAGAGTGACTTGCGTTTCCAGAACAGGGGCTGAAAACGTGGAAGCTTTTTGGGCTTTACATCTTGGAAATGCACCCATGGCCGCTTTACGCACAGAAGTGAAAACGTGAAGGGAGACCAAAGCGGACAAATGCCAAGTTCAGTGTCACAACAAGAGATTAGAAAACCATAGAAAAATAGTATGTAGTTGGCAAAAAGCAGTGGTTGGAAAGTTACTAGAGACTCAGAAATGTACATTTTTTATAAGAAAGTGTATTTTCTGAGAACATATTTTACAACATACTTTTACTCCAGTGATTTTTGAGCAAAATAGTAACTTTTAATATAAATTTACATATCTTTAAACGAGTTCAGGTGATTTTTTCTTTTACCTCAACTCCAGAGTGAGGAGACACATTAACCTCCAGAAGTTTCTGGGTCTGAAACTGATGGTGTCGGTGTCGGTAATAGCCATAGTAGAAACGGTTACAGTAGCAGCAATAGTAGTAAGAATAGTTGTCTAATATGACCAGCAGTGACTGTACATTTACAAAAAAACAAAAAACAAGAAAACAAAACCTTTCTCTTAAAAGGTGATTTTTACCTAAGAAAACTTTTTCCGTTTACTCAAGCAACGAGTGGAGTACTTTTACTTCTATTCGTGCTACAGCACAATAGAAATATCCAAAGCCCTTTGTTGTTATGCATCATTCAGGTCGTATCAACTCAAAGTGACTTTATGGCACTATTAAAACGTGAAGTAATGTAAGGCACACAAATACTATCGGCACTTCACTTCTTTAATCTAAATATGAATCAAAAATGTATTCATGCTTCTTTTAGTTTAAACCAGTCCACAGTAGGATAATAATAACTAACATTCTTCATCCAATCTCTTTAACTGTAAAAGTTTATATTCAAATCAAAGTAAATGAACATCGGTGTAGATGCGGGACAGGGTTCAGGTGGAAATGACTCTCGTTATTATCTCCATCTCCTGAAGCAAGGTGACACATTCAATCCTTTTTACAATCGTGTCTGCCGAGAGTTTATCTATAGCCTAGAGCATCCAGTTATAGAAGATTTTTGAGATATTTACATTTTGTTTCAGACATGGAACATGAAAACGTATTTTTCTTTTTACTTTTTACTAAGGCTGTATGGATCAATTACTACAGAAAGGTCAAAGCAGTTACGCACGGACTGTAAAATGGCATTTAGTGAGGCTTATAAATGTGATGTGAAGAACAAATTAAGCAAAATAGGTCATAGGAATATTGATGGTTTATTGGTTGTGAGATATGCCCAACATGAGAAATGACACAATCTTATAGCACGTGCGCACATAAATACGTCCGTGGAGCTTTCTAACAAACCCACACACTCAAAACCAATATTGTTTTTCGATTCAAAATATGCTTTTTCTATTTTTCTCTCAGTGAATTCAGAAAACATTGTAGAGGTTTATGGTCAGAGGAGGTTTATACAGGACGCGCCTCTTCTAAAACAACACTGGCCTCCGTTGATGGAGAGACGAGGTGAAAACAATTAGAGAAACACAAACACGGAGATAAACAGGTTGAGTCCACGTGTCCGCTCCGCACTGAGGCTACTGCTGCTGCTGAGTTTACACAGAGATCCCCCAGAGACACGGACGGACTTCTGCTCAATGACGCAGAAGCACAGCGTAATATTAAGATTATCAAGTTGGTAGTATTCCTAAAATAAACTAAGAAATTAGATTTAAAAATTCAGGACTATTTTTATATTATAACTGCAATGCGTAATTGCTGTGTTATTGTCCTTTTTGTACGTTTTTTTATATTTATATTTGAAGTTCAACATCAGAAAAAGAGTTTAATATTAACTATTTACATACTATTTAACTAATACATAAACAGCATCGCCCCAATTAAATATCATTCAAACATGACTACAGTTATTATTAAAGGTTGATCAATCTTTGGATCTTATCTTATTCATTCAATCCTATTTTGAAAATATTTGTTGCACTGCAGTATGAGCAAAATGTTGATCTTAAACTAAGTGTCTTGTGACCCAAAATGCGAGGCGATATTTTTGGAATCCATCATTTTGATATAATTAGAAAGTATTTCTCTGCCATCTGTGAATTGCAAATATGTTCACGTTTCATCCTGTTACGTTTGATGGTTTAGTGCTACTACAATGTATATTGTACAATTTAGTATTAGTTACTAAAATACTGCGAGCTATATGTATCTATACATCGAGGCGAAGAAATAATAAAAATAGCAGACGCCAAGCGCCTCTGAGCCATGTCAGTCACGTCAAAGCCTCAAAACTAAATAAATGTGGTCTTTTAGTAAAAGTTATTTTGGTCGCAGCCTCTCTGTTTTTCGAATCAGTAAAACTACGTTGTATAATTACAACTAACAACAACTACAGTTAATCTTGGTGCACTTGTCTTTGAGGCTATTGTTTGTGTATTCATCACTTATACATTTTTAATATGTGCAAAACTTTATCTGTCAGCGTTGCTCGGGTCTGTCTCTGTGGTCTATATTCATTCATTCATTCATTCATATTAGTTCAGATATGTTGCTATAATTGGTGCGTGCCTTTTTTGCACATTGACAAACAAAGTCCTCCCCGTGACAGTAGCAGCAGTTGTTAAATGGTAAAAGCTCACTTTGATTTAAAATGTCAGGAGTTGTATTGAAAAGCATTTGCTGTAGTTTTAATTTGTTTATTATTAAAAATGAGCTCTCTGCTGTGACAGGACTGTCCAAGTTACTGTGGCCCAAATGTCTGATACAATTTAAAATATAATCTAATTTGTCCTTCTGTGTGTTCTCTCAAAAACAATTTCCTTTGAAAGTCACTGAAATACCTGCTCTGTCTCCAACAAAGTCAAAGTCAAACGCTTTTAGCGCTGAGGTCTCTGCGCGCGGAGAGAATGCAGTCTCTGTATTTGACAGAGATCCACCTGCAGCAGACAGTCACAGAGTCACGTGTCCGTGGTCTGTGCCAGACGTGCGCGTGGGTTTCCCCCTGAAAAACAGTGCGCGTGGAGACGGTGACAGCTGATGCGTCGCGGCGCGCGCACTGCTCCATTGGACCCGGACGGTTTCTGGACTCGCGCGCGTAAAAAGGCTGAGGATCCCGGACAGCACCGGACACGCGCCACGAGCCAGAGGCTGAACTGAAAAAATACGTAGCTGTGACAAATGTTTATTGATAAAGATGGAAAAATAATTAATTTTCTAAAGCCGACATTCGCAGCATCAGTGTCGTTTCTGCTTTTGTGCGCACAATATTCAAGTATTTCTGGTAATGTGTGCGCGTTTATTCAAGCGCATTTTCGTGGCCTTTCTGTTATTTTTATTCTTCATTTGTCTTTGTCAGGGATGTTAAAAGTTTGTCGAATAACTAATTTTCCGAACAAGCCAGTAATTTAAAACTTATTTAACCAAGGATCAGAGCTACAAGAAACAATTACTTCGTTTGACAAAAAGTGGCAAGAAAATAAGTTACAAAGAAATGAGATCTGATATGATCCAGAGGGCGAAAACTATTAGCAATTTAGTTTTGGAGACAATAACATTATTTTGAGTTTTATGAAAGACAAAACATTCAGAAATATATTCGCATATGCCAGACATGGGAAAAGTACTTTAAGTAAAAGTCCTGCAACATACTATTACTACAGTAGAAGTAAAATACAAAATTGTTTATTTTGTTTTGAAACAAACAATCTATTGAATGCAAGTTTATTTAAGTTAAAGGTACTTTTGGATGTATTTTTGCACAGGAAAAAGCTATTACTACAGCTGCTAATACAACTACTATTACTGCCACTGCTCCTGCTATTACTAGGTTCAGCTTTTTGTTTTATTAGTGAGTAAACGTGTTGTTTTTGTCGATCAAAAAATGATTCGCGTAAAAGTAGATTTTTCTTTTTTATATGTAAGCATTTTTTGTGTTGAGTAAAAATATCTAGTTACTTTCCACCTCTGGCATATACAAATACAAATATAGCAATCTGATAAGTATTAATTTGTTAATTTTTGTATTAGGTATTTGCAGTTCTCAGTGTCCACGTCTTTAAAAGGAAAAGAGATTTGTCCCTGGTTATAAATCCATGTCCAACACTACCAATAATCATCATTTAAAACCCTAATTGTAACAATAAAAACAGATCAATTTTCGCTGCAATAATCACGTCCTCCGCAGCTGGAGATGTGAACACTCAGTTAAACTAAAGCCGTGTCTCTAAAGCTCTAATGATGTAATGTTATCGTAATGGCATTGTGCGTAATGGCGCTAATGTAACCCACTCGCCTGATGTCATTATTTTTGGTAAACACAAACAGTCAAAGGCTTCAATTATTTTTTAAATCCATCCAACTGTAAAAAAGCGTTGACATAACACGGTAATTTCTTAATGCTACTAGAAGTGTGCTTATTATAGTCACACTCGATTATAATATGTAAACAATACGGACTCTACACAAAGAATATCCACACAGATTACATTAAAATATACTTTAAAAACTACTCCACAAAACAAATGATGGACTAATTAACGTTATGATAGTTTTCTAATATATATTAAAACACAATAACTCTGGGCTGTTAAACCCAAGTTTCCCATTTACAACTTTTTTTTTTTTTTTTTTTTTTTTTTTTTTTTTTGAGAAAAACAAACTTGGTCAAACATATCATTAATCGGTAACAACTATATTAAAAAGTAGTAGCAGTAGATTAAAAAAATATATCCTTAATGATTATAACTTATATTAAGATCACCCTTCACAAATGATGGTTACTAATTCAAAAGTAATGCTTTGATAATGAAACGTGCCACTATCATTTGCTTATGCCATTATTATAAAGCGTATTACTGAATGTACTGTCTCGTACTGACGCGACACAATTTGCATACACTCCTATAAACCTGGCAAATGAATTATGATTACACTTTGAATTAAATTGATATAGACAAGTATCCCATTTAAGATACAACGGCAGCCATAAAAATACTCTCTTTTAAAGGCAGAAAAAGTAGTAGTAATAGTAGTTAAAATACGTAATAAATACATAAATAAGAGATAATTTTCTTGTATGATTAGCTGGTTCAGTTCTGTGGCAACACATTAGTCAAACTCGCAAAAATATGTACAAATTATAACATTTTAAACTTATTATTAATTATTAAAGACACAAAACTAGGTAGACATATGGCTGTATGTTTAATTACATTACACACACCTAATTCGGATATTTGCAACTATGTGTACCACTGGAATAACTTTAAAACTCTGGACGCATCTCTTTTTCTGTCCATACACAGTGTTATATGCTTATCTAGTTAGCCCGTGTGTCCACATAGTCTCTAAAGTACAAAGCGTTGAACTTGAAGTAGTACTTTGCGCACGGACTTCGCTTCTTCGTCGCTGACCTCGAGTTATTCCAGAGTCTCCAGTAAAAAAACATGGAGCTATAGTTCCCCGACATACCCCACGTTCCCCACGTGTTACAGCAGCTGGCGCGCAACATTTGTCCATTTTAAAATCTAAAACCATATCCTCCTCTCATTCAGCTGCGTTAGGTCTGTTTATCCAAATCTAAGACAAAAACGCACTCAAACAAATACACGCGCGCACTTGGCTGCATAAATGGTCCGTGTTCAATGTCACCACCGCTTTTTCAACACTATTCCTAATTGCACAGAGCGCCACACACGCACGCGTATCCGTTTAAGTGACGCGCCGTGGCCTCTTTCAAAAATATGACACGAGAAAAAGCCAAATCATTTTTCATCCTGACAGAGACCGACGCGGGCCGAGGGAGAAAAGTTATGGCGCTGCAACAAATCCTTGTCATAGTTTTAAACGTTGTTCTTTACAGAGTGTCCCAGTAGATGAAAGTTTACTGTCTCATCATCTATCTCTTCTCATACACAGGATATTAAAACAGTTTTAGTCACGAATTAAGAAAAAGTTAGAAGTTAAGCGCCCTTTCAGCTTTGGAAAAAACTGCGTAAAATGAAAATATAGACTTTGTATCAATTTAGCAGAAATATGCATTTATTAATTGGGCGTGAACCACATTATTATCTACTTGAAGGCTTTGGTTGTAGTGAGAAATTATTTTGTTAAATGATTTTATTCATAGCAGTATGTTGTAGGCCTATGGATAGAAGACTCGAGGATTTGCTGAAAGGTTTGTGTAGAGCGTCTAAACACAAGCAAGTGATATTTACGCGTGAATAAGTGACAGTGAACTTCATACTCTTCATGTTGACACTGATGGACAACATACAAATATCAGGCAGCGAATCCCATCAGTCAAAACCAGTGGTTCATGTCCCATTTCACTAATGACGGCGTTTAAAAAAGATGAAGGGCTCTGCTGCAGTGGCGCGTAAAGACAGACACTTGCACTAAAAATGGAAATGTTAGTGCTACTCTTTTCCAGATCAAGATGATGCGTCCAAATAGTGAAAGGTTTATTGTTAGCTGAAAGTTTATTGGGATTCATTTGCATTCGTCGCCCACTGGTTTGCTGCACATCTGGGCCGCAGAGAGCGTAAAGCGTGATGTAACGTCGTGATATGCGTTTTGCGTTTATCTCACGGGTCTGAAAACAAATAGTGGCACATCCCGGGTTTCCTTGCTGCGTGGGAGACATTGAGCGAGAAGGAGGAGGGCTGCCTGGATCTCTGTCATGTCAAACTTTTTCCACCAATGGCGTCGAAGCGCTATGAAAACTAACGACTCCATTGGTCCTGGCGCGTTGAGCCCTGCCTCCCGCTTCCCCAGATTGAAATGTAAGTCTGTCTCCGCCGCGTCAGACAACACACCGACAATCTAGTCCCTCTTGTTCCTCGTCGCAGCCCAAGTTCCCAGTCTAGTTGGACGTTGTTCCGGACTTTGGACACGCTGGACGCGGGGCAGGACGCGTGGAGGAGGCACAAAGCGGACACCGCGATCTTGATTTGCGGCTTTAACACGATGGGTGAGTGAGTGCGCGGTTTTGGAGCGGGACTTTTCTTTATGGGCTTGGGATGGAGCGAGCGGTCTCACAGCGAGGCGAGGAAAGTTGGTAGAGCTGATCTTACCAAAGAGCTCACAACAGATCATAGCAAGAAGGTTTCATATTATCACAAGCCTCGGTTACGCACGGGATTAGAGCTGGCCACAACAACGTCGAGATAAAGTTTAAAAGTTTGCGCAAGCTGTCAGCTGCAGTCTCACGTCCCAACTAAGAAACATACAACTTAAATCCCATTTTTACTTTAAAATGGGATGGGACTTTGTCTTTTAGTAAACCCTAAAGCCACAAAATGCTTGAAAAGAAACGGTGTGTTAACGCTGTTGGTTATTGGACATCTAAAACTAGAGAATATTTTAGTTTTGCTTTGACAGTGCACATAAATGACCTTGTAAAACTATTTATGTAAAATGACAAGATCCTTACACGTTTTACACCATCAAACAACTTGCATTCTTAAGTTAAATCCCTGCTCTGTGCATGCTGGGTAGTTGTTTGGTTTGCTTTGACCAAACTTTATATTAAAATTAATTCCTACACAGAATAACCTAAGGGTGTAATTTTATCATTTCATATATCATTTATTATTTAGCATAACAAACTACAGGAAATCACAGATGACTCTCTGAGTGGGTTACTTTGGTTAATGGAATAACCAAATTGATTTGAACCTTAGTTTTACGACCCTATTCTAAATGTCACGCCACATAACAGAAGCATTTCCTGGGCTGAAGCAGCAGTGTAGGCCTCAAATCGTTACGCTTTACTTCTCAGGACAAAGAGCACAAATTCATATTAAATTACAATTACTGGGTACGATTCAAGACTTGCCATAGAATAATAGTTTTATTGGTAGACATTTTCCTTCAATTGAGTTTGGACAGTGTCTTTTTGATGGCCATTACGCACTGGATAACCGTTTCATTACCGTTTTACGTCGTGTTTTCCAGAGTTTGACACAGAAAATGCAATGATGACAAGTTGGAAAGAGCTCAGGAAGAAAGTTTTTTTTTCTCGTGACAGTTTTCGATTGAAGTTTAGTCCAAGATGACGCCAAAAGGGTGTTCCATATTTCCCGAGAAACAGGCTATTGTTTCTTCATCTCTGTTGTTCAGTGGACATTTTCTAGTCGTGACAAAACAGCTGTATCATTATGTTAAGTTATTCAGCAGTTTTTTGGTTGTGTTTTAGGAAAAGGTCGCAGAGTTATCTTTTTTTTACATACAGTACATAGACTATACGGTCAGCTTGTGCCATAGCGCCGAGTATGAGGCCGCTTTCAAAAACAACAGGAATGTACTTCAGCAGTGCCAATGACAAATGCAGTGAAAGCTGCCCAGTGATTACAGGCCAAGGGGAGTGAGATTGAGCTGATAACCTCCTACTGTCTACTACTAGTAATTAAAGGATTATTAAATACAATGCATTTGTCAAAGTAGAGTCACACAACAGTGAAATAAAATATACGAATTCCTGAAGATGTAAAGACAGCTGGCAAACACAAAGGATATATTTCAGCACAATTTGTAATGCATCCAAAATACACAACACATTTAACACCAGGGAGACAAAGCGTGAGTAGTACAGTACAGAGTAGTAGGCCAGAGAGTATGTGCAGTGTCAGGCCTCCGTAACTTTCTCCTGTCTCTCCCGTTCTCCTCAGAGCCAGCCTTCGGGGAGGTGAACCAGCTCGGCGGTGTATTCGTGAACGGCAGGCCGCTGCCCAACGCCATCCGGCTGCGCATCGTGGAGCTGGCTCAGCTCGGCATCCGTCCATGTGACATCAGCAGACAGCTGCGCGTGTCCCACGGCTGCGTCAGTAAAATCCTCGCCCGGTACAACGAGACTGGCTCCATTCTGCCCGGGGCCATCGGGGGCAGTAAGCCACGCGTGACCACCCCCACTGTGGTCAAACACATACGGACGTACAAGCAGCGGGACCCGGGGATTTTCGCCTGGGAGATCCGGGACCGGCTGCTCGCGGACGGCGTTTGTGACAAGTTCAACCTCCCGTCCGTGAGCTCCATCAGCCGCATCCTGCGCAACAAGATCGGGAACCTGTCCCAGCAGAGTCACTACGAGTCCGGGAAGCCCTCTCACCCGCCCCCGCAGCCCGCGCTGCCCTACAACCACTTGTACTCGTACCCCAGCTCCAAAGTGCCCACTCCCCCGGGCATGGCCGCCCTCCCCGGACACATGGCCATGCACCGGATATGGCCCTCGTCGCACTCCGTCACTGACATTCTGGGCATCCGCTCCATCACCGAGCAGCAAAGTAAGCACCGCCTCACCTCTGTCCCGTACAGGCTTGAGGATACTGTCCAGGGCTGACTGTGTTTGTCTGGAGTAAAAATTAATTTAAAGCTTTATTTTTGCTTCCATATTCTAACAGGCTAGTCCTCATATAAGGTCAGTCATCCGAGACCTGCATACAATCGTTCAAATTAAAACTAAATATTCCTAAACACCATTTTCTCTTAAAAAGACAAATTAATAATTTATTTTGTAAAAAAAATATACATTTCTTTGGTTAAACTTTTACACAATTACAAAACATTTTCACACCTCACAATTTTATTATTTTTATTTTCTAAATTATTTTAATAGATTTTTATTTAGCCTATAATACCTGGCTTTTAAAATTTATTTATAATTAAGGGCCATTTTTAACAGATACAATTAATATAGAGTATTACATTATTAAATCAGTTTTAAACCAAGAAATATATACGTCTATAGCACTCTATTTCTCAAAAAGCTACGAAATAACTTGATTTTCGCTCGAACAAGCGTAATTTAACTTTTTGTATTTTATTTATCACTTTAGGATTAGAAGCTTTTATTTTGAAGGAGGGTTTTGTTTGTTTTAGGTATTATTTCCGTACCTTAAATTTCCTGCATTTACATTAAAGTATCCACACATAGTACAAAATCAAGAGGTTGCTGCGTAAAGTGGCAGAACCAAACGCGTGGATGCGAGTCACGTGACAGGCTCTGGTCTTCTCTGACCCAGGAGCTCTAATAGGCCACAGTAAAGAGTCCATTTGGGACCTGCTTAAGTCAGAGGCCCGCGCGGAGTTAAGTGCCATTTGACCCGCGCCGCTGATAGTGGCGCAGAGGTTAGCGCAGAAACAGATGGCGCGGCTGCACATGGAATTACGCAGCGGATGTTGGGATACTGTTCTCATTCCCAGGGCGTAAAACACGGACGCTGATGGAGCCGTTTAGCGTAAGACCCTGGCGCATGGGATTTGTAAGATAGGGGCATATTTTAACCTTCTGTTTTAACAATTCTGGGCATTATGTATGATTAAAAATGTACAAAGAGCTTAGAGACGACCGCTTATATTTACATTCTACAAAGCTTTCACCTTAATCTGAGTTAGTTAATTGCATTTTTTTATTTGTATGTAATATGCAATTTTTCAAGAGACATTTCAGTAAAATAATTTGTCAGGATATATGAGGAATAAAAAGTAAGGGACTAAGGTCATTACAGTTAAAACTATTTCAACACGAATCACTTTTAAACGGAGTAACAACGCGTATAATACAGACGCTGATTGAGATCTTTTGCGCTGATTGAGAATGCTGACGCACGGATATGCGCATAAGTAATGTTGCGTTTATGTACTGTAGAGGCTGTACAAATGCATATGGACAACAGGTATATTCCTAGAGATTTCTAAATGTTTTTTTCCCCTAAATTCTCTTGCATTAGTTCAGAGAAAGAGTCTAACATTGAAAGCAGAAGGTCTTCCTTGTGAGTGATTGATGCTTTGTCAAGACGGAGGCCAGCAAAGGGATTATAAAATGTAGCCTATATTTCACAATATGTTTGGAATACCACCATGGCATTTACGCGTAAAACAGAAGACACACTCGCTGTGTGTCTACTGTTGACGCACGGGATTTGCTTATTTATATTTACAAAACATATAAATAAATTTAGGTCCTACACATATAAAAGTGAAGATTTGTTCAGTAGCTATACGCATTGAATTCTTGGAAAGTGAAAAAGCGTAAATTCTTCAAAACTATGGCAGAATTTAGCCCCTATTTGACTGTGTATTTGAATGTATTCATGATATTTAAATCAGCTGTATGTCCTTACATTATCTGGATATTTTAATAGCAAAAATATTGAGTATTAGTTTAAGTTATAATATTAAAAGTAGAAATGGTAGCCAGCTCAACTTTCGTCTGTGCCTAAAATGTTTTGTAGATTTGGATGAAAGTACAGTATAACAATGTGTAAGTAAAAACAAAAATGTCTGGAGACTAGTCACAGTGGTGGCAGAATTAAGCCCCTATTTGACTGGGCGTTTGAATACTGCGTATCCTCTGAATAGTCTCATTAACTCAACTAAAACAAACCACTTTTAGACAGACATGTACTTTCTAAGCGATTATTTTCCCCAACCTTCATCTAGGAAAGTTAACACGGAGTCTGGCAAAACCCTTCCCTCAACAAAGGTCGCTATACGTGTCCATCCATGCGTCACAAGAAAGCGAGACAAGTCACAGGCGGCTTGTTGCACAATTCTACTGTATTATGAACAAAAGACGTGCGTTTGAATGAAAGCTTGAGACGCTTTTAGTCATATATGCCACAATTTGAAAGGATTTGAGGCAGTGGTTTGCGTGCCAGGCTTGTGTGTACAGGCAGGTGAAGGCCCACAGAGAGATGCTGGCTCGCCCTCCGCTCTGTTTTGGAAACAGTGTAACAAGAGCCGGTATAAATCAGTGTTAATGGTCGGCTCGGTGTTGTGAGAGGGATTTGGAGGCGCTGTCAGTCCACTCGGGTCTACTGTAACTGCTCTGGCCGTCATGATTCACGCGCTATGCCTGAGAAAAAAGAAGAAAAAAAACACACAAAAAACAAAAACACAAAAGTGGAGTAGAGGAGAAAATGCGCCGCGTTTCTAAACAATTTATGCATTTCCAAACGATTAGCAGATGTTTGTGGCGGCTTTTGTTTTGGAGCTTTAAGTAACGCGAGAACTCATTTGCACCAGAGCCCTTCTCACCATCTGAAGATCCCTTCCCAAAATAAATGCAGGGATAAATGTAGGGATAAATGCAGATTGACAGCGAACAGAAAAATGGAAACACGACACACATGCGCATTAGACACGGTTTGGTCATTTCGCGTGAGGTCGCCAAGGAAAGTGGAGATCTAGTTTTACGCACGGACTGACTTTAATGTACGGGCAAAACTACTGGGTATAAAATTAGAAGGTAACAAAATACATATTGGTAACTAGTAAATAACTGCACTTTAATGAAACAATGGCCAAAAAAAAAAAAAGTTTGAAATGGCATAATATTTAGGTAATATGATTTTTTTAGTGTTATCCATGACGCTCAGAGGAAAGACAGAGACAAAGAAAGTCGTTTTAGAAAGTTACAAGTCTTAATGATAATTCGTTTCAGTAGTTTTTCAGTAATATGAGATTATGCATCACTTGGTTGGATAGCTAAAAATGTAATAATGAAAAAATATCTGGTCTATTGCTATGTTGCGTAAACAGTGCGTAATTTGTACTTGTCCGAAATTTCAAGCGAATATGATTTTATTTTTATACGTATTTTAGGAATTATGCTGTATGTTTCATTTATTTTTATTTCTATTTTTATTTCACATTTTCTTTAAAACAAACATGAGTATTTTTCAAGGAAAAAAGTCTTACCTTTACTTTTGTTTGTTGTTTAAACAAATAAAAGTTTTTAGTTTAGTATTTTTTATTTTTTATTTTAAACCTTGGTGGCAAAGTGGGTATATTATAGTATAGTAGTAGTAGAGCAGAAGTTCGTAGTAGTAGTAATAGTAATAGGATAGGTGGTAGTAGTAGTAGTATGTGCTTAAGTAAATCTTACATTCAATACACAACAATTAGGTTTTATGCTATAAAAGCCACTGACTTTACTTGATCTTAAACAATAACATGCAGGTAATTATTTGTGTTTTTGATATACATTTTTAATGAGGAGGGACTGTCACGTGTATCCTTTGATTGTCCAAAAGTAAAATGTATTTTCTGGACCAAAAGCCAGAACCAAACACACAGTAAGACTACACGAGTTGTAGTTATGTAACACGATATTTCAAACACAAGACAGACTACCTTCCTCCAACTTCAATGAGTTAAGGCCTTGATTAAAAACGCTTTGTAATGTTGATGTGGGTTATATTTCAAACTGTATGTCTTTTTGTCTGTGTGTGTGCTGCAAAACTCCAGTCCAGACCCCACAATCCGCCGTGTCACGTGACTGCAGCCCGTGCGTAAAGTGACAAATGAGCTGTCATGTCCTACGCCGTGGCTGCTGCTGCTGCCATAGCTGCCATAGCTGTGTGGGCTGATGTAGTTGTAGTAGATTGCATGCATCCCATTACGCGCTGAAATTCTGACTTCTCCTTCTCTCTGTCTTCTGTCTCTTCTCCTCTCCTTGTGCCCTCCCAGTTAGTGACAGTCCATCCTTTCCCAGCGCCAAACTAGAAGAATGGAGTGCTATTAACAGGACTAATTTCCCAGCAGCCAGCTCTCCGCTAGTCAATGGCGTGGATAAACCGCATTTAGAACCAGAAGCAAAATACGCACAGGTAAAAACTAACATATATGATCACTTATTTTATTTTTTTCTATTTTTTAAGCTGTGATCTTAGCGCACTCAACACCTCAGTCTCAGATAAGGCTTGCTTTTAAAATTTCACATCATTAACGCGATTTTATTTTTTTATTTTTTTATTTTTATTTTTTTGGTTTTGGCAGGGCGTGGGGTTTGTAGTACTATGGCTGTCTGTTTTGAACACTGCTTGAACACAGCTTCATCAGCGCGTTCACGCAGCATTATGGCGTGAATGTGCACTCTGGTATCTTGGCTGCGAGGAGATATTTAACAGCGCTTTTAGACGGGGCCACTGGGGAGTGATTTTGATACGTTTGCGTTTAGAAGTGGATTGGACTCAGGGCTTTTTTTTTTTATTTTATTGGAAAAGGTCAAGGCCAAGACAGTGAGCCAAAAAGCAATACTTTTACACTTTATTGTTTGAACTGAAAAGGCATTTGAGGACCAAGGCCTATATATTCCAATAGGTTCCCACTGAGTTTTGACGCACATCTACAGCAGTCTGTAACGCTCTGAACCAGGCCTATTAAAATTATTAATCCTAAATATAAAATTGTTCGGGGTTATTTAGTTAGTAGGGTCAGAGGACAGTATATGTGCGTAAAATTAATGCGTTTTCAAAAGCTTACGCATAACGTAGCCTAGTGCAGGCCTGTATTTTAATCTAAAATATGTTTCTCTGTACATTATGGCTTGCGATGATAATTAATTATGATAGAAATTTATATTAAAAATCTAATTTTGCCATTTTACCTGTTTTACATTAGTTTTTGTCTAATCTTGTCAATTGTCATTTAAATAACCTGGTGCAAGTAGTTCTAGTTGTAGCCAGTTTTACAAACGCAACTCCTTTCTATTTTTAGCTCTATTTTGGCTTTATACAGACAACAAACAATGCTCTGTGCGCATGCGTGTGTCTCCCCCTTCCCTTATTCTCCTCTTACTAGACAAAAATCATTTATCCCCAGTGTTTTCATTAGGCCGCACGCTACACTGTCTCTGAGACAACTCTTAGAGGTTATAGCCATTTATTCCGCCATAGAAACACAAGTGAGCCATTTAATGCACGGAATAACTGCTCTATAAATTACATTTACTGCGTTAAAACAAAGGATAGCAGAGGTCTACGCGCTCCGAGAGGATAAAACATCTCTCTGTCCTTAAAACTCTGCCTTTTTAAAATTCAGCTTGGGTCCATGTCAACAATTAGACATAGACACAGTAAAAGATAAAGATGTCACGCGATTATCCCGTTAAACAGTAGCTCAGAACCAGAATAATTGGCCTACAAATGTCAAAATGTACGGCGTCTTGTTCTGGAGCTATTTTTTCTAATTGTTTCTTGGAAGCAGAGAAGTCTTTCCAGTGCGTTCATTTACCTTTGGCTCAAATGTGAGGAGGCTATATTATTCCCGTGCATAGGGCCATCTAAGGTTAGCTATTTTACGCGTTTGGACACACATCTTGGGCCAATGATGGTGCGTAAAAGATTCAACGCAAAGGCTTCATTAAGATGAAGTGAAGCATTAAGGCAAGGCGTGGCAAATGATTGGCAATAAGCTACGAGCAATTCAAAGTTCGCATGTATCGCTAGGTTTTCAGACTTGTATTTCCAGTGCTCGAAGTATTTGGCCTTAAATATTTATTCAATACAACGTTTTTTACTTTCACCTCTTTAGTAACTCGTTATTAAAACTTGTATTGTTGATGCGTGAGGACTAATAGCGTGACGACTACTAATTATTTGAATGGCTAGACAGTCTGCTTTCCCTTTCTATTCATAATTAAATTGAGGTTTATGGTTTTATTCGCTGCATTATTTTAATTGAGGTATTACCAGCGCGTGTAATAACACTGCGCACAAAAGGAAGTCATTTCCATATTGCAAACGTTGCTTGTAAATTGCTGCAACTGGACAACCGATTCACATTTTACGCATTAGCTTTTGGGGAAATGCAGTTTTCCTTTGTCAAAGTTGTTTTTTTGGCCTGTTATATAATGATTGCTGTGCACAATTAGCAGATACAGCTAAATAAAAGCGTGATCGGGGCATTGTAAAGCCGTATAAAGTTGTTGACATTGCTGGAGACAGGTGTCGGTGCCAGCTGGGATTTCTCAGCCCTTGTTAGTGGTTGTTGTGGACTGATTTTTATAGAAAGGTGGTTCCTATTTGTGAGTATAGCGACATATAAAATGCGTCTTGTTGTTGTAGCGTATGGGCATTTGGTGCGTCCAGAGTTAGGAGATGATTAGGCAAGTGTGGGAAAAAAAGTGCGTTTAATAAGGACACGTATTTAAATATAGAGCATGAAGCAGTGAATTGTGGGACTTAAAAGTATGTGCATGTGTGAAGGAACATCCGAGACGAGGCCACTCTCCAGGATATCCCATAATTGTCCAATGCTGTATAAGTTTTTTAAAGTATAAGAAAGATTTTGTGGAACATATTGGAAGCAAACTGCATTAACAAGCAAGTGTTCAGTGTTCATGCTTAACTTTTCTTACATTCTAACATTGTTTTGGTGAATAAAAGAAAGAAAATACTAAAACTAATGTCTTCTAAGTCGGCTTATAGAGGTCATTTATATCCAGAGTGCCTGCAGATGCTTAAAATCCCTTATCTTTCAAATTTGCCCCAGTATTTTAGCCTCATAAATGTAATAATAATTTTGCTGTGTTATTTGTGAGACATCCACAACATCAGATCTTGTGCAGTGCTGGAAATTCTTGAAATGCTTACATTTAGTGGTGTGTATTTGGTTTCCAAAGTCATTGAATCGGTGTGTTTAAAGATGATTCATATGACGAGTTATTTTGTATTTAAAATATTCATACAGGACAGACATGCTACAGACAAGGGACAGCAACATTCACTACAACCCAGAGCACAAAAATACACAGTATATCATGTATAAGCTGAAAAGTGGCTTTCACATTAATATCTATATAATTATACATGGTGCAGTTGAGTATTTAGGCTGGAAAGGTCCTTGAAATGTGTTTAAAATACAAACATATGTCATATTTAGGTAATTATTAAGTTTTATTGTATGTAAAGCTCTGCCTATATTTTAGAAATATATGCTTTTTATTAAGTAAGGGTGTTAGTATTTAGTTGAGAGCAAAACTTAAATGTGTGGCTTTGCTTTCAGGCTGAAAATGGCGAGCTCTTTGGTGGATTTTGTTAATGTTTACTGCTAAATTTCCAGATTTTGAATATTTTTGAGTTTGAGAGAAAGAGCTTGAAATGCAGAAAATAGAGGCTAAAATGTGGTAATGTGTAAAAGTCTTGAAAAGAAACCTGGAGAGTATTTTGAAAGTAAATTTGACTTAAGATGAGCCGCATAAACCTTTGTGCATTGTATTTTGTTGTTGTCGACATTAACCCCATGAGAAGTGACTTTAAAAACACCCGTATATCTGGATAGTAATCATTTTCTGCATGCAGTAGTCGAACAGTAGACCACCCAGGAGCTCCTCTTGGGCCTCTCTGTTGAAAAGCTCTGCTAAATTCCTCCAGTTTAGTCCTGTCCTGATTCCAGCTGAGCGTTCAAGCTTATAGACTCGCATACTTCTCTATCATATCCTCCTTTTACTCTCAGTCTCCCATAACATCTGTTCTGTGGCCCCTCAACCACACAATAATGCAACATCTCCTCCCAAAAACTCAAGGGGCGTGAGTGTGCATAATAAATCAAAATTGGAAATATGTTTTTTTTTTTAATGTGGTGTATGATGATGATGATGTTGTTTATAATTTTAGCCACTACAGTACACTGCCTTTAAGTCGGGCCTCAGATTTTTTCCATTACTCGCAGCTGTGTCTCTACCTGCTCAAATACAACCAGGAAATGAATTCTGGAGTGTGGCAAACTTCGCTTTTCAGAAGGCAAATGAAAAATGTAAAGGAGTTTTAGCTTAGCGTAGCAGCACACAATACGGTTTTTTAATCATTGCACTTAAAAACTACACTTCAGATCATTTTGTTTCCTTGTAAAATGATGTGCACATAAAGAGTATTGACGATTTAAACTGCCAAAATTGGATTTAACATGAATATATGTTTTATTTTTTGGTAATAACTCACACTATAAAGCATTAGTGAAGTATTAGTCAAGTTACTTCAACATTAACGTTGTTATTAATTAACATTTAAGTAATAGGCTCATGCAAATCAATGACAAACTTGAAAACATCTGTGTCAAACTATTTATTAATTAAAATATTGTTAATTATGTATTCATTAATGCCTTATTACTACTTAATAGTGGTGAGCTATTCTAAAGTGTTAGTGTTTTTTTTAATCTGAGAATTCATTTGACATTTATGTATTCATTCAAATATCATTATGTTGTTGTTGTTGGTGTCATATTTCACCAGAAGTATCCAGCTCTCCCTTACTCTAGCTGCAGTACATCACCCAGTATTATACACATCCCTGAGAACATTAAATAATTCAGCTATTCTTTTTATTTATTTCAAGACATTGCTCATCACATTTCAGGCCTGACATCAGAAAATGACAAATATTAGACATATATAAAATCAGTTTCTCTATTTAAACACATACACGTTTTATCATTAAATACTGAAGAGATGTTGTAGGTTTTATATTCCTCCCATCAGAGTGGTTCATAGACAAAACCAGCAATGTGTGTTTTAACAGCATGAGCAGATTTTACATTAGAGAAAAGCAGTAAGCAATCATCTAAGTTCTGTATCTCTCTGTGTGTGTAAATTTACTTATTTTTGGTCTATAGCCCATTTATTTCCATGCAAAGAAGCAGACAAGAGCAGAAAAGAGTGTACAAAATCATCAGCCACAGTGCACTGTTTATTTCTTACACTGACTTTTTTTTTTCTAGCACAAGGTTTATAAATACTTTCATTTTTGACTCGCAAACTTTACTCACTCAACAAGAAGGGCCCCAGGTAAACAGGCAGTAAAAAGCCTTACTGCATTGATCCTTAGTTTCACTAACTCTGTCAGGGTTCGTGCAGGTATCAGCAAGTCTAATTTGTTGTATTTTAATGCAATTTTGAATACATTTTTAATGTCACAAACATACAATCGCGGCAGCTCAAATTGTCAGCATTTATTTGCAAAACACAGATCATAAAGCACCAATAATGTTGAAAGTCAAGCATCTGGTTTTTGGGTAATTTATTGCGGTTAGAAGCAAACTCATTCTACTCGTCTATATACGCTAATGTAGGCTACGAAAATGGTAAATTATTATTTATATATATATATTTATATTCATGACTAAAACTAATAATGTCAGCAAAAATTTTATTGCTCATTGGAATCAAATGCAAAGTTTTTTAATGCCATTTAAAGACTTCATTTTTGCAAAAAAATCAATTGAATTACTTCTAATACGTTTTAATGCCCCGCAGGGATTCTGTTTATCAAAAATGACAGGAAGTGGAACGCTGAAAAAACTACATAGGCAAAAAATTGTTGCAGAATCAGTCCAATATGTAGCTGTTGCTAAAGTCTGGGGGCCCTTTACTGCTTCTGGGGCCCTGATCAGCTGCTTTATCTTTAGGACAAGAGCATTGTTGCAGGCTTTGTGTTTGTGTGGCTGCTATCAGAGGCCAGTGACACCTTTAAAACAACTAAAGACGCGTACTGTTAGGGAGTAAAAAAACTGAAACTGAAATTAAAACATGAAATGCCCAAGTGTAATGTAATGTATGTGAGTTTTGTTTTAAGCTCACCTCTGTGCGTCTCTCTCTTGTGTTTTCGCAGACGCCGAGTGGCTTGCCCACAGTGAACAGCTATGTCACGGCGGCCAGCATCCCTCCCTACCCTCATCCCACCCAAGTGTCTCCCTACATGGGGTACAGCGCCACCAGCTCGGCCTATGTGAGCGGACACACATGGCAGGGGCACAGTGGCAGTGCGCTCTCTCCCCACAGCTGTGACATCGCCGCCCCGCTGGCCTTCAAGAGTATGACAGCCGCCCGGGACGCCATCCATCCGGTCACCGCCTCGGCACTATGAAAAAAAACAAAAAAACGAAAAAGAGTCTTGTTTACATTTAGAGTGGTATGGTGAGGGTTGGGACGGCCCCTGATGAATTAGCTCTTCTGTGAACAAAATGATGCTAACGTAGTGCTAATATATGAGAAATAAACTGGACAGAGCTGAGCAGAAGATAGCTTGAATGGAAGGGATTCTAGACCCACCTCGCTACAAGTGAATGGGTCAGTGTGTCCCAACCATCGCAGGAGGTATGTGAAGTTATGTGCTGTCCTTTTCAGAGCCGAAATCTGGACTAACCCAGGACCGTGCTGAGGGATAAAACAGGGATTAACAGAAAAAAAGGCAATACTAAAGAAGGACAAAACAGGGATTAAACTTGAGCTAAACCAGGTCTAAAACCAGAACTAAATCAGGAATAAACTGGGTCTAAACCAGAAATACACACGGTCTAAACCAGGTCAAACCAGGGCTAAACCAGGTCAGAAATCAGAACTCAACAATAAATAAACCAGGTCGAAAACCAGAACTAAATCAGAAATAAACTGGGTCTGAACCTGAAATAAACTAAATCTAAACCAGGTCAAACCAGGGCTAAACTAAGACTAAGCCAGGACTAAACCAGGTATAAAACCAGAACTCAACAATAAATAAACCAGGTCTAAAACCAGAACTAAATCAGGAATAAACTGGGTCTGAACCTGAAATACACACGGTCTAAACCAGGTCAAACCAGGGCTAAACCAGGTCAGAAATCAGAACTCAACAATAAATAAACCAGGTCGAAAACCAGAACTAAATCAGAAATAAACTGGGTCTGAACCTGAAATAAACTAAATCTAAACCAGGTCAAACCAGGGCTAAACTAAGACTAAGCCAGGACTAAACCAGGTATAAAACCAGAACTCAACAATAAATAAACCAGGTCTAAAACCAGAACTAAATCAGGAATAAACTGGGTCTGAACCTGAAATACACACGGTCTAAACCAGGTCAAACCAGGGCTAAACCAGGTCAGAAATCAGAACTCAACAATAAATAAACCAGGTCGAAAACCAGAACTAAATCAGAAATAAACTGGGTCTGAACCTGAAATAAACTAAATCTAAACCAGGTCAAACCAGGGCTAAACTAAGACTAAGCCAGGACTAAACCAGGTATAAAACCAGAACTCAACAATAAATAAACCAGGTCTAAAACCAGAACTAAATCAGGAATAAACTGGGTCTGAACCTGAAATACACTAGGTCTAAACCAGGTCAAACCAGGGCTAAACTAAGACTAAACCAGGTCAAAAACCAGAACTAAATCAGGAAAACACAGGTCTAAAACCAGAACTAAACCAGGAATAAACTGGGTCTAAACCAGAAACACACACGGTCTAAACCAGGTCAAACCAGGGCTAAACTAAGACTAAGCCTTGGCTAAACCAGGACTAAGTTGGGTCTAAACCAGGAAAAAAACTGTGTCAAAAACATCAATAAACTAGGTCTAAACCAGGTCAAAGCATGGCTAAGCTGGGTCCAAACCAGAACTAAACCAGGACTACACTTGGTTCCAAAACAGGACTAAGCCAGGTCCTGGGGTACACGAGACCACAAAGGTTGAGAACCACTGGTCTAGTTGGCCAATGCGTGTTTAATCATCTGACTGACGACCAACCATAATTGTCCAATCATTCCTAAAAATATTGTGATTTGTGCTTGGCCTGAAAAAATTCCAGTCACAGGAAGTCACAAGTCAGTTTAGGAAGGGCATCAGAGCTAGTTCTAGTTCCCAGTGGAGCAGCCCAGTGCATGCCTCTTCAGAAACATACTCTAACATCACAGTTTGGTTCAGTTTTTTTGGAGGGTTCGGTACAAAAATGCAGAAAAAACCATCTTGCAAAATGTATTTATTATTCACAAACATTAGCAGTGTTATGCTAAAGCTGCGTAAATGCTGAAGTGATCTGCGTTTCCACCACACTGCTTTTTTCCCTGGTACCTGTGACATTTGGGCAACATGGTGAGATAAAGGTTAGCACTCCTGCCTCACAGCAAGAAGGTCCCGGGTTTGATTCCCAGACCGGGCAGGGCCTTTCTGTGTGGTGTTTCCATGTTCTCTGCGTTTCTAATAGGTCCCCCATTGGGATTCCCCTGTTAAAGAGTGGGACTTTTTTGGTAAAGAAAGGTCAAAATCAAATAAATGAAAAATAGCGCAGCCGTTTTAATTGCGTTAACAAATTGGATGTGTTGCTTGTAACATGTCGACATTTTTGTTTCTGACGGAGAAGCCCAAATGTGTCCATACAGGAGACCGTAGTTAACCAGGATGATATTGGAGTCATGCTTGCTTTTACAGATACAGTCCGTCACTTAATAGCGTCAGTGCAGGAAACTCGCGTGTTAAATTTAGTTCCACCACGCTTAAGTTCGACCTAAACCATTCAATTTAATAATAGAAATACTCTCGAATCCGAACCGAACATGCCGTACCAAAACAATACTCTACAACCACGTGCACCTAGCATGGACAACACAAAAAACAAAAACACAGTTGTGCCAAAACTATAGCCGTCCCACACAAACCCAACCTGTGCTGTACCGCTCCTGTGTAAACAAGGCTGGACTTGTCCCCAGCAGGCTTCCATACTTCATGTCTGCCACTTTTTCAATGAAGGACTTGGCCCGGGACGACACTTGTGACCAAAGGGAGGAACTCTTAATGAACCGAAGGACTATGCAATGCCAAAGACTTTTTTTAAAAACTTTTTTTACAAGGCACTTCTGCAAAAATGTCTATGGGTAAAAAAAAAAAAAAAATTGGTAATGTTTAATTTCAAGGAATCAACAGAAGCGGGGAAACTTTGCATTACTGTTCCAGGGTGCTTGTTCCTATAGTAATAATAATAATTGCTATGTTTTTTATGTTTGTATGGTCGTTTTTTTTTTTTGTTTTGCGATGTGGTCCCACTTCTCTAAACCAAATGTAGCTCCCAAAGGTTTTATTTATTAGACAAAGGTACGTTGAATGAAGTGCAATTTGCCTCAAAGACAATATGGAGAGCTCCACTGACAGACATTTTGAACACGGAAAAAAATTGGCAAAAAAAAGTCGGAGTGTACCATTAACAATGTTGCACAGAGAAATTGAATGTATCTTATTAAATTGTTTGGTTGATATGAACTCACAAGAGCCCTGTATCTTCCTTTATGATGCTAAAACCATGGTAAATCCTGGTGTGGTGGACTTATAGCCTTGTTTTTGCATAACCAGGAAGATAATTTTCATAAAGAAATGCGTGCGCCGGGACGAGGCCTCGAGTCTTTAATGCCACACGACACGGCTCACTGGGAAAAGTCATTAGAAAGCACAAAGGGGTTTAATGAGCCATTGGTCCATCCGAACAACAAAGACAAAATACTAATACTCACTTAATTATACATTGCTGGGATAGTCCGGTTTGGAGAAGCAGACAGGGGCAAGGAGTTTGTGTTGTGTGCGGCTGATAATGAGGCCAGAGACAACTCACGAGTTTATTAAAATGACACAGGTTTGAAAAAGTGTGGGTTACACAAAATGACTTTTTTATAATTTATTTTGACATGTTACTGCTTTTTATTCTGTTCCTTATTTACACAAGCAGTAGTAGTACAACCCTAGAACTTAGCACTCTCCAGTAGAAGCTCCTCGGTGTAGTGGGTGTAGTAGTAGTAGTAGTAGTAGTAGTAGTAGTAGTAGTAGTAGTAGTAGTAGTAGTAGTAGTAGTAGTAGTAGTACAACTCCTGAACTTAGCACTTTCCAGTAGAAGCTCCTCGGTGTAGTAGTAGTAGTAGTAGTAGTAGTAGTAGTAGTAGTAGTAGTAGTACAACTCCTGTACTTAGCACACCCCAATACAAGTTCTTTGATGCAGTAGTAGTAGTAATAGTAGTAGTACAACCCCAGAACTTAGGACTCACAAGTATAAGCTTCTCAACGTAGTAGTAGAGTAGTAGTAGTAGTAGTAGTAGTAGTAGTAGTAGTAGTAGTAGTAGTAGTAGTAGTAGTAGTAGTAGTTGTAGTAGTAGTAGTAGTACAACTCCGGAACTAAGCACTTTCCAGTAGAAGCTCCTCGGTGTAGTGGGTGTAGTAGTACTAGTAGTAGTAGTAGTAGTAGTAGTAGTAGTAGTAGTAGTAGCAGTGTTGTAGTGGCTATCAAACTTTCATTTCTTCCTCACACTGTGTCATGTAAATTATTCAACTCATACCTAAATAACATATTTATATTTACATTGTTTTTCCATGGGCCATTTAATATTTAAAGCAAATGTATTTTAAAGTAACTGAAAACTTTTTGCTGGGCACTGACGTAGTTCTCTGTGGCAGGAGTTCAGTGGAGACGTACGCAGACTAACCAGAAGGTTGCCAGTTCCATTCCCACTGCATACTGTTGTTGTGTCCTTGCCCGTGTGGCTGTGTCAGCGGTGATGGTGGCAGACACATTTCCATCAGTCTGCCCCAGTCTGCCCTGCCCTGGCTAGTGAGTGAGACCGAGGAGCGAAGGAATAATGCACCAAATTATAAAGCTGAGTGTCTGAAAAAGCGCTATAAACTGATGCATTCATATTTTTTAATATTTGATTGACAGTGCATTGTTTAGATTTACATTTGCTCCTCTCTGCTGCTCCAAAAAAAATATATTATGAGCTGCTAAAAACTTTGTTCATAAAATGTGTATGGTAATTATCTATTGTTTTAATGCACTGTCAAAGCATACTGTATGTTAAAAGTATACCGCTTTAGAACCAGACACCTATAACTGTTTAGAAAAAATACAGTTGTGGACTATAATTTAAGGTCAGTCTTTTTGTAAGGGTACTAATACTCTTGGGTATGTTGTTTAAAAAAAAAAAAAAAAGCCAAAATAGTCCTTTCCCGTGAGGTATGTTGCCTTGTGCAGGACGCCATAAATCCAAAATGTGTACATTGAGGGGAAAAAAGTGCCAGCCTAGGCCTCCTGGGGCGAGGTGGAGTCTCCGGTCCACTCAGAGCCACAAATATAGGCTCAGATCAGACACGCGCTGGGCCACAAGAAAGCACGTCCGGACCATTACAAAAGGGACAGACCCAGTGGACAAATGACATGTTAGCGAAAAATCCCAAAATACTGCGTTTCCAGGAGGTAATAAATTAGGAGTGAGTCTGGAGAGCGAGCCGTGTCTCGTCCGGGCCTCGCGTGTGTCTACAAATCATCGACTGAGATTTATACAAAGCAGATAAGAGAGGCATTACTCTTGTGTGTAGCATCAGCTGTTAGCGTGTGTTAGCGAGGCGTTAGTTATGAGGAGCATAAACACTGCTGTAGGCTACTTCTGCAGGAAGCGACTGAAGGTTTAGCTGTAGCTGCTTTAAATGTCAATGAAACACTGTCAGTCACAGGGCAAAGTTCAAATAAGTGACACTGTAGAATGAATTTAACAAGATCAGTAGTGGAAAGTACAATATCAACAATGTTTTTACGTTTATTAAGGTAAAAATTAAGGTTCTTTAAATATGTAAAAGTAATGCGCAGTAGTATGGAGGGTCCTAGTCCTGAATGTCCTGGGTTTGAGCAGTTCTACCATGTTTAAACAGAAGAGTCACAATATAGGTAAGCAATTGTCGAGGGCCCAGAGCTGAATGGGGCCCTTTATCTGAACAAGCTGCTTCAGTGACAGAAAACAAACCACAGAAGAAGTGACGCTGCCTCGCAAATTTTCCTAAAGCGGCCCTGACTGGAGAGAGGTCAAACCAGAAAATGTAGTTTATCATCAAAAATCGCACCAGAAATCAGGAAATCGTATATGTTTTGTTCAGATTTTCCTGGACCCCCCCTGCTTTTTATTGTCCCAAATCTTCACCTGTCTGTTATGCACAGGGACAGTCCCAGTTTTAGGCTCCTTGTCCCATCTCCCAACACATATCTGGACAAAAACCCTATCATATCCCAGTTTTCAACAAACCATGTAGCAGTTGTCCCCATGTTAACCAACAGAGATCATAGGAAACTTAAAACACATTTGTTTAAAGACTTTTGCCAATACAATTATTTACAATGTCAACCCTATTTGTTAATAGTGTTAATACATTTCCAATAAATTCAAAGTCGTGTACTTCAGTTACATGACAGAAAATTGTACAGATTTGGAAGCTTTTTTGTCTCTTGGTTTTTGGGTGCAAACAGGGTCACACTTCAGGCTTTGAGGCAAAAAGGGAGCTTATATCAAACCCTAACCCTTAGAAAAAATGTTATCCAGTGCCATGTTTTTTTTAGTTTGATGTGAGATTCACAAAAAAAAAAAAAAAAAAGTGTCTATTTAGGGCTTTAGTTGTCCCTCTTGTCCCTGCAGAGTCTGGAAACAGCTCTGTGTACAGTAGCTGCAGCTGAAAGAGCAGTAGTAGAAAATAAAGATATTGTGCAATGATCACCTTACACACTGCAAAAAATCAATATCAGCGTTCGTTAAAATGACTTAAATTCAGATCATTTATCTTGATTCAAGTAAGTTTCAATGGGTAGATTGGATTTGTTTACTTATTAGGATAGATTATTGGACTTGTTTCAAGATATTTCCTTTCTTTTTCAAGCTATTTTTACTTATTTCAAGCAAAATTATCTGTCCTAAGTGGAATTTTCGTATCCCAATTTGCTTGAAGTATGTAAATAATCTAGTAATAAGGAGCTTAATAAGTAAACAAATCCAGTCTAGTAAAAATTACTCAAAAAGTAATGTAGATATTGCTATTTTTGCGGTGCATTTATAGCATGTTTAATCTTGTTTATCCTAATCATAGTTTATCCTGTGTATTTCTTATCTGAACTGAATGAGATCATTGTATGTGAAATATAATGCTAGTCTGGCCTTGCATGTGTCGACAAATCAGGGCTGAGATTTACCCAAACCAGTCCCGAGAGCTCTAACGTATGATTTTTGAATAGCATTAGCTGTTAGCGTGTGTTAGCATGTGTGGTGGCTGTGCAGTACAAACAGCAGCAGGCCTGTGTGTGTGTGCGTGTGTGTGTGTGTGTGCGTCAGTGTCAACAGTCGTCCCCGCGCTCTCGGACCTGATTTGACTTGGAAAGCGCGGCTCCCGCATCCAGTGGTCACGGACCGTTGCAGCGGGATGCTAGTGTTTCTGTGAACCACATCAGAGAGACGCCCAGCGAGCATCTCTCTTCTCTCATCAAGACCTTACTTAGCCATAAAAGTAGGCTGCTTTGTTTGAGCCTCGGCCTACACGCAACGACTTTTACTTTCAGCTAAACTCGACCCTCAGTCTTGTCATCAACCTCTGCAAGCTCTGCACTTAGAGGAGTGTGTAATTCATCATTTTTGTTCCTGAAGATTACAAGACAATGAGTACTTCGCTATAGGGAAGTGGAAAAAGTAAAACTACTGTTGCGTCAGATTAATATTACTCATAAAAGTGAAAGTATGTGAACTGTATAGGATTTTCTGATTGTAATGCAAGAGTACTACCCATCCTGACGCCTAGCACTAAACGTCAGCGTATTAAAAAAAAAAAAAAACTTGGATTAAAAAAAAAAGATTCATAAAGAAAGAGGGAGCGAAGGGATATATACAGATTGCTTTCATGTTCGTCGAGGTGGACACGCAGGTCTAAACACTGAACTAAAGTTTAATGTCAGCTTTAAACTTTGATGAAAGGTGTAAGTATTTTAGCAAAAAGAATAGTTTCAAGTTTATTTCTGGATTAAAAAAGTGTATGTCTGCTGTGTTTTCTAGTGAAAGTTGGAGAATTAAAATAAAATTCCCATATTATCCTTTTTTTTAGGCTTTTTGAAATAGTTTTGAACACTTTTACATTAGCATTTCATATTTTATAACTTTAAATAATGTATCTGCATGAAAAACATCTTCTTTTGGGGAGCTGTTACTTTCAACTTGCAGAGAACGCTTGGATTAGGTGTCTGTCGCCCCCTGCTGGAAATGGTAGAGAATGGACAGAGTAAAATGGCTAATTAGCACAGCTATTAGCAACATGACGCTAACAGATAAATGAGCTTACTGCTTTGTAGTCACGGCGCTGAAATGATGGTGTATGGGCTTTAGAAACGCTCAGGAGCACTTCCTGGTTTCACGAGTCTACGTAGAGCGGTGAGACCGAGCGTTTTCAGCTCTTTAGAAGGGCGGTGCCTCAGCATACAGGCTTACTTATACAAGCGTGAATGAAACAAAATACTACTCCAGGTCTGTTTTGAGGTGAAAACAACATTATAGCATGATTAAAAGCTAAAAAAAAAAAGTTGATTTAGCAAAATAGGGGACCTTGAATTTGAAGAAAACAGTTTAATCATCTGTCTCTAACTGTGATAGGAATCATCTGTGAAATAACAAGGCTTTAAGACTTTATTATCAATGGTTTTAGATCAAATTTAAACTTAAGTTTAGTGTCATATATTAGCATTTTGAAGCGGTGAATTGGTCCTCAGTTTTTATCAAAGGAAGGTTAGTGACACTGTTGTTTTTGGTGAGTGGTGTGCTTGAAAACGCTGTGTGACGCCAAAATAATGTACATAATGTCACTTTAATGCAACAATCGAATAACATTACATTTAAAAGCACATAAGGCCTGATTTACAAGATTTGCTTTTAACTGGGCCTAGACACAACAACTTTTCCTTTTTATCCTCCTCTGACTCAGCGCTGAATTAAACTGTGGTCGTCCTAATTGACGCCGAGAAACATTTTGTCTTTGCCTCGCTTTAAAAGAAGGTATTTCGAAAGGCAGCGGTCGACACGTGTTTATAATTAATGAGCCGAACTTTAATGTCATATGGTTATCTTTACTTCTCGGCATGCAATCAGAAGCGAGACAAGCCGTTTCCACTGTTACACAAAGCAGAGTATATTGTGTGCATAGGGCAACGAGTGTTTCTGTTCAAGCGGACATTTTTTAAACAAGCCAGATTATTTTTGCAATGCACTTAAAACAACACGCAGAGTAGACAGGTGACCAAAAAACTCCTAATAAGATGAAAAAAAAGTCAGGAAAACGCAACATGCCTGGCTCAGAGTCTTAGGTATGCGCTTTCCCAACATAAATTATGCTTTTTCTACCCATACTGTGAGGTTTTAAAGAGTATATTAATCATTAAACGTAGCTGCAGGTGGAGTCTTGCTCAAAATCGCTTGTGAGATGTCAAAAGCGGGATTGAAATGTTTTGAGCTGAAGACGTTTATAGAAATGAGAAAGAGACACGTCGGAGATTTATGGCGATGAGTTCAAGCGAAGTGTGGCCGTGTTGCTCGGCTACAGGCAAATACAGGAGCACAGGACGCTGCAAAAGTACACAAAGTTCTTAGTCAAGTATGGACAATAAATGTGGTATTGGGTTTTTATAATGCATCTTTCTTTGTTGCAACATTTGTAGGTAAGGTTGTAAGTAGCTCGACAATATTAGAGTCAGCTCACTGCGTTGTTTTAACTTATTACGTTTTGCTTTACTGAGATATTCATGTTTTGGCCTTCAAAAATGTGTTATTGTTTTAATATGATGAAAATAAGTTATCACTTGCACAGTTGATAATAATATTCTAAGAACAAAAGCGCAGAAGTGTACTTGAAATCCGTAAAAGTATAAGCAATGAGCTTAAACGTCCCGTATTATCATGTTATCTTTTTTTTTTTCAGGCTTTTTGAAACACCTTTGCATTAGTATTTCACATTTCATACATTAAAATATTGTATATGTATGGGAAATTTCTTTTAAGGAGCTGTTACTTTGACTTTGCAGGGCATAAAATGGCTATTGAGCCTGGCTGTTAGCAACATGTCACTAAAAGAAGCTGACTGTGTTGAGCTAAAATGATCAGAATGCGTGTATGGGCTTTAGAAACGCGCAGGAGCACTTCCTGGTTTCATGTTTCTGTGTAGAACTGAGAGACTGAGCGTTTTCAGCTCTGGAGAAGGGGACGAACTCAGCACAAGGTTACACCAGGAAGATTTTTGAGGTGGAAACAACATTATAACATGGTTAAAAGCTAAAAAAAAAAAATCAATTTAGCAGAATAGGGAACAAATAAAAATGAAACTGTGATACATCAGAATATAATGTAATGTAATGTAATATGTTTTTTTTTTACTTTTTACAAATGCAAATAGGCCTTGCTGTAGCCGAATCCTGTAAAGCAACATTTTTAGCAAAAAGTGATTCATTACAGCTGTAAGATGCATGATTCTGAATTACTATTTTTAATAAAACTGCGAGCCTTGTAAGAAATAGTTTGTAAAATCAATCTAAATCAAAACAGCATAGAGTAGGCAGTTTAGGAGTCACCATTCAGAAGAAGAAAAGGACATTTTTAGTTGGCTCTGGGTTGCATTAAAAAGCTGTCATGTTACCTTTACACTGTTTTCCCATGGCCCATTAAACACCAGTATTGTGTATGCTGTGACTTTGATTGGCAGACATCGCTGCAGCTTTGTGTTGCAAGTTGTTCATTGTGTACACAGCACACAGTCTCATTCTTAACCAGTCGTGCAACTTCCACAGTGCCAGTTTGGTAGACTACTAAGGTGTGCCAAAGTTCAAATATTAAAAGGGATATTGCGAGCCAAAGTAGAAAGAACATCTAATTTGCATACACACACAACATCAAGCATTTTACTACAGGTTTTTCTGGCTTTTACAAATTTCATTTTAGAGTTTTGTAGCAGCAAAAACACACCTGTTATGTTTTGTTTCATTCACACCTGTTTGAGTAATCCTGTATTCTCTGGTGCTGAGTTTCTGAGGCCTCAAAACACTCAGTTGCACGAATGCCCGCCCACTCCAGGAAGCACTGACCAATCAACAGCAACCCCTCTACGTCCAGTCTCAAATCAAAAAAACAGTGTACAGCGCTTTTTCCACTGATTCCTTACAGACATTTTTAGTTTTGTTGTAAAATGGCATCACACAAAACGTTTAAGGCAGAAAAGTGCTTGTTTTCTTTGACTGTGTTCAAAAGACTGCAACACTCTGGACTCTGTTTCTTTATGACAGCAGTATAACGCTTTTTTTTAGTCAGATAATGTTTTTAAAGGTTGTGAAATGTGCAAATATGGATTAAATGTGACAGCGATTGGTTCAAAAATATAAATAAAAGCACAATATAACCCCTTTAACCAGAAATTGTCCTTTGCAAAGAACAACAGCCTACTTAGCTATGTTTTAATAATATGTCTTAATCTAGCATAATTCTGTTTTTTCATGTTTGAGTTCAAAAGCCTTGAAACTTCTTAACTGCTTGGTAAGCTCTTGGTGAATATTTATCGCACGCTAAAATATCAGAATACTTTTGTGTGAACACTAACTCTAGTAATTTACATCCTAAATTACTCCATTGTTGTGAAAATTGTGTGTGATGTGACGTCCCGTTCCCGACCTCTGTGGGACAACCTGCTCTAAGTTCTGAGCCACTGCTGTCCCTAAAGCAATTGAGCATAACATTATGACCACATCATACATATTTTGTCCTCAAAGTTCACGAGTTAGAAGCAGGAAAAATGGGTAAGGATCTGAGCCAGTTTAGGGCCAAAATGACAGCTCTTGTGGAGTGTTCCCGGTCTGCGGGGGTCAGGATCTGTCAAAAGTGGTGCGAGGAAGGGACAGCGGTGACCCAGCGACAGGTGATGCAGGTGGGGAGTGAAGGCTGAGGTCCGTGTGGTCTGATCCGACAGACGAAAAGCTACTGGAGCACAAAATATTACTATAGCTGGTTCTGTTAGAAATGTGTCAGAATACACAGGGCATGGCAGCTTGTAGGCAGGTGGTCATAATGTTTAGCTTGATCTGTGTACACAAGTATGCACGAGGTATTTTTTAGGTGGGTCCCTCGTCTCTCCCCACCTCCCCACACGAGGCGCATGCTACAAACTGTCACCTACGTATTTCTCTTTTACAAAACGCTCTGAACAATTCAATCCGTCTACAGGCCGTGATTGTTCGTCTGTCACCGAGGGCCTCTGGGCAGAAAACCCCGGAGCTATTCCACTTTGCCAGCCTCCTGCATTAGTGATGATGACTGTCAAATGCTAACGCGGCCGGTAGCAAGAGCAGCCCGCGCCCCGAGGCAGTGCAACAGGTGTGGACGTTTGCATATTTGTCTGGGAGAAAGACTGGCAAAGGGACAAAATGTGGAGCTCCATTTGAATCTGTTGAGCTTTTGTTGTTTTGGTTTGCACTTAGCTCGGCTCAAGCAACGACGATCCGGCAAAAGTGACTGACGCGGGGTTGGCAGGTTTTTGAACAACAAAGTGGCCTGATGGGGGGACATGAGGAGAGGTAAACTGCAATGTAACATGATACTGGTGTGTATCTGTAGCCAGCTGAAAGACGTCCAAAATATGAAGCAACACAAAACCACTGAATTTAAGCGCTCTCCAAACCAGAGTGTGTGTGACAGTGTAACTCATGCAGAAGAGGAATCCACTCGCAAGGTGTCAGGGATGTTTTTGTGTCAGCCCCAAGCCTAGACAAGGTAGCTCCAGGTTCTATCTAGTGCAGGGGCGTCCAAACATTTTTCTAAGAGGGGCAGATTTGAGAATGCAAAAATGTCCAAGGGCCAGCAGTTGTTTTATATAACAGAATATAAATTAGGGGTGTAATGATATGTTTTTGCAACAATACGATAAGTATCGGTTAGAAGTGTTTCGATACGATTCAAGAATGATATTGGCTAATTTGGAACAATACAATTCAATATGATTCAACACCTTCGTATCGATAATCGATACAGCAACTTTTTGCCAAAAATCATAAAAGTTTACTCTCAAATGTAGCACCGCGGCCGGGGTTGATTATGTCCAGCAGACAGAGAGTGAAGAAAAGTTGAATACAACATTTTATTTAATTAAAAACACAAAATTTAACTCCAAAAAGCCACATCTGGTTTTATTTTAACATACAAATGTCTAATTTCAATATTTCCGATAATATCAATCGATACTTCATGTGTATCGATATTCACTTCTTATAAAATGATACAATTCGATACAAGGTCATGTATCGATGTAGTTGTCATCATCGATACAGTTACTGTATCGTTACACCCCTAATATAAATGTTTTATGTGAATTTGTTTTCAATACTAGACAATTTTTTTTTTTAAATGGCATTGTAAGACAAGATTTTTTGAGAATTGTTAAACTTTTTGATAATTTTGTTGTAGGTTTAGGTTCATGATATAGCCTATAGTTAAAAGAATAGTAGGTCATAAATTCAGATTGCAGTTTATTTCAGACTAACCAATAAAAAGTTCAGATCTGTCTTGAGAGTGGTAGAGATACACAAATATATAGAAATAGTGCTTAATGGTGCTAGAGGGCCAAAAACAATACATTTTATCATGAAAGCTGAGGGCTGCACTTTGGACGTCTGATCTAGTAAAATTTAAGACCTTTTAATGCTACTTGAAATGAAATTAAATGCCTAAATTGACAGCAAAAGAACAGTAATCTGTAATGAAATATCTCCGCCTTTCCAAGAAACTCATGAATTTTATTTTTTAAAACCTAACACAGATCAAATAACTTTGGAAAACCTTAAAACAGAATCATTAATATCATTGATAAAGTCAAAACTCACAAAAAAGAACATTACCAAATACAGACATGGGTGTTACTTCTAATTAAACATAAATAAATAAGTTTGCTAACATAGATTCCTGAATATATACATTTCTAGACTTGACTTTGTTTCAGATTTTGACAATTTAAGACCCAGAGTAACAAAATGTAATAGCTGCTCATGAGATTTAATACTTGATTTTAATTAAACTGAACACCTTTTAAGACTTTGGGCCCACTCTGCTGGATAAAGGGAGTGGGTTGCCAAATTAAAATGCAAATCTCTGCACACTAGGAGGCAGATGATTTGATACAGCGACTCCAGAAGGGAAACCCCTAAAGCAGACATGTCCAAAGTGCGGCCCGGGGGCCATTTGTGGCACCGTCTGAGATTTCATATGGCCCTCAGCTTGTATGGCAAAATGCATTACTTTTGGCCCTCCAGCACTTTCGTACAATGTTTCTGTAGCTTTGTCTGTACATTTATGCATCTCATCTACTACTCTCTGCCTTGTGTTTTCAAATTAGTGTGTTGAAAAATAATTGCAGTTGCAGTTTTTATGTTCAAAGATGTTATTTTGTTGAAACTTAGATTAGATTAAACTTTATTAATCTCACAGTAGAGAAATTTACTTGTTTAGGTACCACTTATACAGAATAAAGTGCAGAAAGCAAGAAAATAGTGAGCAAGCATCACAGACAAAAAAGACAAAAGTGACTTCTTTTAGATTGTGTTTTCAGAGAAAATAATTTATAATTATTTGGCTATTGAAAACAAAATGCTTATAAAACAATGCACATTTTATTTATTCTGTACATGGGTTCAGTTTTTAGAAAAATCAGGAGGGACTGTTGGCCCTTGAAGATTTGAGCATCTCTAGATCTGGCCCTCACTGGAAAAAGTTTGGAAACACCTGCCCTAAAGGAACGAATATGCAGATGTGGAGAGTAACTACATAAGTAATTTACTATTAGCAATGGTACAACTGCTGCTGCTGCTGATTTCTACTCTGTAACCAAATCTGAGGGTTACAGATTTGGTTACAGAGTGAGGTAAGTGTCACTTTGCCAGGTATTTTTTCCTCCAGAATGCGTTGAAGTAAAGCAGTGTTTTAGATAAATGTACTCTAGTTACTTTCCACTTCTGGTATAAGGCACCATTAAGTGTATTTTACTCACCGCTGGGTTCCTGATGCTCAAGGTAAAAGGTGAATCTTCAGTGATAAAAACAGTGTTTGTGTAAAAAAAAGACCCGTACTTCCATTACAAACCAACACAGAAAACAGCATGATACATTTGTCTTTTCCATTTTATTTAGAACCATCACATACAGTAACAAGAATGTTTAGATAACACTGTCACGTATCAATAAAAGCAAAAAATAAAAATGAGCCTCATTTACAAAGCTTTATGTAAATTCAAGATTCTACAGTTCACTCTTTTTCTTAAGACAGCAAGATTGTAATATGAATCATCTCGAGACGTTATTTGGGGTTTATTATGTTTATGTTTATTATGTAGATCTAATTAGTTCAACTCAAGAGCTAGAAGTTTAAAGTAAGCGCCAAACTTTAATTAGAAGTCATATATGAGTAAGCTGTGATGGAAAATTGATCCACCAGTAAAAGAAAAACAAGAATACATGCGTTGTTGTCCGTGGATGAAAGGCGTAGTTTTAACACCAGCCAGGACGCCAAAGGATAAATCTCATAATGTTGTTTGTATAAAAGAAAATTCAATTCAATTTCTTTATTTTTTTCTCTAATCTTTTGGGGTTACACAAGTATTTAAATATTTTTTATTTATTCAACAAAGTCAACAAAATAAAATAAAATTAAATAAAATAAAAATGACAGTATGGGTTTACAAGGCTAATTCCCCAAATGACACATCATCATTTCTCTTTTTAGAGAACTTGACATGAGCCCAGTGCTTCACAAACAGAGAACTGAAGAGCTTTGAGATGATAATCAGAGAATAGATATATTACACTACTACTACTGTGCAAAGGCAGTGCACCACACTGCTGCAGTCAGTGCGGTGCACACTTCACATTTAGACAGCGGTTTTACTCAAGTAATTTACTTAAGTACAGTTGTTGAAGGAAAAAATACTTTCTGAGTACATTTTGTAGAACATACATTTACTTGAGTAAATTTTGGAGGATTTTTTTTTACTTTTACACAGGTAGCACATCTGACTTGCAATCAGAAGTTCCTGGGTTTGAAGAAGAATTCAAAGAAGACTTTTTTACTTTTAGTCAAGTAAAATGTTTGTTAAATACTTTTACTTGAGTAATCCTATTTTTGAACTAACAGTACTTTTACTTGAGTAAAAATGTTTGAGTTCTTCATCCACCACTGCAGATTTGTTCTTTTCAAGCCAGTACAGTAAATGAATCTTTTTTGGGTCAGTAGGATAGTACATGATAACTGAAAATAGCACTTTATTATAAAAGCGCTTTCTTAGCACAATAACTGCCAATGCAGCACTAATCTGGAAAAATACAGCACTTATACCATTTTTAAACAATACACAACTGTATTATAAGTATTATTTTGTAGATTGAGTGTTATTAATGCCATTCATTAGCATTGCTTCATTAAAATATCCCTTGAGGCTATATGGTATGCTAAAGACATAATGTGACAGTATTTAAGATATAAAAATAACCATTTGGTCTGGTGTAAGTAAAGGTATTGGCAGTGAGGTTTATCAATAAGGCACTTCTTATTTTTTTCCACTAATTCTTTTGACTTTTACCAGTTCCTGTTTAGCCACCCAGATACATATTCATAGACCAACAGCATCACCGCTCCACCTGCAAGACCAAAACTTGAATTTAGCCCAACATTAGTACAACAGTTTGAAATACAATGAGTTCTGGTTACCTGGTCCAAGCCTCATTATCTTTGGCACCAGTCCTTTGTAAAGAGCCAGGTACCTGCAGAAAATGTGCAAAATATGTCAAAAAAAATCCATACTAGAACATTTTGTTGTAACAGCTTTGTAATGGAGAGCCTGTTATATTTGCCTGGCACAAAGTATGCAACACCCATAATGCAAAACATTAAATTTAAAGAGTTCTGGCATGTCGTGGATGTGGTCTCTCTTGAAATTATAACTGGTTTTACAGGGTGTTGGTGTGACAGGCTGTAAGTTAACCACAAGGAACAATTGGACTTGGCTGAAACTACTTTTAATTTTCCAAAAGCCTTACAATCAAGTGGAAGTGTATGTAATCTTGTACTGTGCAAGAGGAAGAGTATCAGAAGTAGAGCCCGACCGATATGAATTTTTTGAGGCTGATGCCGATATTAGGTGACCAAAAAATACCAATATCCAATACATTGGCTGATACAGTTATACATTGGGAAAAAGTATTTTAAAGCACTTTTCTTTCTGCTCTTGTTTACATGAATATGGCGGGTACACCCCAGACCACTTTATTAGGCTAAACATCTTTTTAAAATGTTGTAGAAAGCTGCTTATTGTTCTTTATGCTGATTGTTATGTAGGTTGTAGTGGGCATCGGTGTGGGGAGTATTATTATATATTTTATGTATTATATATATTTATTTATTTAATTTAGTTTTAAGTAAATTTGTTTAACTTGGGGAGAACTACAAAATGCATTTAGATTTTTTGCTCTATGAGGTTTTATGGCAGAGAAATGAGCAAAATATTTTTATTGCCGTTTTGGCCTTTTCAGGCCATGAGAAGGCAATTTGGGCTGTTTCCTATGAACTGCAGAGTAAGAGCCCAAGTGTTTGGAAACACCAGCGCCCTCTGCTGGACAAATAGCAGAAGACCATCATTTGCAAGTAAACAGGTCTTATTCCAGCACTCCAGCACACAGTAAAAATGGTGCTGTTTATATCGGCGGATATCGGCCAGATGTCAGCCGATAATTTTCGAATGGGCTATATCGGCTGGCTGATATATCGGTCGGGCTCTAATCAGAAGTTAGCAAACATAAAATGATCAATAGTAGAGCACTCGCAGCGTCATGTCCTCCCTCTCGGGTGTGTGATACTGTAATTTTTTTTGGCCGATCCGATATCAAGTAAATACCAGGATAGAATTGCTGATACTGATATCAGTACAGATATTTTTTACATACACTGGCTGGCCAAAAAAAACCAACAGATATGGGGTTGCTGGTCAGGTCTGGGTTCAGCAACGTTATGTGCCCAGAGAATGAGGTCAGCTGACTACCTGCACATACTGAAGGACCAGACTTTTTTTATATTGGCCAGGCAGTGTATATCCAGTCCAATAAATATACAATCAGTACATGTGTTTTCATGTACAAGCAGTATGTTCAATTTGAATACGTTTTTGGCCACTAAATAACTTTGTTATTGTTGCTTTTTATTGTTAAGTCCATGTTAAAACCCATATCTGATTTTAAGCAAAGTTAGGCAACTAAATAAATGCTTTTAGGAAAAAAATCCACTTCTTCATTCACAGTTTACAGAGGTTTTTATCTGATACAGATACTAACATTCAATATAATAGAATCCATATTTGGATATTTGGACCCATTGCTTCTTCTCTCCCTCCCATTGTCCAAAGACATGCATGCGTTAGGTGAAGTGGTGACTCTAAATGTCCCCTAGTGCATGAATGTCACTGTATGTCTCTGCATCAGCCCTGCAAGGTGTACCCCGCCTAAAGCCCACAGTTGCTACTAGGATTCCAGCAATTTATATATATATTTTTGACCTTATAAGTAACCGACAAACAAAACAAACACAAAAGCTACTTACATTTTTATATAGACTTTGGTGCTAGTGATTCTACAGAACAGAGAAGAACCTAACCCAGCTTTGTGTGGCTGTAGCTATGGCTATTAATGAGTGGGACTGGTACTGCCTGAGATGGAAAGTAATCCAGTCACCAGGGATCACAAGCCAGTGTACTTTTTGTGCAGTCCAATGCCTGGATAGGATAGGTTTGCCAAATCAATATGCGAGTCTCTGCACACTGTGGCGACGCAAAAGCAGAGAGGAAAGAGCTGTAACCACTTGGAATAAACTGCCGCCTGCATTTACTAAAGTTTCTACTAAAGCTAGTTTTTAAAAAATCCGTTTTTCAATACTTAAAGTGTTATTAATAATGCAATGTATTGTTTTTCTGGCTGTGATTTATAACCGTTTTATATAATCTCAGTGACTATTAAATTCTGTATGGATCTGTTTTTATAAGGAAGAGTAGCTGTCATCTTCATTAATCTATCCAAGACATTCATTATTTCTAGAACTTTTTGTGCCATTTTCTGGATATTTCTGAGTTTAAAATGGGCTGCTGTGTCTCTTAAGGAACCCCAGTCGGTCCTTGATGAAAACCCAGTGAAAGTTGATTGTGGAGGTCAGTGCTCTGTGTGTCTCCCTCCGCAGTCTGAGCTCTGGCTACCTGTCCCTAATGCATTCAAGCTGATCCTGCTCCAGTCCAGGTCCCTCACCCACCCGTCCCCCACCGCCCCCTCGTCCTCAGCCTCTCGTGGCGTTAATAAGGCCCGAGCCACTTCCTCCCCAACCTCTGTCTGATTAGATTGACCCGTGGAGCGCCGCGCAGCTCGTTAGGCTCCGCTTAACGACGTCTCCCATTGGGACCACTAATTAGCTGGGACTGTGTTGTGTTAGACGGGGGTACTGGATGTGGCAGAGGGGGCAACCCTTGTGACCGCGGGGTTTCGGTGGCTTTCCCCTCGAGCCCCACGAGTCCTCGGCTCCTTACTTACTTCCTCAAAATTCCTTCATCAAAAAGTCTGCGTTTATTTTTAGTTGAGGAATACAGTTTTTACTCCTTACAGTGATTGAACTCATCTGTGAAAAAACAAATATGTCAAATATGTTTCTGTTGATTGTTCCCATTCAACCATCTTTAAAAACTAGACCGTCATAGGCTGTATTATCCCGCTCCCATTGATAGGTCTAAACCGCTTGTCAACATTGAAGTAATGGCTGCTGATAATACAGAGAAAGTACCTAATTTAACACAGTCTATGTTTATTTAACACCACAAAAAGAAACACTTAAACTGAGAAGTAGGAAGCAAAGAGAAATATGATAAATATTGATGTTGAACACCTTTTTAGAAAATTAAGACTTGTTTCGTAAACACGCCGTGTACAAAAAGTTGAGTTATAAATACAGCTATGCCAGTTAATTGTGACTATTTGCAACAGTGAGCAAAGCATTTTGATCTTGGTATTGACAACAGTAATACACCTTAGAGTCTTTAAGTGGACATTTAGAATAAGCTAGTAAACGCAGCTAGTTGCATCAAATGTACATGACATATTTAAGATCTAATATTCTGCATCATGCCCAATTTAAGACTTTTTAAGGCCTTAAATTCAAACTTTTTAAGGTTTTTTAGACCTTTAAAGACCCAGCATAAACTCTAAATGAGGAAGAGATAATTGCTGGACTACATAACGCCAAAATCAGAGCTAGAAGTTTAAGGTCAGGAAACTTTGATATCTTGTATTAGTATTTTTATCATGTATTAGTATTTTTTGGTGGTAAATTTATCTAATTTTAAATTTTTCTTTTTTAACTTCAGATACCCAAATTCCATTGATTGTTTTACAGTACTGAAGGCTTTACCCTCAATACAAACTATTTCAACCTTATTCCACAATAAGAAAAATGTTGTTTTTTAAGAAGGTAAAGGTTTATTTTGGGTCCACTGAAGTACTGCAGGTCTATGTCTATATAGACCATATAGCCTAAATGTATTCACGTTTTTTGTATCATTGTGCCAGTCAGCTTTTAAATGCAATCGTTGGTTGCTTTATGGTAAAAATAATGACTGTAAAAAAAAAGATTATGTAGCATTTAAACTAACTGTGTTAATAGTGGTGTCCAAGGTTCAGTCAAGGTCCAGAGTTGGTCCACATTGAGGTTAAATATAAATTTAATGTTCAGCTTATCCAAAGCCTAAACATTAATTAGCCTAAATATTAATTCTATATACTGTAGTGAATATTTTTATTTTATTTTATAATGTACCATGGTCTGACCTAGATGCTCTCAATATTTGTGGTTTGCTTGTTTTGTTCTGTATTTGTCAAATAAACTAAAACTCCATTAATAATAAAGTAAAAAATAAATAAATAAATAAATAAATAAATATTGTAAGTATTTTTTAAACGTCTGTACTATAAAGGTTGTACAGTGGTGGACAGTAACTAGATACTTTTACCCAAGTAATTTACTTAAGTGCATTTTACTTTCTGAGTATTTTTTTGCAGAGCATGCTTTTACTTGAGTAAATTTTGGATGGTAAAATAGTACTTTTACTTAAGTAAAACTTTAAATTGCCTAAAGAAGTAGAAGTAGTTTTAGGTTTTGACCTCTGTGGTGAACTGGAAGAAGAAGAAGAAGATTTAATTTCTATTTAAGTTAATTTTACCCTCAATACTTTTTTTTTACTTTTACTCAATTGCATTTTTTGTTACATACTTTTACTTCTACTTGAGTAATATCATTTTTTGAAATAATAACTTAATTCATTTATTTATCTTCTTCCACTTTTTCACAATAGGGGTCGAGGGTGACTGGAGCCTATCCCAGCAACTTTGGGCCTTGGGCGGGATGTCGCAGGGCTGACGCAGAGACACACACAGACAGACAACCATTCACTCATCCATTCATTCTCTAGAGGTAAATTCCCTGAACACATGAATGTCTTTGGACGGTGTGAGGAAGAGGAGAGACATGAAGACTCCACTCAGAGAGATCATGTGACAGCCGACCTGAGGAATGAACCTTAATAACTCAACTTTTTCTCTGGCTGCTGTAGACTCATTTCATGTCTACTCTTTACATTTAACTAGAGCTGAATTAGCCTGGCCTGAGTTTTGGTGGCTCTACCCCCGGCCCCCCTCCTGTGTGTGTCCACTGAGTCCAAACATGTCGCGGGTCTCGTCTGGTGCAGCCAGCGGTGGAGCAAGGGGAAGGGGAAAGGCCCGGGGCAAGTGCAAACATAACATACATCTTTGTGTGACGCCTCAGTCCGGAGCTGTCAGTGTGAGAGGCCTGAAACATCTCAACATTTACTGTAGGGATGACAGAAATGTTCTCTCGCACACGTGGCCCACAGCGCACTCCAACATCCACACTTTGTTCTGACTGAGGGGGAAGATAGCTCACTCGTACAAAGCAACAGTTTTGACACCAGTATAATCAGTGAACAAGAAATGAAATCCCAGTCATTAGGACACACATTTGTTGCATTTTTGCAGAGGTGGAAGAAGTACAGACTCAGCAACTCATAAATGTGTTAAATCTGAGGAATTTTCCTGAATAATTGTGCTGATTCCAGATGAAATGAACAAACTGATGCAGTAGAAGAGACTGAATCTGTCGCTGAGGTCTTCTGTCTTTATTTTTGTGATGTTTCTAAAGGAGTACTACTTTACTGCATCTGTTATATTTAAATGCTGTGTTTACAGTGAGGGCACGGCAAAAGCACATGATTTTAAACCAAAACTCTGAATACTTTGTACTTCAAACCAACCCAGAAATGTAGTGGAGTAAAAATTACAGATACCTGCTCTAAAATGCAGTGAAGTAAAAGTACTCCTTGTAAAATTTACTCAAGCAAAGTACAGATACATGAACATTCTGCTTAAGTAAAGTAACTAAGTACTTTTACTTCGTTATATTCCACCACTGCATTTTGCACCGCATTCATACAACTATACGTTTTTTACTATTTCAAGTTATTACAAATGCTGCTGACCATGTTTTACTTTGAAATGTTGGAAGTTTTTGGCTTTTATTTATCCAGGATTGTCCGGAGAGTTCCAGCCTCAAAGGATCCCATTACATGTTTTAATAGTCCATAGTCTTATTTTGTCCCCCATAGTCTAAAACTGAACTATATAACTTTTGTCCCCAGAAATACTTATAACATAAACTACTGATGTATACATGTATATTAATATAAATAAACAATAAATATCTAAACTGTAGATAATAAAATGTTATATAATGCTGTGTTTGCTAGAATATTTCTGACACCAAAATAAAAAAAATGCAAATGAAAAGATAAGTTTATAAAAAAATAAATGACAATAAAATCACAACGTCTTCCTGGATCTGAAATGGTAATAATAATTTAGCCACATAGACTCAATGTAAACAGGTGGGAGACCCTGCACATGTTTTTTTGGTTCTTACAGAACCCAGACTTTGTTACAGGTGTGAAGTTTTACAGGTGTGACAAGACCGTTAGACTCAACGGTCTTGTCACACCTGTAACTCTGCACCAAGGGCTGCACTAAGAACATTTTTACATCATGTTTATTTGGTTCACCAAGGCCACTTCTTTTTTACCGAAGCAAAAACCAGCTGTGTCATTTAAACTACGGTCTGCCTGAGCCTTCACATCTGATAACTTATTCCAAACCAAACGGGGAAAGTCTGAAAATCCATTTGAGATTGTGACGTATTCTGGGACATTTTATCTGTTTATTTTTTTACAATATAAACATTAATTGTCAGATACACATTCACACTGGTCTTGAGAACTTACCCTTCCTCTCGATAAACCAGCGCCATGGTCTGGATACAGGTCCGGTACTTGATTTCCCCAGGAACAGGCTGAGGTCCCTGGATTCGGCTCTTGGCCACGTCCCACGGGATGTTCACACAGGACGAGATGGTCCCGGACACGAGGCCAATGGTGAACTTCCTCAGGAACTCCAGAGTGGGGTCCTGAAGTGAGAACACGAGACAGAATCAGTCATAAGATGCATTTACTGTAGGTACTCTTGGTTCTTGCCGTGTTGAAGTGGCAGCAGATGTCGCACGGATTATCTAGTTAATACTTTTTATCTATTTCTTATATGGCATTTATTATGGTTAACAAAAGAATCTCATTGTCCAGGAAAACATTTTTTACTTTTGCAAGTGCTTTGAATTCTGAGTCCTGCTTTGTCCCTTCATGCAAAAAAATGGAATTACATCTAAAAAAAAAAAAGTGGATTAATTTACTGAGGAGAGGTTAAAGTCAAATGGAAGCCGATGATTCACAGGAGACAGGAACAGCCAAAAGGAGAAGAAAAGGACGATACATTTTATAAACTTAATGCATATAGGAACTCTTTGCTGTTGGCCCATAGTCCTTAGTTAAAACATGTGTTACAACAATAACAAAGTATTTTTATTTACAATTCAAGTTGGAATTCAAATTAGCCCTAGATAATTCATTTCCTGATGTCTTTTTTTTGATCCCATTTTAACCAATCAGAAAAGAGAAGTCCTGAACTAGTCTCTGTGCTGTGTTCACAGGACTCAAACAATGATGAAACAGGGCGGAGTTTGGATCCAAAGAGCCGAGTAATGCCAACAATATTACATTTGCATCTGTAAAGAGCCACAACTAATGTTATTGCTTAGCCTTTAACTGAAATATAGCACATGGATGATCATTAATTGTTGCAAACTAACAAAGAACTGTCTTAAATACTGAGCACTGGATATACTTAAGAGGCCACTCAATAGCAGTGTAATGCAGGAGTCATGCAGACTCAGAGAACTGGAGCTAAATCCAGAGATGTTTATTTAACTTTAAGTATGTGTTACACTGCAAATCAACTTAAATGCATGCACTGTGCAAGCCCATAGCATATTCTGAAAAACAAGGAGAAAGTTTTATTTTAAATTGACATGATGATGCAGATGCAGGTTGTTTCAAAGTCATCTACATATTCCTTTATGGACTTTACATAATCAGATGTCAGACGCCCAAAAGAGCCACAAGAACAGGGCCAAAGAGCTGCATGCGGCTGTAAAACCATATGTTACAGATGTCGGTGAAAAGCAGATGTCTGGACAAAGCAGCAGTCATGGGGATGTTAATTTGAGGCTATAACTGCTTTGGTTGAAAGCAAAATAAAATGCAAATACTTGAAATGTCAAACATGGCCAAAACTTGAGTTAGAGAAAGTTTTTGTGACGTGATCAAGGCATAAATTGACTAAACAAATTGAGATATAGAGCACAAATGTAGTGGGGACCGAGAGGCTTGTGAGTATGATTGCAAAGCCTGCATGAAAGCCACGATCATTTTATGGTAGCGGGGGGCAGATTAGTGCTTCCTGGCTGCAATGCCCCGCTCTGATTGGCTGAACAGAAGCACATGTTCATCTGGGAGCCCGGACGAGGCATTTATAAACACACTCCACGCAGGCCCGGCTGGGGAGGCATATGGGGACAATTTGGGTAATTGGGCCGCGACGCTGCACAGGGTATTACTGTAGCAGAGAAGCCCAGACTTGGAGAGCTCTGACGGCTAATTGGCCAGGATATTTTTACAAATGACAGCGGCCGCTCCGGTCCGGGCCTTTCTCAAGCGGCCGGACACCCCGAGAGCCGAGCTAAATCAACAGCTAATTCCACTTCGGGTTGGTTTTTTCAAGTGGGATGTGGGGAACTAAGTAGAGCCATCAGCGAACTTCCTAAGAGCCTTAAGCAAACAGCTCCTCACACATCGCAGCTGAAAGAGGGCAGTTCTGTACTATTCAAATGGAAACAGGACACAGAGACGGGACGGGGCGAGATTTGACTGCGGACATGTTTGAGTTGCAAGCTCATTTCTCATGTTGCTTTAGACAAACTATCAGCTGTCAGGCCACAACACGGAAACTCTCCTGCCTCAACCAAACCTGTTTCTCAAATAAAATGCCATTTGATACTATTTGCAGACATTGATGTGGCTAAATATGTTTACAGAGACAAGTCCATTTTTACTTTCTTTCACGGGTCGCCACAGAAGACCATTCACAGGTTTTTATATCGGATACCCTTCCTGGTCCAACCCTCATTCTTTATCCTGAGTTGGGAGTCCAGATATATTTTTCGAGGAGTCAGGGAATCCGACCCCTGGTACGTAACAAATATAGGGGAACTAACTTTATTTAATTTTAATTAAATATAACCCAATGCAATGCTAATTACACAGCACGAATTTGACCATATTGTGTGATAAATTGCCACGTGGTCCAATTTATGATGTACATGTGACTGAAGGTGCTGAGTGTATCAACAAGCATCTTCAAAAATGTAAGTACACAAAATACAAAAAAATAAATAAATAATAATAAAAAAGAAGAGTCGAGGCAAATATGTTTGGAGAAGATGGCCCATCCCAATGATACAAAGCAATCTAGCTTAAAGGTATAATTTTATGAGCTTTCCTCCATGTTATAATTTTGTTCTCTCATCAAAAACATACCTGGAGTTATGTTTTGTTTCATTCACACCTGTTTAAGTAATCTTGTATTCTCTGGCGCTGAGTTTCTGAGGTCCACAAACCTCCGCCCACTCCAGGAAGCCCTGACCAATCAACAAACCCTCTACATTTATTATTCTACTATTCATTTATCCAAAAAAAAGTGTACATCTCTGTTTCCACTGATTCCTCACAGGCATTTTTCATTTTGTGGTAAAATGGCATCATACACAAATTTTAAGGAAGTGAAGTGCTCTTTTTCTTTGATTATGTTCAAAAGACTTTATGACACCAGTAATGTACATAATTAAAAATGTCTTCTTTTGGTCAGATAATATTTTTAAAAGGTCTAATGCTGTTCTAAAGGCACCAAGATTGGTTTAAAAATATGAATAAACGCTTAAAATATCCCTTTTATGTAAGTGATGAGCATGTTTACCAAGATATCATTCTCACTCCTATGAGAAAATAAACACACATCATAAAGTTCCAATACTTGTCACAATCAGTGTCTCTTTTGCTGCAACTAATTAATTCCTGATGAAAGCTAGAACTGCCAGATTGGTGTTGATTGTCTTTCTTATACTGTGGTCATGTGCCAAAAACTTTCAGAGATTTCTGGAGTACACTAACCACTGTCTTGCCAATAAAATAATTGGAGTAAAGTGATGTCTTGTCAGTAAGATTATTATCTGTTAGTATCAGAAGAGAGTTGCAGCTGTAGTTTGTTGTGTGTGGTTATGGTTACAATGCTTTTTGGAGAAGAAATAAAAAACAGCCTGCAAATGTAAGGTTTGCATGCAGCCACAGTGGGTCACACTTTGTGCTGGTCCCAAGCCCAGATAAATGGAGAGGGTTGTGTCAGGTAAAGACATTTTACCAAATCTATATGTGAGTCACTAAGAGGCAGATCAGTGGGGGAATGTAACAAACTCATAATAATAATAATGATAAAAATAATGGCAGCAGAGTCACACCAACACATTCATACAAAGTGGGTGAAGTGTCTTGCCCAAGGACACAGTGACAGTATGCAGTGCCGGTAGCAGGGATTGAACCACCAACCTTTGGGTTAGTGGGCTACTTTTACTTCCCTACATTTTAGCACAAGTACTGTACGTTTACTATGCTACATTTTTGCATTAAACTACAAAGTATTTCGAGTTTTAATTTAAAATCCATTGTTTTTGCTGAGCCCTCATTGTGGACTAGGGTTGAGTACTATTCAGATTTTTTTTTTGATACCAGTACTTAAAAGATACCTGGTTTTCGATACCGGCACCTGAGTGATACTTTTTCTGATACCTATGGTGAGCTAATTCATCTTCTACAATCATAAAACACAATAATATTCAATAAAAGACCAATTTTTGGAGCACAATTATTAGCTGTAACTTAAAACCAGTAGTTTGTATGATTTATTCTGTGTATTTGATTCATGCAAAGGAACATTAAAGGTCCCACTAAGTATTGAAATTTGGTATGGGATAAAACATTTTTTTCAATACCAGTAGTATTGTAACTTTTCTTTCGATATCACAAAGGTATTGTTTAACAGTACCCAGTTCAAAATATAAAATATGATGTAAAATAGTACTTTTTTAGAAATGCCAGAATAATAAAAACAGAAGAGACCACAGACTTTGGTTCAGTCTCTTCTGCTGCACAGGTTTGTTCATGTCATTAGTATCAGCACAATATTTCCTCATGCTCCCTCACATTTGCATCTCAAATACGTTTACTGACATGATTTACTGACAAGTACATTTGGAAGTGAGTATTTAACTTTACTTTTACTAGAGTATATTTTTTGCTCCTTTATCTGTACTGCATCTGTTTACCTAATTAAAGAAATTCGTAAAGAGTACTTCTTCCACCACTGAGGGAGGCAGATGGTGCACTGCTGTGGCGACATCGGGAAGGAAAAGGAAAGGCAAAAAAAAAAAAGAGAAGATGAAGATGATATACGAGGTTTAGTTGCACACTTATCAGCCAGTTGGGAATTTTTTTTCTTTTTAGCCAGGCCATTGCATTGACGAATACATAAAATGTTTGCAAACTATAAAAAAATGCCAAACTTGTAATAATTTTAACCCACAAAATACAGCTCTACGTTTATCTTTATCTCAGCTACAACCTTAAACCATCACAGGAGAAGCATAAAATCTTTTTCTCAGAACCATAACTTCCCATAAAAAACATTTTTGGTTTTGTCTTTCCTCTGCCATCCCAACCTACATCATGTCTTTAGAGAAATACCTCATAATTTACAAGGTTGGTTGCATCTAAATGAGAAAGTGGCATGTCACATTATTCCTAATCCTACACAATATTTAGTCTGGAGATGCCTTGGGAATATGTAAAAATACTAACATCTCTATAGATAGATTTTCATGAATAGGACAGCTCTATGGATGCACCCGACCAAAAACCACAATCTGAGAAGCTATTTAAGTCACCGAGCCATGTAATTATCATTCAGAAGATGACCACTGGGTTTGCGCTGTCCTGCGTCACTGGAAAAAATGTGGAATATACAGCACAGCCTCAGCTCCCACTGTAAACCTTTCCCTCAAAATACTACTGTTGTCTGCTTCCCATTACTTCATTGCAGAGTTAATCTAATACTTGTACATGTGCAGAACGGGCCCGTATGGTAACGTTTCCATTAAACAAAATTAACGTTTGTTTGGGCCGGATGTGTAATGTGAGACTTTGAGGATGTTATGAAGAGCAAACAGGCGAGGTATTAGCCGGGGCTGATCTCGACGAGCTGCCCACTGATTTTTTGCTTCCTCCTTCCTCGTCCTGGCAGTAACTAACAATACTGTCAAACATAGAAAAAAAAACATGTGACACACGTGAATGATACAGCGTCAGGCTAGCAAAACATAATGGGTAGTTGAAGATGCTGCTAAAATGTGACAGTCAAATTGTTTATTCAAGGAGCAGCCTAGACCAGATTATAGGGCCACAGTCAAATGTAAATGCTACCTCTGAATAAATATCTTGCATTAAATTTTAGATGTACATTTGTATAGATATAAAAAAAAGTATTTAGTCAGCCACCAATTGTGCAAGTTCTCCCACTTAAAAAGATGAGAGAGGCCTGTAATTTTCACCATAGGTATACCTCAACTATGAGAGACAAAATGAGAAAAAAAAATCCAGAAAATCACATCAAACAGTCACACTCCAAACTCCACTATGGCCAAGACCAAAGAGCTGTCAAAGGACACCAGAAACAAAATTGTAGCCCTGCACCAGGCTGGGAAGACTGAATCTGCAATAGGTAAGCAGCTTGGTGTGAAGAAATCAACTGTGGGAGCAATTATTAGGAAATGGAAGACATACAAGACCACTGATAATCTCCCTCGATCTGGGGCTCCCCGCAAGATCTCACCCCGTGGTCAAAATGATCACAAGAACGGTGAGCAAAAATCCCAGAACCACACGGGGGACCTAGTGAATGACCTGCAGAGAGCTGGGACCAAAGTAACAAAGGCTACCATCAGTAACACACTACGCCACCAGGGACTCAAATCCTGCAGTGCCAGACGTGTCCCCCTGCTAAAGCCAGTACATGTGCAGGCCCGTCTGAAGTTTGCTACAGAGCATTTGGATGATCCAGAAGAGGACTGGGAGAATGTCATATGGTCAGATGAAACCAAAATAGAACTTTTTGGTAAAAACTCTACTCGTTGTGTTTCCAAAGAACACCATACCTACTGTAAAGCATGGGGGTGGGAACATCATGCTTTGGGGCTGTTTTTCAGCAAAGGGACCAGGACGACTGATCCGTGTAAAGGAAAGAATGAATGGGGCCATGTATCGTCAGATTTTGAGTGAAAACCTCCTTCCATCAGCAAGGGCATTGAAGATGAAACGTGGCTGGGTCTTTCAGCAGGACAATGATCCCAAACACACTGCCCAGGTAACGAAGGAGTGGCTTCATAAGAAGCATTTCAAGGTCCTGGAGTGGCCTAGCCAGTCCCAGGTCTCAACCCCATAGAAAATCTTTGGAGGGAGTTGAAAGTCCGTGTTGCCCAGCGACAGCCCCAAAACATCACTGCTCTAGAGGAGATCTGCATGGAGGAATGGGCCAAAAACAGTTTGTGAAAACCTTGTGAAGACTTACAGAAAACGTTTGACCTCTGTCGTTGCCAACAAAGGGTATATAACATAGTATTGAGATGAACTTTTGTTATTGACCAAATACTTATTTTCCACCATAATTTGCAAATAAATTCTAAATAAAAAATAATATAAAATAAAAAAATAATGTGATTTTTCTGGATTTTTTTCACATTTTGTCTCTCATAGTTGAGGTATACCTATGATGAAAATTACAGGCCTCTCTCATCTTTTCAAGTGGGAGAACTTGCACAATTGGTGGCTGACTTTTTTGCCCCACTGTATGATGGCTAGCAGGATACCAGATCTCAGGGGATTGTAGTAGTCGCTGACATGCATACCGTATTTTCCGGACTATAAGTCGCTCTGGAGTATAAGTCGCACTAGCCAAAAAATGCATAATGAAGAAGAAAAAAACGTATATAAGTCGTACTGGACTATAAGTCGCATTTTTGGGGGGAAATTTATTTTACAAAATCCGACACCAAGAACAGATATTTCATCTTGAAAGGCAAGTTATAATAATAATAGAATAGAGAACAACAGGCTGAATAGGGGTTGCCTGGAAAATCCAGACTGATATGTCTCTGTGTTATTCTACAGAGAAATATCAGTCTGGTCACCACGCCATCCGCAGTGGTTTACTCAAATCCAAACCGTACCGTGCATTTTGATTGGTTTATTTAAGTCACGTGTTCTTCGCGAGCAGCGTCACTCGTACGCGTCTCCTCGCTGACAACAATCAAGATGGCGCACCGAGGAGCCGAGAGTTTATTTCATTCAGCGGTATGGTACGGTAATGTTGAAATAACTCCCACATTCCTCCCTCGTGGCTTCACTACGTTTGTTTACTTTCTCACTTTCTTGTCGCTTTGTTAACGTCACGTCTGACAATTTCTGACTGGCTAACTCCGCTGTCCGTTAACTCGGGTTTGCTCCGCCCTAGAAATGGAGTTGATTCTAAGGCGACCAGACTCATCCACTGGTACAGCGGTGAGTCTGGAATTTCCAGGCAAGAATAGGTGTGTGCTATGCTAACGTAACACATTGATGGTTATTCAGCTACATGAAGCATAAACAACGAACTGAATAGGTGTCTCGTATGTTAACGTAATATATTAACAGTTATTTACATAACTATAGCATAAAGAACATAATACAACAAGTTCACCAAACTCACATTCTCACTCCTAATCGCTAAATCCTTTAAATTCTTCATCCTCTGTGTCGCTTCTGAACAACTCCACCAACTCCGGAGGTAGACGAAGCGCCGCTTCCTCCTCTGCGTGGCTGTCGTCAGACTCAGCATCAGTTCCATTTCCAATTATTCCACTCTTTCTCAGTTGTCTTTATAGCCTAAGTTGTTAGCGGTAATGTTTACATTTTAAATTGTCAGTGGTACAGGTGCAGCAGATGCTGGTACACAAGCCTAGAGCGCCCTCTAACCAACACCTGAAATATTTTAATATATAAGTCACACCTGAGTATACGTCGCACCCCTAGCCAGACTATGGAAAAGAGTGCAATTTATAGTCCGGAAAATACGATAGTTACACTGTGAAAGGAGCAAAATGTCTTTAATACAACAAAAGTTACTTTTTTCCCTTCGTGTTAAGGCAGCTGACAAGTGTAGTTAGACAAACAACACATTGGCATCACCCCAAAAACTGTGTTGATCTAGTTGTAAACCTTTGCCAATGTTATTTTAGCCTCTCTCTCGTGTATTTATTTGTTGACCACCTATAGACTTCATGTTCGCTCATCAACAGTCCAGTTCCAGTTTTCTACCAAGTCGTAGACAGCAGTCCAGCTAAGAAAAAAAAATAGCTGCACATAGATATTCAAAAGTTAAATAGAAATTTAATCATAGACAAAAATTGCTGATCACCTCTGACTCAGCAAACACCAACGCTACAGAGATGTGTTGACAAGGCACTGTCAACACATCAGATGGCTACCAAGTATGCAGGCCACAGGTTCATAAGAAGCAGGAAAACCACTGGCAAACAATGACACAAAGACATTTAGAGAATGTTATAAAGAGAATATGTTTATAAATGACATTACAACCTGAATGATCTAGTCAGGAGAGAGTAAGGATGTACCATGTGAAGTTATTTCAAAACCAAATACTGTAAAGTTGCAGCTGCACATAAAAACAACAATAACACAAAGACTTTTAGGGGTCAAGACCATGTCAAAATCAATTGTGGGACTGTGGCAAAGTGGATAGCACTGTTGTCTCACAGCAAGAAGGTCCCAGGCCTTTCTGTGTAGAGTTTTGCATGTTCGAATGAGTGAGTTTTCCCCGAGCAACCTGAAACATGCACACTAGACTCATCCTCCAGCTGTGTACTCCTGACCACTCCTGGCGCAAGATATGGAGAAGGGTCCCAGGCGCTGGCCAGCAGTTGCCCACTGATCCCGACTTTTCACTGAGGGCCACATACTGAAAAATATGCGGAGGAGGGCCACTAGAAATGACAGATTATTCCTTAGTATAATAGCAAGTCCCATGGATAATTTGGCATAGGAATTTCTCAAAAAGCCCCCTAGTACGCACACATTTATCACGCCCGAAGGCCAATAAAAAATGGTCTGCAGGTTGCCTTTGGCCGTAGCATTTAGTAGAAGTGCATCATAGAGTTTGACTGGCGCGTGGCTCACCTGACTGGCAGGAATAGCATCTTTGACATTGAAGTAAAAGCCAAAGTAGATCATGTTGAAAATTCCATGTCGTCCCAAAGTCGACGTCAGACCTCTGTTTAGTCCGTTTAAACCAAAACCTCCTGCTTTGATGATACGCCTCGCCTGGGCAAACGAGGAGGGTTGCTGTAGAGAATAATTAGAAAAGACGTTTGTTTAAACACTCACAAATCTATTAAGAGTGTGTGCATTAGTAAAACACCAATATTTTATTTGAGTTGGGTCACCTCTTTGAAGGAATCTCTGTTTGCTTGGAGACTGACTTTGACCACCTCGAATGGATTCACAACAACTGCTTCAGTCAGACCAGAGCCCAGTCCTGCCACAGTCAAAGCCTAAGGAGAAAAACAAGATTTAGGACCATTTATACAAGTTCCCACAATACTAACTTTTTACTTAAAAACACAGTAACCACTGAGAACAGTCATGGGGAAATAGTCTCTTCTCTGATGTTTGTATCAAAGCAAACTAAAATGATCAAAATAAAATCTTATCATGAAGTAAAGACAACCTTAGACAGTCAAAAATATACTGTATAGCTTTTTAACAGCATTATTTAATATTGATAAAACAACAACAATGTGGGCCACAATTTGATTTTCAATTTCAAATGTATCTATAAAATTTAAATGTATCTCCAAAATGGTTTACAAACTGTAAACACAAAGAAAAAGTTTGTACCTAGAGAAAAAAGTTAGCACAGAGATGAAAATACATAAGTGGTTGTCGTGTCTTGTGTCAAATATTTTTTTTTGATAATTCCTGCTGGCACTACATCTATGGTAGCCCTGCAGGGACAATTCTGCTGTCTATGAACAAACTCAGTATTAACAAACAGCAATTTCACTTCAGTATAGGATTGTGGTCAATCTTTATGCAAGAATGGGCTCTTCTTGTCCAGCAGTGCTCAGTTTGTCCTCTCTCCTCCAGAACAAAGCCTATGCAAGTGCTATGAGTGTTTTTTTAATGTTAGCATATACTTTAACTACCATGTTCTGTTCCATTAAGTTCCACTGCAAAGGTAAACTATAACATTTTACACAATGCCTCTTTAATCCCAGGTAGGAAAGACAAACTAAACTGGGCCAGAATACTGAAGCCGACATGTCCAGGCTGAAAGTGTTCGATGCTGAGTCGTAGTTTCGTTTTCAGAAACCCGTTCTCCGAGTTTCTTTGTCTCATCTCGAATGGACATGTGTCTGTCATGTTTGTGTTTGTAGACAGTTGATAAATGGAGGACAGAGAAGACACCTGCGTTTGTTATCGTTGGACTACATGTGAGATGATGGACGGGACACGAGGAAGAAAGAAGGAATGTAATGAAAGTGAACTTTGGCTGTAACTTGATCCCTGGACATTTCCATTACTGGGTACTATCATTCTGGTAATCCCCTGCATGTGGGACAGAGGCATCCAACTGGTGAACCGTGGCTGAATATGGACCGCTAGAGGCCTCAACCTGAATACCAGTGCATAAATACAATTTTCAGTGCAGGTTCTCATTCTGGTGTTATTCAGAAATGTTTAAAATACGGCTCAAGGACAGTGTTGTATTTTTACAAGAGAATTTGTCCCTCATTATTATATTTTACACTAACTTTTTTTAAAAACTCAAGTATATTTCAGGGAAGATTTTTACTTTTCCTCAAGTAATTAGCCTTTAAATGAGGAATAGTACTTTTTGACACTGATGGCAAAGTGAATATAGCATGCTCACCCTGCTCATTCAACAGTAGTAGTAATAGTAGTAATATAAGAGTAGAAGTTGATTGTGCAACTGCAAAGGATTTTTCATAAGTTCTTTGGACTTAAATAAACATTACTTTTAGCCTTTTACTCTCAGGCTACACATTTATTAAATAACTATTGAAAGTATTTTATTGGTTAACTAAATGCTAGATTTTTACTTGTAAGTACAGTATTTCAGCACTAAACCAGGACTAAACCAGGACTAAACTAGGACTAAACCAGGACTAAACTAGGACTAAACTAGGACTTTACCGGACTTCAGACCTTGAATGGAGAGAATAGTTTACTCATTGTCCTCTTGACTAAAATGTTTTTTAAATATCTATGTACAGATTTACACTGTGTTTGGCAGATGGGTCAGGGTTATATCCAGTAGTAGTTCACATACAGTACTCACTTCTGATTTACTACATGTTTTGGTTTAGCACACATATAGCAGTTCATCTATGAGTTGTACTTTGCAAAGTAACCTTCGGATATCCCTCCAGAAAAGGTTTATCCTAATGAATCATTTGCACTCAGGGCCAATATTTAAAAAAAAAAAAAAAGTTTTTTTTTTTCCCCAGGGCTGACTTTTGTGGCTGTGTGAGAGTGCAAAGAAAATGCAACTTTTGAAATCTCAATTAATCTCAATCTAATATAAATTGTAAAAAACAACATAACTTTTTAACATGAAGTGCAAAGCGTGCATATTATGCACATCCGGATACTGGAATGTTAAAAGCAATAAAAGTCAACAGAGCATGTTTAATTTGCATGAGTAAAAAAAACAAAAAAAACAAGCATTACACAAATGATTTATGCTTTTGTCCCTTAACCACTGCATGCACACGTTGCGTTATTGCTCTTCTGTGCACAGCAGCAGCAGCCATCAGGACACCAACATAAAGGGATTTGTGTGTATTTAGTGAAAGAGGTAATACTTGGAGTTCGGTCACTTAATCCCTACATTAGGTTGTAACCAAACCAGTTTGGAGAAGTGAAAACCAGCAGAATGCAGCTGATCTGCTGTTCATTGGTTGTAAACGCAAATCCTCTTTGACCCATCCACTGCTTAAGCCTGTCCATGGTCAATTCTAAAGAATAGAATAGAGATATCAAATGTTTTTCTATGCATATGTGAATGATTTTTTAAATACTTTTACTTCTACTTGAGTGATATTATTTGATTCAAGTACTTGTACATGAATACCGATTTTAAGTGCTTCTTCCATCTCTGCTTTATCTACAAACTGGGAGTGTGCTGGGAACAACAGTGATAAAATTAACTAGCCAACATATTTAGTAGAACCACATTGACAACATACGAAGCTCTAAGTGACCGCACTATCGCATAAAACTGACACTACACACAGGTACATGTGAGTAGCGGAGGTATAATGAACCTTTTTCCAAATAAAATCCACTTGAATCTCTTTAATTCGTGCTAATATTAGAGGAAGCATGCACACTTTGTCTGATTTAATGCGTTCAGCGGCAGCGTGTTTGCAGTGGGCTGGCCGGTACAGTGCTCTGTTTGTTCGCCCGTGCGCGTTCGCTCGTGCACGCGGGTTAGCGTAATGGGGACATGTCAGGATCATGTCTATAGCTCATTACTCTTCGGGCCTCTTTATCCCATCCTCTCAGACATGCCCGGCGATGTTTACACAGCCAACCTGACGAGCTTTAATTCCTTATTTGTATTATTACTCTGTGTGTCCTCATTAATCAGAGTGAAGGCATTCAGCTGGGCCTCGCCGGACGGGACACACTCAGCAGCTGTATGTGTGTAGTTCACTGCAGTAATGATGAGGGGTGATTAGTGGAGAGCTGGAGTCAGGACCACACTAACGGAGACCAGAGTGCACCTAAGCTTGACTTACACTGGAGCGATATGGCATGTACTGTAAAGGAACGGTTTATTCTGGATTCTAAAGTTTTTGGCCTAACAAAGTAAAGTGTCTGATGTTGTCCTAGATTAGTTTTTTTTTATGTCGAATGAAGACAAACTTCAGTTTCTGTTCAAGTTTAATGTATTTCATTGAGCTTAGTTTGTGCTAAATGCTTGGCACCTGCGTAAGAGGACACTGTCTTTGTCTTTCTGCCTATGGTTTTGATTGTTAGTGTCTTGTAAGCTCATGTGGGCTGGGAACCTTTTATGGTGTATGACACAAAATAATAATAAATTACTTAGTTACTTACTGCTGTGTGTGTGATAATACGTAACGCTCGTGATCTAACACATGCTCCACCTCCAGTAGAAAGGAGGCAGTGTGAACCAAGGCAGAGGTTACCTGACTTGGTTTCAGAGACTAACGCCCAACTGTGCTCCAGCAGAAATACGCAGCGGGTCTACTTTTGACAGATGCAGTAGCCCTTGTGCATACAATTTAAGAGACCAGACTGAGCCAGAAAGGAAATCCGACTCGGGACCAGTGAAGAGGCTCCAGTATATTTTAAAATAAAACACCGTGTGCAGAATCTCAACCACATCACTGTGTAAACATTACGTCATAACTGGGGACACGGGGTCACAAACGAAATCGTACACCATTAAACGTGAGTAAAAAATAAGTATTTATTTACATAACATGCTTACATATGGTAAAAGGGCAAAAGTCACTCATAATATAATGACTAGGAGATCGAGGTCAGACAGGCAAATGTGGCTTTTGTCTAAATGTGCTGTAGCTCTCTGTATACATGAATGTTAATGAATTCACTCACAACTTGTACTCGCTACTCTCCTGTGAACTCCACCTCGGCCAGCTGTTGTTGGATACGTGCAGCACATGCAACAAACTAGGTGTGAACTGAAGTATGCAAGAATATTGTGTTGGAGATGTCCTGCACATGCAACGCATTCAGTGTGAATTAGGCATAACAGCCACACCAGCTTTAATACAAAGGTTGACAAAGAAACAGTTGTGGTTGTGCTGTGCTTGAGTATAACTTGTTGTATGAAACTCTCTTTCAAAGGCAACAATAGTAACACGTTTGTTTTTAATCCATCGGATTGGTTAATGTTCCATTAACAAACTTCAGACAGCAGTTTGTCAAATAATCTAAATAACCCAATGGTGCCTGAATATATGCATAAAACAATAAATAGCATTTTGCAAGTCTTCTAATTGTCTCTAGGAAAAAACTGGGAGGCGGGGCTTACAACATCTAAGGTCGACTGATGTGGGTTTTTCTAAGGCCAATGCCGATACTGATTTTTAAAATTCAGAGCACACTGCTGTGGATCAATATGACTTGTTAAAGAAATTATTATAATCTAGCCATTTGTTTTAGTAATACTTAATAAAATGTAAATGTTTTAGAATTGATAGTGAGTACAGATAAAGATGATTTTTTTGTGTGAAAACCAATATGGCAATCTCAATCAAACTTACCATGCAAACTTATTGCTCTTTTGAGCTTTTCTGGCCGAGATAAACCTGAATGTTTATTATAAACTGCAGAATAAGAGCCCAAACTGCTACAAGATGATTGGGGAAGCTGGAGTCCTTCAGTCACATAGTAGCCCAGACATGTGCCTGACCAAATTGGCATTAAAGTGCAAGAATCGGCCGATTGCCATTTGACAAAAAAATGCAAAAATCTGAGCAATATATCGGTTGCCCTCTATACGTCGTGCACACATTTATTAATGTACATCAGTTACATTAATAAATAAGAGCAGTGGTCATGGTTAGAGTTAAAGGAAGGAAGGAAGAAAAAATACAGTATAGCTAAAGATCTTTTAAAGGTTATCCAGGTACTAGTCCTAAATACAACATTGGTAGTGCTTACATTGCATGGAGAAAAGAGGTTGAAGGCACTTAAGGAAGAGGTGGAGACAGAGACTTGGGACGGGCGAATGACTGATGGGACTGGTAAACATCTCTGGACCAATGGCTATAAAAACAAGCCCAGACTCTACAGGTAAAATCATCCATCACCTTGACATTTGGCTGTGTGATGGCCGCGCCTCAAACCAACCCACATCTGTCTTCCTTAGCAGCCTGCCTAAACCTAACAGAGCCCAGATTAGAGCGGAAGCAGAAAAACATTGTTACATTCACATTCACGGGCCGTACTGTAACCGGTCCTGGGATTAGCACTCGCCCAAGCAAACATACTACTGCTGGTGTCTTGTATTAAGACAGAGTAGAGTTTCTGATGTCTTTGGCTCACGTCAGGTTTTAAGTGAATCCCTGACAATACACTTCAGGTGACAACTTTCAGCCTCAGAGCTCTGTATGACACTCGTATCCTGACTGGTTTACTTCGGAGAGGGACTGACTGTGAATGCAGACTTAGAGCTTGAGCTGAAGACGCTGGAGGTGGTCATGTGAAAATATAATCCCTGCTTTTTGAACATTTGGCAGGTTAAGTGTGTTGTTGTGTCCCTGAGTAAGACATTTCATCCACTTTATCAGGTTTATTATTTAAAAAGTGCTGTAGAGTACAGGTTATAGTTCAGTAACACAAATTAAAAAACATAGTATACTATTTATTATATTGTGCATACAGTATATAGTAAACATTAAAAAAACTCAAATTTAACATCATTTACATCAAAGCATTTTTGCACACTGCCCTATTCTAGCATTTTATTTACATTTTTGTGGCTAATCTCAATCAACATAATATATCTGAATATTAACTTAAAAAAAAAACATAAGTTAATAAGGATGCAAAAAAAAAAAAATCTACTTTTCTAAAAAGAAAATCTAATTATTGTATAAATTAAGTTGTAAATTATAAACATGTAAAAGTTATAAAAGTAAATCACCCCTTGTTTAAGTGTTCCCAGTATTATTTAACATAACTTGTTCCAGTTAGAGGTCACAGGTCACAGCCCAGCAACTATGGGCCCTGCTCTGCACTGGTCTTTGTCCCGAGTGTATCGCTGGAAAAGCAACATAATAAACTCTAACAGGGCATGACCCAAAAGTGGTTTTAAGTAGACTTGGTTGATGCTAGATAATGCAAAATAAGAACAAGAATAATGTTGTGTAGAGCATTATTGAGCACTATTATTCTACTACAGTATTATATTATTATAGTAAGGCATGTTCATTAACTTAACAAAAGTTTGAAGAAGGACAGTTGCCTCCTTGGCTACACTCAGACAAATTCTTTGTCATAGAAAGCCTTTAATTGTTTGTAGATTAGAAGGGATATAAAATATAGGTTCAACTGGTTTCAGGCATTACATTGCATTATTTCATTGTATTAAGCTATGATCTGATCTCAGGCCACCAGACTGCGTTAAAATAGTTCAGGCAAATCTATATATAACATGAACTGTTTTTGCATTAGCTTTAACTCTAGCTGCACTCTTCTTTTGTTGTTTGTCAGTCTTTAAATCAGACTCTTTCTTCTCACTGTACTTCCCCTCGAACTGACAGACAATAAATCATTACAATACAATGGTTCTTGAACAAAAGGACGACACGCAGCGAGCTCAGCCAAAACCACAGTGTGTGACCTGGCCGCGCTTCTGCCTCGGAAAACGCACTACAGCAACAATTCGGTTTACAACTTGCATGACACACACTAATGTTTATAGGAGAGAATGTTTTATAGGGCATTAAGCAAACAGCCATTAATTTTATTGAGTTAATGATGAGTAAAACTTGCCAGAAGTTTAAAAAGTAGTGTTGGCTAGAGATAGTAAATATTGTCCAATGAGTTTTAATTATAACACAGGTTGTTACAATATTATAACTCCATCTGCAGCAGGTGTTTTACTAAGAAGACCGCAGTATAAGTCACTGACAGCAACAAGGCAGAAATAATTGCATCTTCATCCATCCATCCATCCATCTTCTTCCGCTTATCCGGGACCGGGTCGCGGAGGCAGCAGTCTAAGCAAAGATGCCCAGACTTCCCTCTCCACAGACACTTCCTCCAGCTCTACCGGGGGGACCCCAAGGCGTTCCCAGGCCGAGAGACATAGTCCCTCCAGCATGTCCTAGGTCTTCCCCGGGGCCTCCTCCCGGTGGGACATGCCCGGAACACCTCCCCAGGGAGGCGTCCAGGAGGCATCCGGAACAGATGCCCGAGCCACCTCAACTGACTCCTCTCGATGTGGAGGAGCAGCGGCTCTACTCCGAGCTCCTCCCGGGTGACAGAGCTCCTCACCCTATCTCTAAGGGTGCGCCCAGCCACCCTGCGGAGGAAACTCATTTCGGCCGCTTGTATCTGGGATCTTGTCCTTTCGGTCATGACCCAAAGCTCATGACCATAGGTGAGAGTAGGAACTTAGATCGACCGGTAAATCGAGAGCTTCGCCTTTCGGCTCAGCTCCTTCTTCACCACAACAGACCGATACAACGACCGCATTACTGCAGACGCCGCACCGATCCGCCTGTCGACCTCACGCTCCATCCTTCCCTCACTCGTGAACAAGACCCCAAGATACTTAAACTCCTCCACTTGAGGCAGGAACTCTCCCCCAACCTGGAGAGGGCAAACCACCCTTTTCCGGTCGAGAACCATGGCCTCGGACTTGAAGGTGCTGATTCTCATCCCAGCCGCTTCACACTCGGCTGCAAACCGCTCCAGTGCACGCTGAAGGTCCTGGTTTGAGGAAGCCAACAGAACAACATCATCCGCAAAAAGCAGAGATGAAATCCTGTGGTCCCCAAACCTGACACCCTCCGGCCCTTGGCTGCGCCTAGAAATTCTGTCCATAAAAATTATGAACAGAACCGGTGACAAAGGACAGCCCTGCCGGAGTCCAACATGCACTGGGAACAGGTCTGACTTACAACCGGCAATGCGGACCAAGCTCCTGCTCCGGTCATACAGGGACCGGACAGCCCTTAGCAAAGGGCCCCGGACCCCATACTCCCAGAGCACCCCCCACAGGACGCTACGAGGGACACGGTCGAACGCTTTCTCCAAATCCACAAAACACATGTGGACTGGTTGGGCGAACTCCCACGAACCCTCGAGCACCCGATAGAGGGTGTAGAGCTGGTCCACTGTTCCACGGCCGGGACGAAAACCGCATTGTTCCTCCTGAATCCGAGGTTCGACTATCGGCCGAATTCTCCTCTCCAGTACCCTGGAATAGACTTTCCCGGGGAGGCTGAGAAGTGTGATCCCCCTGTAGTTGGAACACACCCTCCGGTCCCCCTTCTTAAAGAGAGGGACCACCACCCCGGTCTGCCAGTCCAGAGGCACTGTCCCCAACCGCCACGCGATGTTGCAGAGACGTGTCAGCCACGACAGCCCCACAACATCCAGGGACTTGAGGTACTCAGGGCGGATCTCATCCACCCCCGGAGCCTTGCCACTGAGGAGCTTTCCAACCACCTCAGTGACTTCAGCTTGTGTGATGGATGAGTCCACCTCTGAGTCCCCAGCCTCTGCTTCCTCAACGGAAGGCGTGTCGGTGGGATTGAGGAGATCCTCAAAGTATTCCTTCCACCGCCCGACAACATCCCCCGTCGAGGTCAACAGCTCCCCACCTCCACTGTAAACAATGTTGGTGAAGCACTGCTTCCCCCTCCTGAGGCGGCGGACGGTTTGCCAGAATTTCTTTGAGGCCAACCGATAGTCCTCCTCCATGGCCTCCCCGAACTCCTCCCAGACCCGAGTTTTTGCCTCCACAACCGCCCGGGCCGCAGCACGCTTGGCCCTCCGGTACCCGTCGGCTGCCTCAGGAGTCCCACGAGCCAACCAGGCTCGATAGGACTCCTTCTTCAGCCTGACAGCATCCCTTACTTCCGGTGTCCACCACCGGGTTCGGGGGTTGCCGCCACGACAGGCACCAGAGACCTTGCGACCACAGCTCCGAACGGCTGCATCGACAATAGAGGCGGAGAACATGGTCCACTCGGACTCCATGTCTCCAACCTCCCTCGGGATCTGGTCAAAGCTCTCCCGGAGGTGGGAGTTGAAGACCCCTCTGACAGAGGGCTCAGCCAGATGTTCCCAACAGACCCTCACAATACGTTTGGGTCTGCCGAGTCTGTCCGGCCTCCTCCTCCGCCAGCGGATCCAACTCACCACCAGGTGGTGATCGGTTGACAGCTCAGCCCCTCTCTTCACCCGAGTGTCCAAGACACACGGCCGAAGGTCAGATGACACGACTACAAAGTCGATCATCGACCTCCGGCCTAGGGTGTCCTGGTGCCACGTGCACTGATGGACACCCTTGTGCTCGAACATGGTGTTTGTTATGGACAAACTGTGACTAGCACAGAAGTCCAATAACAGAACACCACTCGGGTTCAGATCAGGGAGGCCGTTCCTCCCAATCACGCCCCTCCAAGTGTCACTGTCGCTGCCCACGTGGGCATTGAAGTCTCCCAGCAAAACAATGGAGTCCCCAGTCGGTGCACCTTCCAGTACCCCTCCCAGGGACTCCAAGAAGGCCGGGTACTCTGTACTGCTATTCGGCCCGTAGGCACAAACCACAGTAAGAGACCTGTCCCCAACCCGAAGGCGTAGGGACGCGACCCTCTCGTTTACTGGGGTAAACTCCAACACATGGCGGCTGAGCTGGGGGGCTATGAGCAAGCCCACACCAGCCCGCCGCCTCTCACCGCGGGCAACGCCAGAGTGGCGGAGAGTCCAACCTCTCTCGAGGAGCTGGGTTTCAGAGCCCAAGCCATGCGTGGAGGTGAGCCCGACTATATCTAGCCGGTATCTCTCAACCTCTCGCACAAGCTCAGGCTCCTTCCCCCCCAGTGAGGTGACATTCCATGTCCCCACAGCTAGAAGCTGTGTCCGGGGATCGGGTCGCCGAGGCACCCGCCTTCGACTGCTGCCCGATCCACATTGCACCGGTCCCCTACGGCTACCTCTGCGGGTGGTGAGCCCACAGGAGGTCGGGCCCACGTCGTTCATTCGGGTTGTACCCGGCCGGGCCCCGTGGGCAAAGGCCCTGCCACCAGGCGCTCGCATTCGAGCCCCAACCCCAGGCCTGGCTCCAGGGTGGGGCCCCGGCTGCGCCATACCGGGCGACGTCACGGTCCTTGATATATATCTACTCATAAGGGCTTTATGAACTGCTCTTTGTCTGGCCCGTCACCTAGGACCTGTTTGCCATGGGAGACCCTACCAGGGGCTTAATGCCCCAGGCAACATAGCTCCTAGGATCATTCGGGCACTCAAACTCCCCCACCACGATAAGGTGGCAGTTCAAGGGGGAGATTGCATCTTCAATTTGAGTAAATTGATCTTAGTATAACAGAATAAGAGAGCTACATTTTGACTGACCAGGTTTTTCCTCAAAAAATCAGTAGTCAAAAGCCTAATTAGTTTGAATATTGCTATGATATTGTCCTGTATATAACAGAGGCGTAACTCTGTCCACACATTGTTCTATACAAAGATGTGTTCTCAAATATCTATAAAATAAGAGTAATTTGCTTTGGCCATTTTTCTTTTCAAACTGTGTCCATTTCACAACAAAAGGTTGGACTTGGTATTTAAAGCTGCACTACCTGATTTTGTGACTGTAAAAGTGTAGTGTCTAAAAACATGTTGAGTTTGAATGATACACTCCCCTTTCCTAATTTGTCTCCTTGGCGACGCTCTGTCACAGTCTCACACAAACCTGGAAGTCTGTCCACAGCCAGGAGCTGTCACAATAACACAGCACAGATCTGGAGTCTGCTTTTAATTCTTTAAAATAAAAAATAAAACTACTGTGAATAAGCTATATATTTTGACATAAAACAATAGCTCCTTCACATTATTCCTGATAGATTCTAGTTGTGGATAGATAAAGGATGTATTGACCAATCAGAGCGCTCCTGTCCTATGAAAGCGTGTGATTGGTTAAACTGTTCCTTCCCTCGCTCTAAAACAAAAACTCTTATAACACAGCCCACAGGTGACCTCAGAGTCTCAGTTTTTCTCAGATGACTTCTGTTCTGCTGCACTAATAACTAAATAATTATCTTTACCAAAATACAAGGAAAAAGAAATCAGATAGTGCGGCTTTAATGTCAATTCTGAAAGTGAACTGGTTAGAGGTTAGAGGTTTTTACCCTACATAGATTTTGCCAGATGCCCTTCATCACAAAGCACTCTCCATTTATCCAGGGTTTGGGATTGGCACATATTGTCACTCCACATCAGGGAATAGGACTAATAACCACCTGTCCCAAAGATAGGCAACAAACCGCTTCACTAACACGGAGCAACGTTTCCAATTCACATCACAGAAATGACAGACAAGCACCTTAAAATGGAACTCAGTAACTTTTCTCATTTCTTTGCTGTCCTTTTCCTCTCTGGAGCCCCCCCTATATTTCTGAGTAAATCATAAATACAAGTTCTGTTGACTACTCTTCATTTGGTTTTACTTTCCTTTTACCCTCTATGTAACTGTACAAAGTTTTTCTCTGTCATTTGGCCGCTCTGCCACATCAAAAATCAACAAATAAAGACATTACTTTCTCATAAGACTCGAGACTTCTGTGACACCGGGTCAGCGACACTCAGACTCGCAAGTGCCATTTTTAATTCAAAGACAGCAGGAGGAGATGTCGGACTCTGACCCAAAAGCAGTTTATTTAAGGCAAAAAAGTTCCTGAGTCCTACTTTAGGACTCAAGCGTGGTGAAAGGTGTTGAAAATCCATTGAGAAATACATCAGTTCATGAAACTGTGACAAATGTTTACGTTAAAAGAGAAAGTTAATAATATGGACCACTTTTTATTAACACTTACTTGCCCCAAACGCATTACTGTTCATATCAATTCAAGCTTTTGCAAATCTAATGGAAACATGGGTCATTTTCGTCAGGTGTGCCATGCAAATCCACAGCACCCAGCAACTTTCGCTGTGCATAAATTAGACCTCACAAGAACTATTTTCATGTTTATTTATGACGGTTTAGATTATTCTTGTCCTTGTGCTTCAGGTGGGCTGTTGCTTTTTGACACCGACTTTGACGCTCTTGCTCCTTCTGTTCTGAAGTCTGTTTGTTCACAGGTGAGAAGTCTGTCCAGGTGTGTGTTCAGGTGTGTGTTCAGGTGTGTACACTCACCAGGCCGGGAGACAATGGCGTCAGGCCCAACACCTTCTTGTACTGTTCAAAGGTGAAAAACTGTGGGAGGAAAGACGTGGACAAATGAGCTGTCAGGGAGTCACAGTGTATTCATCAAGTGACAGAAAGACAAATGTGAGACACAGAGACAGAGAGGTGTGGTGTAAAAAAAGCAACAAGCTTGAAACAAAGAAGATACTGTTCTTGTAACCATGAGGAATATTATTTTAAATGGCATAACTTTGAGCTGAAAACTGCACTCACATGATTAAAGGGGCTATATTATGCAAAGTCATGTTTTTTGATGTTATAATACTCCCTCGTCAAAAACATACCTGGAGATGCGTTTTGTTTCATTCACGCCTGTTTGAATAATCCTGTAGTCTCTGGCACTGCCTTTCTGAATCCTCAAAACGCTCCCAGGAAGCACTGACCAATCAACAAGCCCTCCAGCACAGCTCTGACTCCTCACAGACATTTTTTTATTTTTTATTTAGTAAAATGGCATCATAAAAAACTTTTAAGGAAATAAACAGCTTTTTTTTTTTTTGTCTGTTTCTGCCCAAAAGAGTGCAACAGAACTGCTTCATTTTGCTGATCTCTACCTGTTTCTGTATAGCACCGGTCTTTTAGCATCTTTTAGTCAGATAAGGTTTTTAAAGGTTGTAAAATGTGCAGTGTTGTTCTAGAAATGACCAAGATTGGTTTAAAAAACAACAACAAAATAATAAGGAAGGGTAAATACAGAATAAAACCAGGGTCTAAACCACAAAATAATATAGGACAAAACAGGAAACAACCTAGTGCCACTCGGGAAAACTATAAACCAATGAATCATAAAATGGTGACAACATGAGGACTAAAATAAAAAGACTAAATCAGGACAAGTCAGGATCAAACCAGAGCTAGACTTAGGACTGAAATCAAACTAATCAAGGAAGAAATAAAAACTACTGCTGGTTTGTGTTTCTGTGGAACAACAAAAAATCCATTGAATGTTTTCATATTCAGTCAACTGTGATGTGATACAGTAAATGCCCCCTGCTGTGTCTTTATGGGAACACCCTGCTATTCCCCTAAGTGTCTGGGGAGAGGGAAGACAAGGCAACACAGACGTAAGAGAGATAAAAACCAGTGCAGATCTTAGGTCTAGCAGAACTAAGGCAGAAGAAGCCAAAAGACAAAAGTAAAAGTAGTCATTTAAATCAATAATTCAATGGCAAAATTCAGCGTTAATTTGATTCACTGCACAAATAAATTAACAAAATATTCTGAATGGTCTATTTTCATTCTTTGTTTAGCCAAAAGATATTGATTTCAGCTGCTGGATCAAGAAATGTTAAGTCCAGTTTAAGATATAAGGGCATTGTGGCACCATGGATAGAGCATTTACCCCAGAACTAGAAGATTCTGGGCAATATAGCTTAACCATTTATTTCTAGTGCCACCTTCAGTCTTTAGTCCTAGGTTTCTATCACAGATGTTTTCAAGACTCACCCTTACTACAATAAAATGTAAATGCAAATATAATGCCATATTTAAAGTTACACTGTGTAACTTTTCTCCTAAATATGTGGGCCATACTGACTTGTTTTTGTGATTTTTTGAGCGATTATAAGGCCTGAGGTGCGATCTGTTGCTCCGAGCGGGGCTTCTGTACTGAGAAACCGCCCTCGCAACTTGGCCGGGAGCGCTCCACTGTTGAGGAAGAGTCACGTGACAGAGAACAACTCGCTTTACGGCATTCCCCCTTCAGCTCTTATACCTGAGGTGCAGTATAACCATGAAGCTACTTTTAGCGTTGTTATTTTCGCCAGTTCGTCAGGGCCGAAGGACACAAGAAGATGAAGACAATGTCGGACGAGGCAAGAAAAAGAAAATGTGAAAGGGACCGCACCAGATCGCAGACAAGAGTCAACATCGGACAGACTTTTGCTCGCTGGCGTCAGATGAGAGACAGAGAAGGCTGCAAATCAGATCACGTTTTTGCTTCTTTATTGTTGGGCAGGTAAATTAGCCTCTTTATTTTTTCTTTGGAACGTGCTTTTTCATACAGTTATTAGTTGTTTTTACTGCAACCATTTGTTGATAAGCTAACGCTAGCGCTAACTCTATAGAAGATCCAGTCCAAACTTCCAAAGGTAGCAGCAGGTCAACTAAAGCTTGAAACAATGATGGAAATAGACGCACGCTCGCACAGTTTCAGAAGGAGGAGGGGCCCTAGTGTTTACGTTTTGCGACGGTGCAGTGGCACCTGTGGCCTCTAGAGGCGCAAGACCGGGAATCTTACACAGTGTAACTTTAACTACATAAAGGCTATTTTTGGGACTAAAATATTTCTAGTTTTACACACCTTTACAGCACTGGTTCTCAAATGGTAAGACGGGGCCCAAAAGAGTATCGTCATATAATTTCTTACCTAATATAATCTATCTGACCATAATTAAGCTTTCATCTAATGGCAGCCTCAGTTAAAAATAAGGGGCCATATGACTAAACCACTACAGTAAAAATTAAAAGATCTAAATCCTAGCTTAATGCAGTCCACAGTTTAGGCCTCTGTGTCATATTTTCAAATAATATTTACACAGCATGCTAATAGTTTATTACCTGCTTCTACCAACAAGTACCAGGAGATAGAGTTCCAAGGAAAAATCCAACAGCAGAATATCTAAGTCAATATTTGTGAAGATGATTTTGGGAAAACAAGGAAGTGTTGTGTTGAATCATGTGAGTGCCAGGTGAGGCCAACTGAGGTCTGAGTGTTTTCATTAGGTACCAGAGCTGTGTACACCGTGTACTGTACTCACAACCTGTCACTGTTTTGTTTTCGGAGACAGAGTGAGAAACCAAAATTAATATCTCACCTTGACGGCTCTCTTAGGTGTCTCTGCCAGGATCGGAGGCAAGATCCCCTTGTAGAAGCCAAAAATCCTGAAACAAGAGACGAGGAATGGTTAGTAAGGTGATAGTCTTCAACAATTACATGCAATAGACTTAACCCTAACCTGAAGACTGGTATACGGCATTTAAAAAGAGTCCAGTTTGCAGTGAAAAAAGCTTGTTTGGTGATGGCTTGAACCAAGGGATAAGATAATATTACATAGGTATTTTATTGAAGATAAACAGGTCATGAAACTGGGACAAAATCAAGCTAAAAAAAGAAACAATCTAGGTCTAAACAAGATGGCAGAGCACATATACACAGCAGCTCCGAGCTCTCTCCATTGGCGTAACACTCGATTGGCTTTTTGTGGATGCTCAATGTAATTTTATGACAATGACCATAAAGAATTTAATTGAAAAAACTATATGTGAAAGCACTTATACACTGAACTCATTCTGTACCTTTTGAGGATGCTAGATGTACTCTCGTTAATATGAAAATGCTTATAAAAACTGAATTTACTAGGAAAAAATGGGATAGCACTAGCATATACATTTATTATGACCATGACAATATAGAGCTTAATTGAACTGGAAACTAGAAAAAAATCTGACTAAAACCTACAAAATGAACTTAATGTGGACTTTTGAAGTTGAATGAAGCAAAGACTAAACCTGAAGATTTTCTTGGAGGTGGACTACCTGTAATTAGGAGGGCTGTGTACATTGGCCTGTATTATTATTATTAAACTGCATGCACAGTAGGATGAACTGTCCAAAGTTCTTAGTGCTGACTTTGGTGTGTAATTGCCCTTAAAAAATATTCAGAAAGTCACACAACCAAACCACCGCCGGTTTGTAGGGGGCATTTTTTGTACCCATTTCTCAGCCGCTGGTCCAGAGCAGCGCCTGTGTGAATTCAGTGTAAATTCAGTGTAAAAATGTAAACAGAAGCTATTTTTAAAACATTATTTTTCATAATGTTTCACGACTTTACACAGGCAGATCCAACAAATGGATTCTTGAAAAAACAAGCTTGTATATTCCTGCTTTTTGGCTCCACCACTGCATGGTCCTACTTTAAAACCACAAGCCCTGAACATGTTCTCCAGGACTCTGTGGAGTGAACGGTTTTACCTCTGATTTCCACATTTGATATAGTGGATTTTCAGAAGATGGCAGCTGTATAATTTGAGTTTGCTTTCCCTTTTACTCAATCATACTCAGACATGATTTAAAGTGTACTTAGTGGCAGCAAAAATAATACCATTACACAGTGAGTTATGGATATAGAAGTATATGAGTAACACAGGCCGGAGTCTGTTCAGTATTCACTCTTATGAAGTATATTTACAGAATGAATGGACAGCCTGGTTACACTGTGAGGTCCTTTTACATACTTTTAAACATGCTCACATTGAATTATATTGTCAGTCACTTTTGTTTTGGTGGGACTAACACAAGTTTCACACAACTCCCACAGCAGCAGAACATAAGCCATTAGGTAAACCAAGATTTTTCATCACATTCTCCAAAATGAAACACCAAAGGAAACTTTTGGCTGCTCTTTTTCCTTCCAGGGGTCGCCACAATCATTTATTTAGGTACTTAAGAATTTTATTTTTTACATTCGATGCCCTTCCTCCCTCCATTTATCTGGGGTTGGGACTAAAAACAAAACTTGTCAAACACTGTGGGTAACTAAGATTTTTTATGCATCTTTTTAAAGGGACTATATTATGCTTTTGTTCATATTTTTAAACCAATCTTCGTTACACTTTACTGACAAAGAGGTTATGTTTCTGCCAGCATAAGTTTGTTGGTTGGTTTTGTTGTTTGAGAACAATATATCTCCAAAAGTAGAAGTGCTCTACCAGTGCCATAAAGAAAGAAAATTCAGAGTTGTTATGATCTTTTGGACATAATCAAAGAAAAAGGGCCCTTCAAGTCCTTTTGTATGATGCCATTTTATTACAAATGTTAAAAATGTCTGTGAGTAATCAATGGAAACAGAGATGTACACCGTGATTTTGGACAAAGGAATGAGAGCAGACTGGATGTAGAGGGTTTGTTGATTGGTCAGTGCTTCCTGGAGAGGGCGGGGCTTCATGGAAGAGGTAGAGGTTCGTGGAACCAAGCATTATGAGGCCTCAGAGAAGACAGAATTAATTACTATAGGCGTGAACGAAACAAAACACAACTCTAGGTATGTTTTTGATGAAGGAACAACATTATAAGATGGTAGAAAAGCCCCAAAAAGTTGATTTTATAGGAATATATGAAGAAATACAAAACAAGCCTTCCTAATTCTTTTTAATTTCGGGATTAGTTTGGTTGTTGACAATTTGAGTTGGATTTACATAGGGTGGAACAAATGGATGGACCTAAAACCAATCAGAGAAACAGGGGACAGTACCAAAATAATGCAGAACTGCTGTAGAAACAGTTTTTAACGGGAAGGGCTTTAGACCCACTTCACAAGAGTCAGCAATTAACACATGCATGTCTTTAAACGGTGGGAGGGGGAGAGGAGAACCCACAGTAACACAGAGAGGACATGCAGAGTCCACTCAGACTTTAGGCTGGGCAACCTGAGGATCAAACCCACAATCTGCTTGCTCAGGGGCAGGACTGCACAGACCTCCCTTGTTTCAAATTAACTTTATCATTTCTGAAAGCACAATTAATATGAGAACTCCACTTGTAATTGAACTTTGTGTCATCAACTCTAAACCTGTTTCCTACATTCACAAGAGTGGCATGTGCTATTTTCTCACTTGTTTACACTAAAATACTTGTGACGTCACCAGAACAAACTTGTGCAGACTTCAAATACTATTCACACATTTTTGAAATAAAGAAACACGCTTTTGCAACAGAGAGATGACAAAAAAATAATGTGTTTCTGAACGCCTTATCTGCTTTGCGTTGATAACAAACTGTCACCGGGAAACTGCTAAACTATTTTTCCTGCACTCAACGCTCTGTTGTTTTAAAGGGACGGCCTCCAACTGGTCCGACTGGTGCCTATTTTAAACAAGAAAAACACTATCACAACATCTTCAGAGCACTAGATTTCACATACTACGCAGAAGTAAATAGACCAGTATTGTCTTCGTCATGCGTACTAACTGTGAACAGAGGAGTTTTTTTAAAAGTAATGCTGTGGCAAACACAAGTATCACGAACCTGTGCAGTTGCTAAGAGGCAGGATGCACTTTTGCGGTTAGCAGCTGTCATGGAGCGCTTCCTTGATTTATTGCAAATGTGACTTTTTCCATTATACGTGTGCCACTAATGTGAAATGCAAAACCTCTACACGAGCGCGTCAGTGTTTTAAGCAAAGTGAGCCACAACACATTATTTTGGTAACATTAGTGTAAGGTAAGGTAAGAAGCAGAGGCTGAAGTAGTACTACAAATCTGTAAGTACTGTTACTTCAAAATAAAAGCACTCGAAATTTGTTACTTGAATAAAAGTAGTAATGTATTGAGTATAGGCAGTGCTTACTGCAACTACCATTACTGATACTACTATTATTATTATGGCTGCTGCTACTACCGCAACTATTTCTACAGTTTCTATCACTATAAACCCAACTCCCACTAATAGTATTACTAGTACTTGCATTACTATTCTTATTACAATCACAAATACTACCAATGCTACTACTGCTAACACTACTACTAAAAGATTAGGTAATTTAAATAGGAAGTGTTTACTGCTATATACATTATTAGTGCTACTATGACCGACATCTGCAGCCTGTGGTTTTAGAGCCTGCAGCTCTTTAGCCCTGCTTTTGTGGCATCTGACATCTTTTTATGTAAAGTAAATTTAAAAAAGTAGCCACATATAAAACAACCTGCATCTGCATCATCTTGTCAGTTTAAAATAAAACATTGTTGTGAACTTAACTGTTTCATAATGAACTGTTTTAGCCACAGTTGTCCCGCAGTTGCATACACAGACTGATCAGATGATAGTTACAGTTCTCTGAATGAGATAAACAGTGCAGTGTTTAACACACTTCTTTGTTAGTTTGCACTTATTAATGACCACCAGCAATATGCTATATCTCAGTTAAAGGTGACTTTTAGTGACTTTTGTGCATTAAAATTGGTTGCAGCTCTTTACAGATTCATATTTTTAGATTTTTGGAAACAACTTACTACTGCTTCTACTATTATTACAGCTACAACCCACTTTACCATCATGGTCAATACTTTAACTAATTCACTTTCATCATAAAACCAACATTTACTTATGTAAGAGTATGTTTTAGAAAGTACATGCAGTATTTTTTTTTTCTTTCTTTCTGCTGCTCTCTTACAGGGTTGGCACAGCATAAAAGCATAGTGATATGGCAAGTGTTGTTGTTTTGTTTTGTTTTCACATCAGATGCCCTTCCTCTCGCAAACCAGCCATGTACTGTGACTGGAGTGGGCACTGGGGGTGAAGTGTCTTGCCCAAGGACACAATGACTTGGTCAGGGCAGGAAGCAATCTTCAAGCTCTCCAGTTAAAGGGTAACCTGCTTAACCTCCTGCCCCAGTGTAGCCCTGTAATAGAAAGTATATACAGTATTCTTTAAACTACTACTACTACTACTACTACTACTACTTCTACAAGGGACAGAGATACGTGCACTCATTTATAGACCAACCATTTTTCCCTTTTTTTATACAACAAAGTACACAAAGCTAAATGACTTGAGTAAAAATACCTAGTTAATTGCCACCTTTGCTTATAGTAAAATATAGCAACTGTTAAAATAATCCTTGTGAAGTGTTGGTTGTGTATGTATTCTGACAGCTTATATTGAGTCAAAGCCACATAGTTTTTGCCTCAGTGCAAAGCCAACACTGGACAGATTCCCAAACACCTTCAAATAATTCTCCCGGTTTTATTTTCTAACAAGGGGAACTAAAGCTACACATTAGAGATGCAGAGAGTGTGATTTCTGACCAAACTAACGGCAGAGTAAGGAGTTTTGCTGCCAGCTGTCTACTGTAATCTCATGGACTTGTGAAGCCAATAACTTCAGTCACCTCTCATGGTAATGCAAAGAAAAAAAAAGGCTTAAAAGAGGGTTCCCATAGAATGATGTGTGAAAATAAACATCTGTACAAATGCTGACAGGGCACGTACAACTTTGGCATGTTGTCCAATCTTATATCTGCAGAAATTAAAGTGAATTTACAAATGTGTCCAGTGCCATTTGAGACCATTTTTTTCCAGTCTTGGTCTTGTTTCAGTTGCGGATGTGGCGGTCTCTGAGATTTTGCATTAGATCATTAAAATAATCATTAATTTTTACTTTCCCCTTTATTTTGTGTTAGTTCACAGAGCTTGGTCTTGACCCGATCTCGGTCTCAGGTCGGTCTCGGAAAGTAGGGGTGAGCAAAAATATTAATTCACCAATGCATTACAATATTTTTTTCCTCAATTCCATATTGATTTAGAAAATTGATAAATCAATTCAACCCCAAGGCCAGTGGGGGCGCTGTGAGCAACACCCTTGTGTGATTCTCATAGGACTGACAGAGTTGCATAATAAACCATGACAGAAAAACAAGTTGGGGTCAGTTTGTTCTTAACCATTAGAAATATTGCACACATTATTATTTAAACATATCAGCAAGTACTTCATTATTTGTATGTTTACTTATTATTATATCAATATCGAATTGGTATTGAATGGTATTGAAACTTAAGGATTTAATTGAATTGTGAGGTTCTTAACAATACCCAGCCCCACTTGAAGGTCTTGGCCTTGTCCTGGTCTCGGTTCACTCTGGACTCGAACTGGTCTTAGTCCCGACTGGGGACACTAGTATCCAGTAGCTGGGATGGTAAAATCGAGTAATGTCACATTGATTTGAAAATTTTATTATTAACATTCAGAGTCTTAAATGGATTGGATTACTCAAGCATTTGGCTGATTTAATGGATGTTTTATTTTGTGTTTTAGATTTTACTGGTTTTATTAATTAGACTTGTTCTGTATTGATTTGCTGTATTTTTCTTGAAGCACTTTGTAACTGCTGTTTAGAAAAGTGCTATACAAATAAAGTTTATTATTATTATATTATTAATTTGGTCACTTTGTATGTTTGTATCTACATACTTAAAGTATAATGTTCATTCATTCATCGTCCTCCGCTTGTCCCCATTGGGGGCGGTGGGTACTGGAACCTAGCCCAGTAACTATGGCTAACTAAAGCTAATTTATTCTCCTATTTAATACGTACATAGATCTGTTCTTTCCAAGCATTGTTATCATCAGCATTTTTACTTCCAACCATTTTCTAAGTCAATTATGTTAAATAACCAGTAGGGGGCAATCTGCAGTTTTACTAAGACGGAAGAAAAAGAGCAACAGCAACAACAAACATGGCGGTGCTGGAGGAGGGTTTTACACCACATTTAAAGGGCCAAGAAAATGAGGCAAAAATAGCAGCTGTCTGTCCATTCTTTGACAAACTTCAGCTCTAGTCGCTCCTTAAAAAGTTTTTAGGACACAGACAACCATTCCTCTCACATTCACTCACTATAGGGGCAATTTAGAGTCAACAGTTCACCCAACGCATGCACGAAACCTGTATAGTGTGTACTGTAAATAAGCAAAATTTAAAGCAGGTTTTTAAAAGTCTTGAGATCACAGAAATGGCTTTAACAAAACAGTATTTTGATTTTAATGTATGCACTTTTGCAAGCGCTCAGTGGGAGCAGAGTTTCCAGTTTCTCCTGAAGTAACATCTTAAACAGTAGGTAGCAAGTTAATGTTAAATATATGGGTAATGGTATAAAAGTTTCTCTTCCGCCCGGGGCAGAGACACTGATGAGGCTCATATTGACAGTGGAAACATTTCTGTGGACAGACGACACAGAGACGTGGCCCTGTGGATCCTGTGAATGGAGGCTGCTGCTCTGTTTTGGCAACACTTCCAGCAGTGAACACAGATGATCTTCAGTGATTACAAACAAGTGTCAATATTTCAACTGTTTAATATACTAATAATGAAGAACAAATTTACAAGTAGCGACAAAGCAGCGAACCATGGCAAATTATGCAAACAGTAGTCATCAAATGACAAGGAAACAATTTTATTTGCAGCTCATCTCTCCAGGAAATACAGACAGTGTTGACTTTGACCATCACTGCCCTTTTATTACTGTGTAAATATGTATATTCTACTGTATTGTAGTGGGTTGTCGATCTTTCTTTTTATTTATGTCTGCCATGGGGGTTACGTATTTGCCTGCATAAGTTTGTTGATTGGTTTTGTTTGATTGAGAACATCATAACTCAAAAAGTAAAGGCCATATTCAGATTTAATTTTAAAGGGAAGAAAATAGTAGTTTATAGAGTTTATTTTTTGAGGAAAGGGACATTTTGATCTGTTGGCTAAGTAACCCAAAATACTACCAGTGGATTTTCATAAAACATTCAGTAAATGTCACAAATGAGGAATGGAAGAAGTGATTAGTTTTTGGTTTACAGTTTTCATTCATTCATTTTTCACAACACTATTGTATTTAAACTTGCACTTTTTTACTCACCAGCTGCCCTCGTTAGTGAACTTTGTGCTGTCTGATTAATGGTTTTATCATCTTATGATGTTATCTTACCAACTAGAAGCAGTCTCTCCCAAAGCATTACACTTTCATCCTGAAACCAGTTTCACCAAAAGGTTCCCATGGTTGTGCCATCTTTAAATTGAGATTTCTAGACCACAAAACCTTGGCTTAGCACTTCCAACTACAAAATTAATTTGGCACTATCACACAATGATAAGGAATCATATAAAAACATTCCTTGAGCCAGACACTGGATCCACACCAAACACTAATCTGATGTTCAGTTTCAGTACAGCGATTAATCGACCGAAATCAACCAAAGAATATGTGGGGGACTCACCAGAGTTTTCTATAAACTCTATGTGACTTCGCATTAATTAGGCGATAAAACATTTTATGTTATGTTATCTTAAATAAAATGAAAAATAAATGTTATGATGTAATAAATTAGGCTAGCTTTCCTGATGCAAAGAGATGAGACTAATGAACCTATAACATTTTAGTAAGAACTCACCGACCGATTAATCGACCAAGAGACCAGAGGCTACCTGCTTTATACTTAACACAACATTTTTCCCTTCCCCATTTTTGATCTAAAGTTTGTGAAAATGCACCTGGAACATGTAGAATGAGGTTGCTAACAGTCAGCCCTATCTTGCAATGATAAAATATCCTGGGTCTAGTCTCTCGATCAACAAATGTAATGTAATCTTTTGCTCCTTAGACTATCACTGACCTTTTTCTATGGTTTTAAAATAATATTCAACTATTACTTTTTGAGTTATCTCGCTCACAGTCCAACAAACAAACCAATGCCAGTGAAAACACAACCTTATTCACTGTAGTAATTATGAAAACTAAAGTATACAACAGCAGAACTATGTCAGCAACACCTGAGCTCTACAGGAGCATGGCCTGTGTGGACACAAAGCAAAGATGCTAAACAGAGAGATTACAGCTTTGGAAAATCCCAGATCTAAGCCAAGTATTAATCCCTCTTATAATTAATGTAAACAAGTTATTTTGGTGGGACGGAAGGGCCAGCCCTCTGCTTTCTTTGTCCATGCAAATGCCGGCCACAGATTTCCCGGGTGTGGTCAGCCCGGGAGCCACCGGGTGATGAACAAGGAGACAAATTTGTTACAGGACAAATATGGCCGCCCGTCATTTGAATCCTCATTTGATTTCCAATGTAAAGTACACACTAAGTCCCTTTTTGGCTGTCCTAAGCAAATGGGCCCTTGATACAGATCCCCAGGTACGCGCTGACGGGACGGAGGAGTTAAGGAGGAGGGGGTAAACGGGATACGTATTTGTGTGTCTAGGATTTGGATTCATTTTCATAAACATTTCCTTTTTTAACAGCCTCCACCGACACATCTGCACAGACTGACAGCACTTAAGTCATGGGAACACAAATTAGGGACGAGTGCATTTTGGTCCTGTCAGTTATAAAAATGAGGTTCAACACTGACTAGCAGGGTGGATTTTGTCCTAGTTGCTATTTTTTAAGGCATTCAAATCTAGTGCAGTTAGTAATATAGTCACATATCAGGTGTTTCAAACTATTTTTTTTTCTCAATAAAAACAGTATTGACAAAATGTTTGTGTACTAGACCCAAACCTTTCTTAAAGGAGCTCTATTTTACAAACTTTTCTGAGCTTTCTATCATGTTATAATGTTGTTTACTCATCAAAAACATATTTGGAGTTGTGTTTTGCTTCATTCACACCTGTTTGAGTAATCCTGTATTTTTTGGCACTGCCTTTCTGAATCCTCAGAAAATTGGCACAGAAAATTCTCTCATTCATTTATCCAAAAAACTGTGTACAGCTCTGTTTCCACCTATTCCTTGCATATATTTTTTCTTTTATTTTGTAGTGAAATAGAAATATACAAAACGTTTTTGGAAGTAAAAAGTTTTTTTTCTTTGATTATATTCAAAAGACACTGCCCTCTGCTGGTCTTGTCACCTGTTTCCTTATGGCACCAGTAGAGTACTTATTAAAAACATTTTCTTTTAGTCACATTATGTTTTTAAAGGTTGCAATGCTGTTCTAGAGGTGACCAAGATTGATTTGAATAAAAAAGAAAATAATAAAATTATAATAAACTGTATTCCCTTTAACACTTCCCAATTTTCCCTCTATATTTTAAAAATAGCACAAAATGTTTAAGTGGTACTTGAAGTGTTAAATATTTTATGAGATGGTGCTCTCTGTGCAAAGTTTGAGAAATACTGCTCTAACCCTCAGTTTGGGCCAGTGTAGCTCAGTTGGTAGAGCATCTGCGCTTAGGTTGGGGGTAAAATCCCAGCGGGCACATAAAGTAGGATATTAACCTCAACCACAAAGGGTCACAAGCGAGTGTACACCTTGTGCCGGTCTCAAGCCCAGATAAATGTAGAGGAGTTATAAGGATAGGTATGTGGTACAAAAATAAAGGACTTTCTTTCTTTTCATTGGTTAAATGTTATTTTGTAGTATTTTAGCTGTTGCAGGTTGGTTCAAAGTTTACTTTTTTCAGATGTTTTGGCACTGCAGTTTAAATTTTGCAATTTTTTTTTTTTTTATAATTTTATCAGTCAAAGTCCAAGAGCATTACATAAGAGCACAAACACTCAAACAGCAGTGAGTATTAGTACCTGTATGCAGTATCTCGGGGGGTCAAATGAGCATGAATAATAGAGTAGAGTGAAGATAAGCCACTAAAGGAAACCCATGGGAACCTCCTGCAGCCTCATGTAAACAGCCTGCATGCTTCATCTGCAAATATTTCCACTTTCTCACTGTTGCCGTCCTCTAACCTTGAAGTTGTCTTTAGCAGTAAACACGTCACTGTACATTAGCGGCGCCAGTGGAGCACACACAGGAGTTTGCATTGAGCTCCTTCAGTGCATCAGCAAGGCATATATATAGTTAGGACCAGCTATTGTTGTATTGGTGAATGGTAATAATAAAGTGAATGACTCTGGAACAGGTGAGGTTGGATTACTGTACAAATACCTGGAGGGGCTGTGGTCTCTTTTCACTTGAAGTTACAAATAAAGGCACTATTGTGATCTAATGCCAAAAAAATAGTTGCAACAAAACAAGTGTGCCTTTTATGCAGATCTACAGTGCAGAGCTACAGTTTGTGATGCCAATGCAATGTTTATTTTGACTGTGCAATGAAATGTCAAATGTACCCAATCCTGTATGTGGGATGTGAAGGGTAATATCTGTCTGAAGGTCTATTTTCTGCTTTAAATAATATTTACAATAATAGTAATGTGTTAAACCCCAACAAACAAGCTTCCCCTGACCTCTGAGCACTTCTTGTTCTTGTCCTCTAACACTGTGCAACTCAGGAGAGCGATTAGGTCACACAAAAGCTTGATGGTATTAATTCAGTAAATTAAAAGCACTACAGAAAAGTGGTGTTTAACCCATTTTATGAAAGAACTATCTGCCCTTCTTTCCCAAGGTGCAAGGTATTATAGACATAATATTTATGAACAGATTTCAGAGCCATGTTGATTTTGTATCTGTTTTAAGAGGGACAGAAGCCTGCTTTCCTGCCTTATTACGAAAAAAGGTTTGCTCTTCTTATAGGGCTGTGACAGGATCTTACAATCTCATGATCTCACAAGATCAAAATGTCACAAGATTCTTGTGAAGGTAAAAATCTTATGGTCTCAAGATCAGGTACTGTTTGAACTTTTTACAGAGAAGTTAAGTTTGTGGCAAAACATTTGGCAGTATATATGCTCTGCTGTTGCATATAGTTCAAATAAAAGAAGTAAAAATCAGTCATTACAAGTTGTTTTTAAAAATGCACCTAAATAGTTTAGCATTTTATAATTTTCAGGTGAATAAATTACATTTTTAATTCATGCAAAATACATATTTCAGTAGGTGTAAAAATCTTGTCTTGTCTCATTCTTATTGACCCAGTCTCATGTCTTGTTTTGTCTCATGGGATTTGTGTCTTGTCACACTTTTATTTTCTTCTGTTCATTCACACAATAATGTGGAGAAAAAAACAAACAAAAAAAACCAAGAAAAATGACAGGATCTGAGAACGTCAAGTCAAATAATAAAGTGAGTCTACCTCCATGCACAAAAACTGTCTCCTACAGTGCAAACAATGACGGAAAAAAGCATGTATGATTTGGATTTTTTATGTAGGCCTACTTAAATTCCTATTTATTATTGTAAAATACTTGATAAGTGGTATAAATGGTATCATGTCTTATAAAGAAAGAGTGATTTGTAATATAATGAAACTAGTTTAAGTAGAATTTAAAAAATGTCTTCAGCAACGCACTTCCATAAAAGTGTTTATATAATGATCAGGCAAAACCAGACTTTATTTTTATGTAAGTCAAGAGACAAACTTCCTGGAGACAGACTTTATTTCCACATTAACTTCCTTGTAAACAGCACATCCTTTGGTGCTATAAGATATCATTGACATGCTGTAAAGTTGGATACATAAGTGTCAATCTTAGGCTTTTTTCATCCTATCTTCAGAAACACTTTAAGACTATAATTTCTTCCTGTAGTTAAGTAACCGGCCTGGGGAGTTCGGGTTTCCCCCTTCATCACCTCAGAGCCTGAGCGGGACGGGTGTAAGCTCTGCCCTGCCATTGAGATGTTTATTTTTAATAATAATTCTACAACAGTGGAACATGGAGTATTTGTATAAGTTATAAGTGGTTTGGCCCTGAGGTGATCACAGAGAGCTACTGCTGAGTGATCACTGCCTCAGTCCAAATATACCACGCTGATAATTGGGCGAACAGGAAAGAGGATCCCAGGGACTCAACCAAGAGGAAGTGTTATTGTATGAGCAGAAGACGTGGAAATAGTAGCTGACATTTGTATAAGTAAAAGTGCTGTTACTTTACAATCATAATAACACAAACATATATAATCATTTAGTCATATATTCATAAAAAAGTCACTGGAGTCACTTCTCAGTCCTTGGTTCTTCCTCAAAAAGTAATCTGAAATGGTATTTTTGTCCTTTGTAACAGACTTTTCATTTTACTCTTTAAATACTTTGACTCTGTTCAAACTCATGCAAAGTCTACCTTTTCCAAATAACCGTTACTGAATAGAGGTATGTTTGTGGGAATTTATCATTTCAGTAATATCTGGTTATTAATTAAATTAGAAATGTAGAGTCCTGCAGAACTCCTCATGAATCCTCCTGAAGTCTTGCTGGACTTGTACCTAAGGACCTACTCACCAGAGATCAGCATGTTCTACTGCTCAATGCAAGAAAGACCCTAAATTAGCCTAAGCCCTGCCCAATATTGCTTAGTGGACGTAAAAATTAAAACATGACCATCTGATGGAGTGTCTGACTGCCCAACTACAGCTGAAAATTGACATTTTTTTCAAAAAGATGGATGAGAGTCTCTGCTCTTTTGGACTAGTATTTGTTTGTCTGTTTGTATGTTGTCCCCCCACTCTGCATTTGTATACTTTTTTTGTTTTTGTTAATTGCCTGTGATTTTGCACTTTAAGGCAATAAAGTTAGAAAACAATTGACAGCTGATCATGACATATTCTGTTTTACACAGTGATAGTATTTCGTAGCACCCTGCCATTTTTCTTTTAAGAAAATCTAGACTCTAGGGCAGGGGTCACCAACGAGGTGCCCGCGGGCACCAGGTAGCCCTTCGGGAGCTCGTGAGGTGCCCACGAGGGATATTTATAAACAGTGACTACTGCAGTGTTTTAGTCATAATTAATTTTTTTTAAACTTGTTTTTATGTTTAATTACAAGATTATTTTTATAAACATTATCATTAATGCAAAGCAAACAATCATACAATCCTAGTGTCATTTGAAAGGCATGTCAAGACTTTAATATAGAGGATTATTTTGCACGAGTAGCCCTCAAACCCAAAAAGGTTGAAGACCCCTGCTCTAGGGTAAAACAAAATGCAACATGATTACCCAAGCAATAAAATATTTATTTACAGCACAAAAAAACCCAAAATGATTGTGCTAGACTAAATAAAAAATAAAATAAAATAAAATAACAACATATTAAACAAAACCATGCAACATTACTGAAAACAATGTGTCCTCTTTAATCTGGAAAAGCAAAAAGCTTTTTTTTTTTTCAGTACTTTCATTGATTTAGGAAATTTCTTTTCCTAGTTTAAAAAAAAACAACAATACTTGCTCATGACAAACTCAAAAACTTTAAGTTTATTACTCAGTGAACAGCACATGAACAATAGAAATGAGGGAAATCAAACACCTACCTGTAGACGTCCCGTAACAAAGGCGGTGGAACTAACCCTGTCACTATGGAGCCTTTAATATTATCATTATATATTTCTCATTTGCATGGATACTCTGGATGCCCTTCCTGATGCAACCCTGATCAACAAGAGCTAACACATTATTTAAACCAGGGGTGTCAAACTCAAGGCCGCGGGCCAAATCCGGCCCACAGGATAATTCCTTTTGACCCACAAGATAATTTCAAATTTATGTTAAAAATAGCCCGCTGATATATTGCACTCAACCTGTTTGAACTACATCTCCCATAATGCACCGCAGAAGCGCTGCCTGCTCACAGGCACTGCTCCTCCCCTGCTGTTTAGCGAGCGGGATTCTCCGTCAGGGACATTTAACTTTCACCAAACGAAATGGACAAAGAAGAGGAGACCGTCAGAGCAGGAGCTTCTTAAACAGGTGGGGTTGTCTATAAACACTGTAGTACTACACTTTGTTTGTTGAGCTAATGCAGCAGTAATAAAAACAGGCTCTTACCGCTAGAATTGTAACATCACCTGTACAAACCCCGTCTCCAAAAACAGAAGCTACAGACAGTAGCGGTTTAAACAGAGCCTGTGTCGCACTGTGTCAGTAAAGCCAAGTTATCAGAGCTGTTTCAGTTCATTCACGGCACTGCCAAAGGTCGCTCTTTCCTCTCTCTCTGTCAGAGCACTCGTTAATGCACCAAGTAACACGCAGCAAACAGAGCTAAACTTGCACAGACAGAGGGACAAATCAGCTCCACCCTGTGTCCTGCAGAGGACAGAGAGGTGGACAGTGGTTTGATCAATAAAAGTATGAAATATGTGTTTGTGTGCAGGTGCTTAAAGCAGCTTAGTAGTTTGTTGTTCAGTAGTCTGAGTGTCTGAGTCTGTGGTCTATTTGTTGTTATTTCTTCAATTCTAAGTTCTGATTCAAAGCAAACAGTAAATTATGAACCCCCTTCAATCCAAAAATCTACACCTGTAGTTCTGTGGGGAAGTAATATTCTATGTTAAAATGCCTATTGCAGCCTGACTGAGAACAAAAAAACAGTAAGCTGGCTTTTTTATTTATCCAATACTCGTATTTGGCCCATGACCAAGACTGGTTTTCTAATTTTGGCTCCCGCTCCGATTGAGTCTGACACCCCTGATTTAAACTATTTACTGCTACAACTACAACAACCATCTAAAACAAAAGTACTTCAATAACCAAAAACTAATTATTACTCATGGGCGATGAGAGCATTGTCAAACAGTTCTCACGGCTGATTAGAAAAACGCTGTGTAATTTGGCATCAGCTCTATTGTGTCAAACACTCCAGTGGACACACCCAGAAAACACACAGACAACAGGGTACTGGGTGTTTGGCGCGGGGTGAAGAGGTGAAAGGATGGCAGAGGTTTGAACCAGAGCCAGGAGGAGCACTTCCTCATGACAGTAGCCGGGCTCTCGCTCCTGGCCCGGGCCGACTAACACTTCCAGCTGATCCACTTTATATCCGCTGTAAAGCTGTCGACTCGCCGTAAACACACCACTTTCCCCTCACGCCTGCACTGTCTCACAGAGCTGTCAGGAGGCGGGGCCGAGGGGGCGGAGTCAAGGCTGAGGGGGAGGGGATCTGGAGAGCTGCTTGTGCTTCTGCTGTGTGTTCTCAATGCAACAGCGACCGAAGGAAATGCTCTCCAGCTTGGATAATATTGAAGGAAATAAACTTGCATTCATTTAAACTGTCCAACACATTTGAGTGGACAGGAGGAGTGTCTTTAGTCACGTGCAAAGTTTTAAAATACACTCATAGCATAAAATATTTTCACTTTTCTCAAATAGAAACTAAAACTCTACATTGGAGCTGAGATTTGACTCACCCTTCATTGCGGAAGATGGTCCTGAAGCAGTGGGTCAGACTTTTGTAGCTGGTGGGGTCACTGGTTCCTCTCTGGATCTGAAACCTGCAAACAGAAAGTTTAAGGAAGAAATGGATTTTTCAGATAAATGCACAAAGCAAAATCAAAGCACATTTAGACAACCACTGTGCATCAAAGTGCTGCTGATGTTTAACTTATTTGTATTTTTAATGCTGAAATGTTAGTAGAAGTGGACCAAGACACAGATTTTAAATGGACAGAAGCAGGATTTGCCCTCTTTTAGTTGAGAATAAGGCACTGGTACATTAAAGTGAGAATTTAGAAAGCACAAAGCAATCTTTAGACTTTATAGTTCAGAATTAGGTACAAAAAAATAAATTGAGTTTGAAATTAATTACATACAGTGAAGCATGAAATTATTCACACCCCTGGCAAATTCTGACTTAAAATTACTTTTATTCAACCAGCAAGTTTTTTTTTTTTTTTAACCAGAAATGACAGGCTTCTCCCAAAAGATGTACAAGAGGTCAAAAAAAAAAAAAAAAAAAAACTTTTGTTGTTGAACCCTAAAAAGTAACTTTAAGTCAGAATTTGTCAAGGGTATGAATAATTTCGGGCTTCACTGTATATAGCTTTGTTTAAAAATATTACTTTAAAACTATTTTTAACCAACAGTCAGTGTTTTTTGTAATGTTTGTATAGAAAACTGGTGCTGATAGCGTGAGTCAAATGATGGAATGTGGTTCAGGAAGAAAAAAATACAGTCACCAAGGAGGAATCTGATTTAAAAAGTAGACATTTTGGAGAGTTGTTATGTTTATAGGAGCAATTAACAGCAAAAAATTTAACAACAGGCAACATGGTAAAGCAGAACTCAGTAACTTTTCTTGTTTCTTCTCTGTTTTTACTGAACTTTCCTCTCTGGGGCGCCTCCTATATTTTGGAGTAAAGCACAATCACAAACACTCTCAAGTCCCGTAGACGCCTATATGAGCCCTCGCTCAGCTTTACTTTCATTTTCCCCTTCTTGAATGCATACAAAGTTTTTTTTTCTGCTATTTGGCCGCTCTGTCATGACAAAAATCAAGAAATAAAGCCATGGTTAGCATGTGTCATTTTCAGGGCGCTTCATTTACCCCACAACAACTTTTTTAATCGTCACACAGACTCTGAAACAATATATTTAAGGTAAAAAAAGTTACTACCTCTAGAATATTCTTCCAATAAAACCTGCTTTCATTCCTATTTTCATAAAGCTAAAGTTTAAAAGTCCATTATAACAACCCTTCAATGCTTGGATGCTCGTCTTGGTTTAGTCCTAAGTTCAAACAGAGTAAAATTGGGAGAAAGCTGAGCAGGAGAAGGATGGTCTCATGTGGCAGGTCACAGGGTCAGCAGTAACTCCTCCGTACGGGAGCCTGATGGGGCCATAAACAGTCCCCTGGGACAACAGCCTCTCTTTCATATCACCAACACATTCACATCTTTAGAAGGCTGTCCCTCAAATCCACCTTCGATACTCCCCTCCAAAAAAGCTTGTAACCCGGGCCCGAAACCCAGTTAAACCGGAGCAGTAAAGACGTGTCTGACACCGTGTTAAAGAGACGAACTGGGCCGGACGAGGGGAGAGGTCACAGGGCCGGGGTAAGATTTAGGACAATGGAGGTTTGTAAATAAATTCATATCTGGGTTGATAAGAGGCATGTGATAAAAGTGACCCTTGTGCCCCAATGAGGACGAAAGTGTCATTTTTAAATTCAGGTGTGTATTTTATCTTTAATTTTGATCATCTAAACACAAATCTGATATTACCAGTGTTGTGCATGAACGAGTTCAAATGAACTGAACACGTTCATTTTTCTGTGAACTTTGAACTGAATGCAACACATTTGTAAATCAAGAACTTGAACGTGAATTTGTTCAGATTATGTGAGATGAACGACGTGCGTCACTGTTGGGGTTCAATTAAACGTCGGAATTTGTTTTCACCTGAGTCGAGTGACGAGGTCTGATCGCACTTTTTTAACAGCGCTGTCCCTCACTGCCCACGGGCTCCACTCCAGAACTGCACCGCTTCACCAGAGAGCGCTTGTGTGCGCAATGCATCTTGGGTAACGTAGTGTGAAGCCAAAGATAGTCGAATCTAATATCTTTGGCTTCACACTACATTACCCATGATGCACTGCACACGCAAGCATTACAACAAGTGTAGCCTTCATAGCAACGCCGGAGCGGGGTCTGACAATGGCAGTGCAAGTGAAGGCACAGAGAACACAGACGATGCTGCCTCTAACTATGATCATTTACAGACATTTTACACATTGTCACACAAAGACTCTGACGGTAAAAACCTTACCTTTCTGTGCAAGCTTATATATGCAAAAACATCCATTTTGTGTGATAGAATTTAAGATCTACAGTGAACAGTTTTAGGTTAGAAGGTAGTTAACATGTATCGTGATAGAAGTCATAGTTTGAAAAACAAGTTCAGCCTTTCATTTACATATCTCACCTAAAAATAAAATGAACTGAACTTTGAACTAGTTCAAAATTAAAATTGTGAACTATGAACGTGAACAGTTCACTTTGAACATGTGTGAACTGAACTTTGAACTAGTTCAGGAAAAGTGTGAACTTGCACAACACTGGATATTACTTCATTTTTACCCTCTCTAACTAAATCTGTTACATTGCTACTGTTAAGTGGCAAAAATGTCTCTGCCACAAAAAAATTATAAAAATGTATACCTTCTTATTTTTCTACTTGTATTTTATTTTATTTTATTGCATAAATCTTTAATGAACTTCTGCCCTGACCATAAATACCAAATATTTCATTATTTTCAGAATTTTAACACTTTTTATGCCAGTGTATATAATAGCATCAACACAAAAAATGAAATATTTTCAATATTCTCAATACAAAGTATTTTTTTTTTTTACTACAGCCGTGGGTATCTCAAAGATTATCAACAACATTGATTTAGATAGATTTGGGATTTTTTGGTAGTAGCATAAAGTTACAACCAGTTTTAATGGATTTTAATGGGAGTTAGTGTTTAGAAAGCACAGAAAAAAAAGATTCCTAAAAAAAATCTCTAAAAATAAATAAGTAATAATAAGTAAATCTATAACATTCCCAAGGCTGTAATGCACTGCAATCCACTTTGCATTGAGAATATCAAAAATATTATATATATTAATATATTTTGTGTGTGTTTTTTTTTGTTTTGTTTTTTTTTACAAAATCAGACACTGTTACATACACTGGCATAAAAAGGGTTACAATTCTGAATATAATTAAATATTTGGTATTTATGATCTTTTAATCAAGTTGATTAAAGTAGAAAGTAGAAAAACATATGAAGGTATACATTTTTTATGATAAAGTAACAATGTAATTTTAAAAAAAATTGCGGTATAAGGGTTAATTACAATATAATAATGTAAGTATTTTCAGAAAAAGCCACCAATGGCCAAAGGAACAAATTATTAGTTTTTGGTGTAGATCTAGTTCACTGTCTGGATCCAGGGTGGAACTTGGTGGAGGTCTGAGGTCTTCTGGGTGCTTTTTTAAATTTTTTTTATTTTGGTAGATGATATAACCCAGGATACAGTAGTTTGAGTCCTGAGCCTGTATAATTTGACAGAGTACGTTGTCCACACTAAACTATCTATATGAGTACATTATAAAGTACTACATGGCTTCTAATTCATTTTTCCTTCTGCTGGACGCCGTGGACACTGACATGAGCACATCCTGGCCAGCGGCTGACGTTCTCCCGCTGCCTGTACTCCTCTGGTCTTCCCCATTATCTGCCCTCACCCTGGGCCGTCCCGTTTGGAGCTGCGTTTTATGGCGGGGTACGCTCGGGCCATGAGGAAATGAGGCGACCCCGGGGTCACACGTGGAGTCAGGGGGCCGCGGAGACCACTGCCCTGCCGCCTCACTCTCCTCTCTCCTCTCTCACCCTTACCCCTTATCCCTGGTTCAGGTCGGGGCAGAGCCAAGGGGACAGGGGGGGCAGTCCCGGGACCATCCTGGAACTGCGGGCTCATGTGTCTTTAATTAAAGCAGATCTGAATTTGTTTACAAGCACACGACGTCTTAAATCTTCAGCAGACCCCAGCAAAGGCTTCTTTTAAATATGACAAGACCAGGACTGAACCAAGACCGAACTAAACCACTGCAGAAGATCAAACTATTTTAGGTCTATCCCACAGCTCAACTAACCTTAGATTTGGGACCATGAAACTGACGGTACAACAGATAATACATGCTAGAGACGAAAGACAAATTTACAAGTCTGGTGCGCTTGTATTTAATCTACAAAATGTGTAAGGAAATCGCAGTTTATGGGTCCAACTGTAGCCTATAACTGGTGTTTTTTGGCTGGGACAGACTCTCTGGTCCTGAGAGCGAGTGGAGCAGATCATAAACTCTCTAGTCCTGGGGAAATCCCTGGGGCTTCTTTAAACCCAGTTCTCTGAGCATCTCCTTCAATCATCTGCAGAAGTTAGAGCTCAGTGTGAGGTGATGAGACATGACTTCATCATCAGCCGTCCCTAAACCATAAACCTTTCTGCTCACAATTCAGGTTTTATCATCTCAAATGTCCCCTTTTCTGCTAAATCAACATTTTTGGAGCTTTTAACCATGTTATAATGTTTCTTCCTCAAAACATTGTTTCATTCATGCATGTTTGACTAATCCTGAACGCTGATGTCGTTTCCTTCTCAAGAGCTGCAAACGCTCGGTCTCACAGCTCTACGTACGTTTCTAAAGCCCTTACACTGTCATCTGTTTTCCATACATAATTTAAAGTTATAAAATGTGTCTAAAACTATTTTAAGAAGCCTGAAAGAAGCATAATATGGGACCTTAATGTTGAACGAAGTTTTTAAATGGATCAATATGAAACCTATTCTTAAAATTCCTAGTCTTAAAAAAGTATGTTGGACTACAATCAGCTATACCCTGCACTTTTTTTGTCTTAAAAGATTTATAGACGTACAAGACAAGGACAAGGAATGCGTAAATCGTAAACTTCTGCTTATCCACAATGTGCAAAGGTTTGTGGCTACGTCTGAAGTCAGCCGGAAAAAATTTCAGGAGCAGAAGCTGGCTGCACTTGCTCTACCGGTGTTTATGACATGGATGTGCGTGGAAAAGTAAATAAATCAAAAGGGGAAAAAGCTAAGGTGTTGTTGTTGTTACTAAGAGGATGCGCTGGTGGTTTGCTGTTGGTCAAATGTCTGACAGAGATCGTAGGTGCAGCGAGACACACTCTGCGATGAATCTTACAAAATATCTGACCTAGCTTGATATCTGTCGCAGCTCATCTTTGGTCGTAAGATGGCTTTATCTGTGATCTTTGTCTCTGTATAAAGGCTCATTTATACGCCCATTTCATATGTAAACAGATCCATTCATTCCAAGCATTGTTAGCATCACAACATTTATTCTTCCAAACCATCAAAAATTTCACCAAGACAGAAGAAAAAGAGTAACTGTAAACAAACATGGCAGCGCTAATGGAGGTTTTTACACCAGCTTTAATGAAAAAAAGACAAGAAAATGAGGCGTATCTGCCTTTGGGTCTGTTCTGTGTTTGCTTAAACTGTGACTAATTTGCTCAGGTCACTCCTAAAAAGTTCAGTCTGCTGTGACTGTTGAGTTTTGGTCACTAGCGCTCCCAACAGTCAACACATGTACTGCTCTGTTCGTCCGTATCCGCAAGAGCTGGGAAAATAGACCAACGTAAAGCCCAATTCACACTGAATCCGTTGGGTGTGCCGTACGACTCCCGCAAGAAATAGATGCAATGCAAGTCAATGTGAGTTCACACCGGCTGCATGGCAGTACGTCTCTGTGTCCGGTGCTCCGTCAGAAAAACGTATCAAGTCTGTTTTTGCTGGATGCCGGATCCATCAGGTATAAAGTTGAACAGAGCAGATGGAGCCAGACAGGAAGTCAGACCTGGGTCCAGTGAAGAGGATTGGGTAAATTTCAAAATAAAAACGCTTGTGCAGCCTCTCGCTCACATTGCAATGTAAACATTACGTCTTAACTGAGGACATGGGTCTCAAATGACATCGGACAGCATTAAACGTGAGTAAAATTTAAGTATTTATATGTATATATACGTAGCGTCTTTACCCAGGGTTGAAGTATATATTTCTGTGACTTTTGGGCTTCAACCGTGGTTAATTCGCCAAATAATCGCTAAATAAACAAGAGATCGTGGTCAGAGGCAAACGTGGCTTTTTAACCACTTACGTTTTACCTGCAGTTCTCTGTATACATGGTTATTTTCACGTGAACTCATAACTTCCAGCATAAACTTGCTCCTCTCCCGTGAACTCGTGAACTCGCAGCTGGCTCTGGTTGGAGACGCGCCGCACATGCAACGCACTCGGTGTAAATCTGGCATAAGACAGAATAAATGCAGAAGACAGACAGAGCTCTACGTCCGTATCTAAATGCGTATCCAAGTATAAATGAGCCTTACAACATACCACAACAGCCGTTATTAATTATGTATGTGGATTGGGCTTTTTTTAAGAATCAATGCTACCAACAAACCAAGCTACATTGACAGTAGTCCAGTTAGATGGCTTAACAACAGAGCTATGAGCAAATTCTGCATCTGTAACTGCGCTCTGTGTTCTGCATTTACAGGCCCAGAGCTGCTGCCCAGGTTAAGGTTAGGACGGGGGCAAGTCAGTCCCTTTCCTAACGGGACAACCCTGCACCACCTGACCTCCAGCGCTGTAAAAATACATGTCATAGGTGTGCACAACGGAGTCAAAAAGCTAAATTAAGGCTCAGAGAAGCTTAGAGTCTACAGTTTAGGGTTTTTATAGAAAGGGTTTTGGTGTTAAGGCCTAGACCCCGCTGGTAATAAGGGGCCAATCAGATGGGCTGTCACCTCAGTCAAAACGCCACGGTGAGGTGAGGCTGGTTAATGACGGCGGTTAAAGGAGAGTTTGGCGTTGATCAAAAGGCAGAAGCAGACTGTGAGTTTTAAAGGGAGCTCTTAAAAATATGCCCTTATTAAATAACCTGTAAGTCACACCGAGGAGATTTTTGATGATGTTTTACAATTTTACAGCAAGATTTTAGGCCCTGTTTGTATCCAATTACATGCAGCAATAATAGATGATACAGCCATGCTAATGAGGATTGAGTTAACAGCTTTGCAGGATGAATACAATCTTAAAACTATTCCAGCACTTTTAACAGTTGCGATCCTTAACATACTCAGACATTGCGTGCTCTGTGCATTTTTACAGAAAAGGACAAGGTGACCTGGGCACAGAGAGGACCTACGTCGAAAACAGTAAAAGCACCAAGAAAAGTTTTTACAGCGCAAAGCAGCAAAAACAAAGAACAAACACTTGAGACACTGTGTTCCATGCTTTTTCCCAGAATAGTGGAGCCTGTGACACGCCCATCAGGTTAAGTGCTCCTTTATTCTGATGTCATCAACATTTAACCACACCCACTAAACTGCACCCCCTAGTGGTAGTTACACTAAACTACAATCAGGAACCAAATTAAACTCTGTCCCTCTGTGTGTGTTTTATGTTATCTACAGTGAGGCTCAGTGTGTTTCCCTCACAGTTACAAAGTCACACATTTCTCAAAGAATGCATGAAGATGAACACATGACATTATCATGACACTGCAAACAGTCACAGCACTGAAGTTTTTACTATCATGAATATATAAAGATTATATGAAGCTTGATTAAACGTATAACCAGCAAAATGTGAATAACATACAGATTACTCATAGCTTGAGTCTACCTTTAATTCTTAGCATAAAAGCATAAAAACCCCACCCTTGATATTACCAGTCTTACAATGCCCCAAAGTAACAACATTTATAGCTTTTTAACTCATTAACCTCTACAGCGGAACAATCACAGGTGGAGTATCCAATCAGAAAAATGAAGGACAGGATGTAAGCAGCACGCCGCTGACCCAAACATGGAGCTGATGACGAATTGTTTTGCCATAAAACACCAGAATACGCAGTATTATGAGCAGCTCTGTACTTGTTTCTGAACGGAGACAGCAGAAGAAGTCCACAAGACTTGTGGAAAATGTTGATTTGTTTGAACACGGCCTTTACGTCAGCCGCCAACCAGACTTTACTGTTGTTAAAATGGAAACAAGACAAAGAAAGAGACCCACAGAGGACTGAACAACAAGGACTTCAGCAGAACCAAAAGGTGACGAAGGAAAGCACTAAGCACCATTAATCAGTTGAGAGAAATAATAAAATTTGCTCTGCATAAGCTGGCGCCAACTTAGTAAACTTTTATAGAAGATTCTCTTCTGCTTCTGTAAGAAAAGCTGTGGATAAACGGTTGTGATAGGCCTGTATCAAGTGAGACGATTGGAAACATTTCGCTGTAGCCGCAGATCCAGACTCTACTGCTTTCAAAAAAGAGTAGGGTGGCCTGGCAAACCAGGCTAACAAATGCTAGCAAAAAGTGTGTTTTTTATAGTCTCTTGGTTGTTCTGCAAATTTTGGGTGCCAGTTTGTTCTATGACTTCTTTTTTTGGTTCAACAAAATAATTCAAGATAAACTATTGCAACTTTACAGTCTTAAACAGTAACAGTCTGAATGAACCGTACTGTAAGTCAAAGGTATAAAATATCTCTCCAAGTCTTTTCTAGTCTCTTAAAGTGTAACACCTGCTTCTAACTGGCCATTGTCCAGGCTTGATTGCACTACATATCGTCGTCACTACATACCTCTGAACAGCACAATAAGTTTGCCTTTTTATAATGGGAACTAAGTCCAATTCTGTCCAGACAGTTCGACATATCCATATCTCCTATAATGATCCAAGTTATGAGTAAGTCATAACTTTAACCCATCTCTTATATCCTCCGTTATAACACAGTATTTCACATTTGCTGCTTAGATTTATGTTTGTTGCTGTCTATTTTTGCTCTTGTTGCTATGTTTGAGAAATTCAACCCTCTCTTGCTCTCCCTGTGGAAATGATATGAAGTAAATAGCTAAATATGATAAAAGGGTAAAGACATGAAACTAGAACAATTTTTCTTGCTGGATCTAAAGTACATAAGACAATCCAGAGGGGAACTTGGGGAAAAATCTCCTTTTTACAGCCACACAGTTAATTTTAATGAGCGGGATCATAAAGATGGTAAAAGTCCTTTGAATCGGTACAAGAGGTTATGGGCGCCTTTTTGACCTAAATGATCCAAGATGGCAAAACGCTAACAACCAATCGCGTCTCGACTTTTGGCCGTCCAATCACATCCAAGCTGCATGCGTAAAAGTTTTTATTTGGATAAAGTTGGAGCTAATAATAAAATCGACGGCACAATAAAAGCATCTGAGGTTAATTCCAGATGACCTCCGCCCAACGCAATAACATGGGATACAAGGAAGAATGGCTTTGATAAATTGAGTTGTGGTTAAGAAAAAAAATGTCTAAGTATGGTAGAAAGAAGCCTATAAAAAGTGAAGTTTGAGGGCGGGTGAAGATGATGCATGATGGGAGCAGAGGGAAGTGATAAACCTCAGCAGGTCTCAAGAACCTGAGTCAGACCTGGTCCAGGTTCAACACAAACGTCTGGAGACAGGACAGAAGTGACGTAATGCTAAAGGAGAGACACAGTTCAAGGAGTTATGGTCATCTTGGAGCAACAAAAAAATACATGACAACTGCTGTAATAGTGTTACATTTACCAAGCTATACTAATCCAGTTTCATTGAATATCACGTATAGAGAAGTTTACGTTAAATTGAGAAGGATTTCCAGCGGGTGGAACAACAGATTACAAAATATTTCTTACTATTGGAGAGACATACTGTGCAACCAATAAGAAATATAATATCGTGTAAAGCCTGTCCTATGTTAATAAAGTGTTTTGATTGGTTGGTAGAATTGAGCTTGGCAGAAAATGCTTTGAATCTATCTATCTATCTATCTATCTATCTATCTATCTATCTATCTATCTATCTGCTTTAAAAGTGTGGGAGCGCAGATGCCAGCTTTATTGAGTATGGCACAGTTTTTGAAAGGACTTGATTGTTCTAAAAACATAATTTATTGGGATAGCCCTAATTTTGCAGATAAAACAATTAATCTTACTAACTATTAGGTGTTATAGGGCTTTGCCTTTACATGTCTCTCATGAAATGGCTTTAAGCTGAGCCGTTGAGAAAGAGAGTTACGACATCGCCGTGGAGTCAAATGGGTTAGTTTTTTACCCTACCCTTACTCATTAGACAGCGTTAGACAGCTGTACGAGAAACAATCTGTGAAGCATTTTCGAGGAGTAAGATGTTGAAAGAACCTAAGTTTATATTATCTACAGATATAACTCAAATTTACATACCTAAAAATGACCGTTAGCATCTATATTCTGGACCTGTGTTGACATAACTCTCGCTCTCCATGGCTCCGGTTTTAAGTAGAACCTCTGTTGTCATGGAAACCAGGGCAAAGATTTGCATACTCCAAGACAAACCAGGAAGTCAGCTGTGCTTCGTCGCAAAGTTTACAAGGCCCTTCCCTCTATATGTTGGAGTACTCAGCAACATATTTAGAAGAAGCCACTAAAGTTGAAACAGTGGAAAACATGAGTGGTTTTAGTTGCGTTTCCAGAAAGTGGGTGTGTACCTGACAGGATTTCTTGGGTGTTTAAACTGGGGTCTCTTAACCTCTGCCAAACATCATTAACTTAAATTACAGTGCTAATGTTAGAGCCATAATTTTAATTTCAGCAAATGCAAAAACATAAAAAACACGGCACAAATACTCCTTAAGGCCTTCACAAAAGACTAGAGAGGCACGGATCATGGGAATTAAGGTCAGGTTGTGAGAGAAAAATTGTATTAACAAGACAATAGTTGAGTTTGCAAACAATGTTAAGTGCAAATTAAGCAAAATTGTGAAAGAAAAATAGGTGCATTTATATTCATTACCATCAGAAGTTGGAGATATTGTACAGGCCATACCATGAACTTTGGCCTGCACAATATTTTGCTTAATTATCATTATTGTGATATCAGCAAATTCAATATCCCTATAGCAAGAAACTAAATAAACCACAATCATGTGATAATCCCGCATCTGACAGAGCTTTACATTGTCAATAATTTTCCTGTCAAAGCCTTAAAGCTGCTATATTGTAGTTTTTTTTAAAACCTTTGCATTAGTATTTCTTCTGATTGATTACTCAAACAAACATAAATGAAACAAAATACTACTCCAGGTATGTTGTTCATGTGCTAACAACATTATAACATGAAACTCAAAAAAGCCAATTTAGCAGAATAGGGGCTCTTTAATAAAAAATGTGTGAAATAAAATTAAAATATTTAAAAATCCAGATTTAGTTGTCACTTCGTTGAATCTTGACTATTAAAGAGGGACTTATATTTCTGGCTAAAAATGGGTCTAGATTCAGTTCCCTTCACAACAATGCTTGTATGAAAAAGTGGTATGACTGATGGCTATAACTAAACACAGCTAACAATAGAAACAAATGTGTGCTGGACAATGGCAGAGAGCAGAAGAGCTGGTTCAGCAGAGACAGGAAGTCACTTTGAAGAGAGAAAATGCTGCAGGTAACCACCGACTATAACTCACAGCTCTACAAACACGAGTCCTGCCGAGCTTTAAGAGAGAGGACAAAGTCAGCCCAGGCAAAAAAAAAACTCCTACATTATAGGTTTTTGCCCTTTTAGTAGCTTTCATAGTGGCTTTCAAACTACAAAAGCACATCAATACACTGTAGTGGAATGTTTAAATTTTTGGTAAAAGCATAAACAGTGTTGACTCACCTAAAACAGAGCATATATCACTCATATCTTCACCAGCCAGACTGTGCAGCCGACACTGGCACGCAGTGAGTGACTTAAAGTATTACAACTCTTATCAACGATGCAGAACATTGAAAGCATGCAAATATTTCATGGAAGATGGGGATTTATGCTTTTATGACACATGGAAATATTGAAGGAGTGTTTATGCCTGTTGCTCATGACATTAGACACGGATAATGATTTAACTTTGACTGCCAACTTTAATAACTCAGTAATAAGTCAGGAGGAGAGAATACTGAGAAGACTACGCTGACTGCTGGGTGCAACTTTAATGACATCATAATAACAGACACTTTGAAAATGCTAAGGCCAAACTATTTCAGCCTGAAAAGTAAAAACTGACTTTTAAAAAAATACTCCAGGTAGAAGATGTGTTACAGTCAACCATGTCTATGAAAATGTCTCTCATCTACTCATGCATGCTAATGTAATTACATGCAGCCAACAGCTCTCAGTCTTAGTAAAATAACCTGAAATCAGTAACCTTTTACAGGAATATGAACAAAATCTACACAGATGGTTCTCAACACGTCTGCTTGTGGGAACCAGTTTGACTCTGATCATTTTATTATACTCCTTTTACAATTTTGAATTAACAAAGTCTCCTAAATGAGAGATAAGACATCTTCAACTAGGGATGGATACCGTTCATATTTTTTCAAATACCAGTACTGATACCTATGGTGAGCTAATTCATCTTCTACAATCATAAAACACAATATTATTGAATAAAAGACCAATTTTTAGAGCAAATTTCTTATTTGTAAGTTAAAACCAGTAGTTTGTATGATTTGTATGATCATTTTCTGTGCTATTTATTTTATTCATACATGCAAAGGAAAATTAACGGTCCAACTAGTATTGAATTTCCATACCAGTAATATTGTAATTTTTCTTTCTTCTTCAGACAACTTCTTTGAACCTCATTTCATTGTGATAAAACCTGGATTACTAAGACAACTGACATAAAGAAACCAAGTTTATTTTACTCTATCTCAAAATTCTGGCTCCAAATGAGCTGAACACAGAGACTACAGTAGAGTCTTTCCACAACCCACTGCTCAAAACAACTGTTCCTCCTCGTCATCTTAGTCAGAAAGTATCTCCTGGTCTAATACCTAAACTCCTGACATTGTAACGCTGAGTTTGAAAAATGGGAAAGCAGAGGTGTTGAAGGATGTACAGACAGCACTGAGAACATTGAGTTCGAGATGGGCCTCAGCGGGAGGCAGCTCTGTGGTCGCAGCGCCGTCAGGGCCCAGTCAAACACAGCCTCATGATGTGTGTGTGTATCATTACTGCAGAGGAATGATAATGGCTACAGGTGCTCGCTCCACATCTGCTCTTTATGTTCCTCTGTGTACGAATCTGAGTGTGATCTCGTCATCGGGTCGGGACTGCCAGGTACGTACATCTCCAAACCAACATCTGTCACAACATTAAACTTAATGGGAGAGGTGTGAGGAGATTATTCCCATGGCATTTTTCCTTTATTACATAGTGGACAATTAACAGCGACATGAAATGGATATTTAACAGATTTACAGCATGTCTCATGTGCTGCTGAGACCACCAGCACATGCCCAATATTAGTTTAAGAAATGTTAACTTATTAAGTAAAATAAGTTGACTAATCACATCTAAAAATATAAAGGATATTTCTGTTTCTGTCTGAAGATTGTCTTGTCCATTTTAACACGAGCCATTCTTCCAAGTGGAAAAGCAATTTCAACTCTACAGAAATCTTGTCATCCAGTCTTGCATTTGAGGCGAGGTTTATTCCATGAAACAATAACAACCATAACCATCATTCAAACATAAAAAACTGAATCTCTGAAGGCAAGGTGGGGTGTCTTGCCAAAGGACACACTGGCAGCATGAATATGGTGGAGCAGGGATCGAACCACGGACCTTTCAGTTAATGGACAATATACCCTTTTTTTTGCAAGACAAGCAAGCCATTAATTGAGTTTAAAATGTTGTTTAGCACTCCAAAAATCAACAGATACAGTAGATTCTGAGTGAACAAAATACATAAATGTTTAAAAGGGCTATATTATGCAAAATTTACTTTTTTGGGTTTCCTACGATGTTAAAATGTTGTTCTCTTGTCAAAAACATACCTGAACTTGTGTTTTGTTTCATTCATGCCTGAGTAATCCTGAATTCTCTGGCGCTGAGTTTCTTAGGCCTCAGAACACTTGAGTCCACAAAGCCCCGCCCACTCCAGGAAGCACTGACCAATCAACAAACCCTCTACATCCAGTCTGCTCTCATTCATTTATCTAAAACTCACAGATATTGTTCATGTTGTAATACAATGGCATACACAACGTTTAAGAAAGTCAAGTGCTCTTTTTCTTTGATTATGTTAAAAGACCACAACACTCTGCTGCCCTCTGCTGATCTCTTCACCTGTTTCTCTATGGCACCAGTAGAATACTTATTAAAATGTTTTCCTTGGTTTGAGTGCTGTGCTTGGCCCATTCTTGTGGGAGACTGGGGGAAGGGTCTTGCATCCCCTCCTTTTCCAGCAATTTCCACAAATTTTCCATATGGCTTTTTGCAAAATTGAGTTTCTGTGTGTATTTTCCTTCAGAAATTGCAACTTAAATCAACAGAGATCTTGTTTTTGGGGTAGATTCAGTTACAGAAGAGATTGATTTCCAACAGTTTTACGTATTGGCATTTTACTCTGATACTTTAGATTCTGACACTTCAAACAAAAACTCATTCATGCAACTTAATATAACAAAAACATCTTTCAACATTAACAGTAAAAAAACCAAAACCCTAATGAAGTCACAGCCTCTGCCAGGTCTTTAGTTCTCAGGTATTTTATCTAGAGTCATCACATTTTTGAGTCTGGTCCAAACCATGTTCACGGTGAAAACAGTCAGACATCTGTCAGTGTCTTGTCTTGTGCCGTCTCGTGTTTCACTGTTGTGCTATAAACTGCCAAAAGCGTTTCCAAATTTCTGGGACTATTATACTATTGCAGTAGCATAGTTGGAACAGTGTGCTTTTGCTACCACTCTGTGAGCCATGATGTGTGTCCCAAACAAAATCTCTACAAGTGTCAACAACAGTTTCCAATGAAAATCACATTTTCTGTTAACTAGGGTATGGCCAGAATGTGTTTTTTCTTCCTTAATCATAATCCTGCCGGTAACAGTGCGATACCAGATGCTGAGTCAAGTTAAATGGAAGTAGTAGGGGTAGTTTAATTTTGCCTGGAAATTCCAGGCAAAGTCTGGTCGCCATAGAATCAATTCGATTTCTAGCGCGGAGCAAACCCCAGTAAACAGACAGTGGAGTTAGCCAATCAGAAAATGGCGGACGTGACGTTAACAAAGCGACAAGAAAGTAAGCAATGCGAAAACCTTTTTTTTTTTTTTTTTAAATAAAGGCTTCTAATGCTGCAAGCTTCTGTGGTTTTAATGACTCAATATGTTTTTGGTCATTTAAAATGGAATTTACCACTGAATGAAACAAACTCGGCTCCTCAGTGCGCCACCTTGATTGTTGTTGTTGCGGACGCTGCTCACGAAGAACACGTGACTTAAATAAACAAATCAAAATGCACGGTACGGTTGGGATTTGAATCCAAGCACGGCGGACGGCGTGGTGACCAGACTGATATGTCTCTGTATAATAATACAGAGACATATCAGTCTGGATTTTCCAGGCAAAGTTTAATTGTGAATAATATATAAATAAGTTTAACAATAGCTTGTATATTATAAATTATTTTAAATTTATTTTATCCTTTTCCAGGCTTTTCGAAATAGCCTTTGCATTAGTATTTCACGTTTTATAACTTAAAATAATGGATATGATTGGAAAACGTCTTCTTTTGGGGAGCTGTTACTTTCAAGTTGCAGAGAATGCTTGGATTAGGTTAGCAATATGATGCTAACAGATAGATAAATGAGCTGAGTGCTTCATAGTGACGACAATTTATGCGCAGAAATTGAGCTCAAGACTGAGCTTTGTCACAATCTTGAGAAAAATGGACGGGCACAGCACACACGATTACTGAAACATGCATGAATGAAACGACACTACTCCAGTTGTGTTTTTGAGGTGGAAACAACATTAAAACATGGTTTAAAGCCTAAAAGTCTATTTAGCATAATAGGGGACCTTTATAGCCTGGCCTGCCAGACAAACCCTTTTCCTATTCTATACAAAGAAGTTAGTCTGGTACCTCTTCTGTAACATTTTGTTTCTGAGGGTAACAATGACAGGCGGAGTAACCAATCAAAGAAATGGAATTCCTACCATTTTTTGTTTTTCATAAAACACCCGAATACGGTGTATTATGACCAGCTCTGTACTTATTTCTGAACTTTGTACAAGTCACTTGTACAAAGACTCGTTGAAAAAGTCCTTTTTTTTTTTTTATTCATTCGTTACATTGCATGTCAACGAGACTTAACTGTTGTCAAACAGTTAAGTCTGTGGCAACAAGACGAAAAAAAAAAATCCCACAGAGGACTAGACAATAGCGCAAACCTCAGCAGAACCAACAGGTGACACAGAGAGCACTAAATGCAGATAATCAGGTCAGAGAAGTTATTAAATTAGCTCAGCAGCCAGTGCTACCTTAGTTAGCTCTTCCGCTTTCATAAGTTGCGCTGCAGCTAAACGTCTGTGATCGGCCATTTCCAAATTAAATCTGCGAAATGTGCCACCCTGACAGGGGAACAAGACCAAGTAGGACAGTCTGGCTTTGCCAGGCTAGGACCTTTAAGTTAAGTTTCCGTTTTTTCAGTGGTGGCTTCAGAGAATCCTCTAGTCTGGGTTAGGACTTAGTCCTGGAAGCCCTTCCCAATGCATACTCTCTCCATTTATCTGGCCTTAGAACCTGCCCAAAGGTACACTGGCTTTGAGACCCCTTGTGGATTGGGAGTGTGGGTCCCTGTCAAGAAATCAAACCCCAGTCTCCCACAAAACAGGTGAGGACACTAACCAATATAACCAGCCATACCCATTCACTGTAACATGAAAAGGCCTGGACTCCCTTTGCTGTGCAGCAGTTTTCACTCTGTACAGTTCTTATCTTGCTGACAAATTGTAACAAATGCAGTCAGTGAAGTTCTGCATGTGTTTGCCCTTACACCCTGAGTAAGCCTTGCCCCCGCCCCTGCCTGGGTCGGACAGTGCTGAGGGGGTAAAGGGGAGGGTCAGGAGCCAGCCTCACCAGCGCTGACCTGCTGCCTCTTTACAAGCACACATCAGTATCCGCCTGCTCCTGCTTTGAGTCCTGCTGTTTGACGGTGGTGTCAGGGATTCCTCCACAAGTGCACCGGGGTTCACCCAGCAGCTGGGGGCACAGAGGGGCAGAGAGGGGCAGAGAGAGAGGGGAGAGGGCTGTGGGACGTCCGCTGAGCTGTCCAGTAGAAGAAAAAGAGGATTGTTACATTGAAATGTACTATGTGACAGTGTAGAAGTTAATATAGTTGTCTAAATTGAGGCTACAAGGTCTTTTTGGCCCAAGAAGGACTTGATTTATGCCAGCAAACATCATTAAAAACTTGCTTTGACAATTTATTTAATCTGTTTTTTAGGAGAATATTTGACATCTTTTTGTTGGCTGTAGTAGAATTTAGTGGTGCACCACAAAATTATATTTTGTCCCGATCAGCTGTTTTTGGTTCCCGATCCAAAACATTCAATAAATCTTTAGTTTTAACCGATCCAAGTACCCAATACGTGTATTTTTCATTATTATTTTTTGGATTTTGTAATAACACCTAACATATTGCAAAGCTATGTTTTTATACTAAATGTCTGTACAAAACAAAAGGAAAGCAGCAGGACAGTGCATTACTTTCACAGCGACATCACTGAAGACAAATATCTTTAGAACCATCTTTGCTTCTAAAGGCCAGGTGTATTATTACTGATTACTGATCTCTTTTTTGTGCAAAGTACTTTTTAAGTTATAAACAGAGCAAAAAAAGTCCAAACATTATTGGTAATGATTAGCCAGTATGAAGTAGGAACTCCTTAGTAAGCCCTGCTTTTGAATGCTATGAGTTAGATGAGTTTGAATTGAGAAGGTTTCAAAACTAGGCAGTAATAAGGTTTTTCTGAGTGTTTTGACTTTAAAAAGCATTATAGGTCACTGAAAATACATGCTACAGGATGCAGAGATTCAGAAGAAATGCACATTTCCTGAATGGTCATCAAACTTCACATGGTTACTGTACTTGTCTTCTAAAGGCCAGACCTCAGATATTATTGTTAATTCATTCTGACAAATACACATATTCTCATCATCCTCATCATTAAAAAAGTAATATGTGAAACTTTGCCTTAATTCGCACATTTTTTAATCTTCAAAAATATTTTCTAACAAATTGCTCACAAAGTCCCTTGAGTAAACATGACTTCGATATAAACCTCGCTCCTGCTGCTGGCTGTCATCTGTCAAAGCCCTCATCAAAGTTCACTTTCCTGGCCCACAGCGGGACACCCCTCCTTCACGCTGGGACCAAACGGGGGCCGCGTTACCATGACGACTGCCCCGAGCCAGGGCCGCGACCAGCTTTTTCCAATCAGGCCTCTGCCATGTCACACAACACTTCCACTGAACGGCATAACACAAAACAAATAGAGTACAACGGGGATTTGAAACTAAATAGAAGAGGCTATAGTTCAGCACAATATGGTTTTTAAAGGAAGTTGCTAATAACTTCCACATGACAATGCTACAGAATATGTTTGTACTGAGAAAATAATGATTGAACAAAAGATAAGGATGATAATGAAAGAGTACAGACATGGATGACTTGGAGAAGTAGTACAAACTAAACTTAAAGGTCCTATATTATGCTTTTTCAATTTTTTTCTGAAATAGTTTTAGACACCTTTGCATTAGTATTTCATGTTTTTTAACTTCAGATAATGTATATGTATGGAAAATGTCTTCTTTTGGTCAGCTGTTACTTTAAATTTGCAGAGAATGCTTGGATTAGGTGTCTGTCGCCCCCTGCTGGCAATGGTGGGAAATGGACAGAGCATAAAATGTCTCTTTAGCATGGCTATTAGCAACATGATGCTAACAGAGAGATAAATGAGCTGACTGCTTTGTAGTGACGATGGTTTAAGCGCTGAAATGATCAGAACGAGTCCGGTGACGATGTATGGGCCAGGGATGGAGAACTTGGAGACTTGAGACTTGAACTCGCTTTCAGGTGATTATGACTCGTCTTGGGTGTTTCTTTTGGTGACTCGGACTTGACTCTGACTTGGACTGAACTAGTCCTATGTGACTTGGACTTGAATTTGAACACTGAGGACTTGGACTTGAGAATCGGTGACTCGGCTACAACACTGGTATGGGCTCAGCGGACAGGATTACTCAAACGCATGAATGAAACAAAATACTACTGCAGGGTTTTTTTGTTTTTTGAGGTGAAAGCAACATGACAAAAAGTTGCTTTAGCAGAAGAGGGGACCTTTAGGGATGTAGCTTTAAAAAAAAAAAAAAACACTCCTCTGTTCCAGCAGGGGGAGTAGTGAGCAAAAAGCATAAAAAGATGAAAAGGCCATTACTCACTCGAGTTGTTTTTCACTTACTAAGTAGCATCAAACTGCTACTTAGCTACTGCTAGTTGAAAGGCCATTTATTTTACGACATGAAATCGTAACAATCATCCGTGTTGTCCGAATGCAAACATCCTGCTTCTATAGTTTACAGAGCTCACAGATATACAACGCTAAAATCATAAATCACAGCGACATATGACACTGGAGACTAGAGACTCATCCATTAGTGAATGAATGTAAGAATGAATGGTTCTTTGTTAGTTTGTGTCTCTAAGTATCAACCCTGCGTCTAACTGGTCATTGTCCAGGATGTACCCCCACCTGAGGCCCATAGTTGCTGGGATAGGCTTCAGCCACTTAACAGTATTTAGTGGAAGAAGATGAAAGAATGATTATGATGTGAGTGTTTCCTTTTCTAATTTTTTATATGCGTCATTAGAACAGTGGATCCCAACCTCTTTGGTTTTTTGTACCCCCAGGACCTGGTTTAGTGGTTGTTTGGACATGGTGTAGACCTGGTTTAGTTATGGTTTAGAACTAGTTTGTTCCTAGTTTTGTCCTGATTTAAGGTTTTAAACCTGTTTTTTTTTTTTTTTTGTTTTTTCTGGTTTAGACTTGGTTTAGTCCTGGTTTAGTCCTGGTTTAGACCTGGTTCAGTCCTGCTTTAGTCCTGGTTTAGTCTTGGTTTAGACCTGGTTTAGTCCTGGTTCAGTCCTGGTTTAGTCCTGGTTTAGTCTTGGTTTAGACCTGGTTTAGTCCTGGTTCAGTCCTGCTTTAGTCCTGGTTTAGTCTTGGTTTAGACCTGGTTTAGTCCTGGTTCAGACCTGCTTTAGTCCTGGTTTAGACTTGGTTTAGTCCTGGTTTAGACCTGGTTCAGTCCTGCTTTAGTCCTGCTTTAGTCCTGGTTTAGTCCTGGTTTAGTCCTGGTTTAGTCCTGGTTTAGACCTGGTTTAGTCCTGGTTTAGACCTGGTTTAGTCCTGGTTTAGACCTGGTTTAGACCTGGTTTAGTCCTGGTTTAGACCTGGTTTAGTCCTGGTTTAGACCTGGTTTAGTCCTGGTTTAGACCTGGTTTAGACCTGGTTTAGTACTTCTTTAGTGTTGCATCCCTCGGTATAATCCTGGGTTAGTCCTGATTTAGGTTAATTGTAGCCTTTCAAAGCCAAATATATAAAAATACTACAAATATAAATAGCAATGTGCTCACGTACCCCTAGGGGTCCCTGTACCGCTGGTTGGGAAACACTGCATTAGAGCCTATAGTACTGTGTAGTATTGTTTAGTATTTCACAATATGGTACAGTAAAATATAGTAGAAAATGCCATGGAAGCAGTTGAGGAGTAGTTAAGCCCATTTTAGTCGAGATGACGTCAGAGGTTGGAGCGCTGTGATTGGTTGGTGTCAGACAGAGACCTGAAGTGGGCGTGGCTTCTGTCGGAAGCAGAGAGACTCATGGGAAGTATTTGTGCCTGGTGAAACGGGCGGAGCTCTGTGTAACCAGATCTGGACTTGAAGGGGAAGCGCGGACCTCGTGCCGGAGCCTAATGAGGAGGGGGCGGAGGGGCTGATCATTCTCAGATGGGACGCCCCGAGCGCACGGCCCCCTGCGGAAAGTGCCGCCCGACACCCTTTGTTACCTCCAAGTGAGCTGAGACCAGCCCCTGAACCATGTAACTAGGTGGTTTCCAGGTTAATGAGAAGCTGTAACTTTGGTCCCACTGTCTCGGTCCCGAATTGAACACTCACCCGCCCCCCCGCCCCGCCTCTGCACCCCCAACGCCCCCCTACACCTCTCACATTCCTGCCCCGGACCCACTGAAGGGGGGCCAGGGTCAAGGGCAATTAACTGTTTACTTTGTGTGAAGTATGCTACATTTACATTTTAAGTATTGGGCTTATTATTAGTGACTGACAATACTCACAATTACTGCTTTTGTTTTAAGAGCAGGTGCTGACCTCAGAGTACACACTCAGTACACACACTACTGCAGTACATGGAGGTCAAGAGTCTAAAGTAATGTTTTAAGTTGTAATTTTGGGCTTTTTAGGCTTTAGTCTTCAGAGAGAGACAAGAAAAAAATGATCCAAGCTGGATTCACCCCTGGGTCGATAACTGGATAATGTCAGTTTAGTAGTTTATGGGTAATAACAAGTAACATTTTTATATTTATATTATGTGCACTTACATTATATTATGTTTGACACTGCACCTTTTTGACTAAGTTGCACTATGACTTCTTGATGACACTTTTTACTTTTAGGAATATTAAGTAATTTAATCCTGCTTCCTGTTCGTCTCCACTGGCCTGTGCTCCTTAAAATGAATCATTTGTGAAAGTGACGTATTCACCTTTTTTAAGTGATACAGTAGTTGGCAGCCCAGGACAGCACTTTCTGAGCCTTCTGCTAATGTTTTAGTAACAACAGCAGCTGTCAATTTCAACATTTCATTTTCATTTGTTGACTTTTCATAATTTTTTGTTCTAAGCATACTTTATTTAATTCATTCTTTACTTCAGACACATGGTTTTAGTCCATAACAACAAATAAAAAGATAAGAAGACAATTAGTCACTTCTAGGGGTGGGAATCTTAGGGCATCTCACGATTCGATTCAATTCAAAAGTGATGCATCAATTCATCGATGGATCAGACACCTTTCTGGTTCATGTCAGCATTAATTCTTCAACAGTAATTCATTTTAATTGTATATTTGATATCTGAAACACAATTTTAAACACTTTTTACTTCAAAAACAAAACTAGAGAACTAATAATTGTTATGCAATTTGCATCAGCTCTGAAAAATGCCAACAGAATATGCTACAGCAGCATAAGATTTGTATTGGATACAGCTTACTTTAATAATTTATCGTCTTAACAAAATTCAAATTATTAGCTTTTCTGAAGCATTAATTGTCTCAACAGTGCCTCACATGTGGGGATGTGCGAATCCACAAATACCTGACTAAGACGTTGCCACCTGAGAACCATCAGTAAGAGTCTAAAAGCATCATTGTAGGCCACAGTGAGTCTACAGAGACTACTTCTTCTTTTGTTTGACCAAAGATGACCTGTTTACAGTGGAGTACAAATAGTTTGGAACAAAGAACACTTCAGGAACAGATATATATTAGCGTGTGTGTCCTGAGTCAGACACTTTCAGCTAAAATTCTATTACTTTTTTATCTTCAACAAGTCAAAAAATCGCTCATTTAATATCTTCATTAATGCAAATTGTATAAAATAAAAGTAAATTTTCTTACATTTAATAACGATATATTGGTTGGATAGTTTCTTTTACAAATATTTTATTGTGGCCGTATGAAACAGCGCTATCGCCCGAGGTTTAAGCTCAGAAGTGCCCTGAGTCGGACACACAAAAGTTCCAATGTCCAAAATCACCTTTCTGGCGTTTTCGGTTTATTTGCTGGATTTTTTTGCTTGTGATTGGCTCTAATTTAAGGCTGGGATATTTATGTTCACAAATCTTCACATCCGGTACCTTGTTTCCGTCTTTCAAAATAAGATTGGGGGCTAAGCTAACGTTAATCAAAAAAACACAAGATGGACAAAGTTAGCTACAAAAACATTAAGATCACAGAAAGAACGTCGCCGAGTGTGACCTGAGCGTTCCCTGCGCATTTCCCTATCAAAATTACTTTCATATCATGATTATTTTATAAACACTTGGCATAAATACACAAAAATTACCACAGAGGTAGAGCAATATGCACAGTTTTTGTTTATCTACCGTTAGCCAGTTAACATCTTTACAAACATCTGTTAGAAGACCGAAAAATACCAAAAGGTGAGCGTGTCCGACTCAGGACAAACATACTCTACTTAATTATGAAGTGTGGCAAGTATGGAGCCCTTATAAGGAACTATTTAGATCAAAACCTTGGCATTAAAGTTATCAACAAACCATAGTATAGTATAAAGGCTCGTAAAATATTCTTAAGTTATAAACAGTTCAGTTAACTAAGAGCACTTTCAATTCACTTGTGTCTCCAGTATTCAGAAAAAACACCCTTTTACCTTTTTTTACTATTACTTGCTTGTGAGTATTGTAATCCATACATTTACTTCCTCTTGAGTCACGTTTGTAGCAGTACATTTACTTCAGATGCTGGCCTCCTCTACATCCACTTCTGATTAAAAAGCCCTTTACATTGCACTTGTTATTGCGGAATCACTGCAGACTCCTTCCCAGAGTATAATAAGCATTTTGGCAGTTCATAATCTGTTCCCTGAGAGCGATGAAAGCGGCTGTAAATCTCCCAAATGAAAGGTGCGCTCTGCTGGAGACCCTCAGATGTATGATAGATGGACTTGTTAGTAAAGGTGACTAACAGGGGTCACCGTTTGACTGGTCAGTGAACGCACCACGGGGAGTTAAAACCTGCAACAACAAAGTCCAAAATAAGACACTTGGAGATTCATCTTTCCCACATAAGCAATGTTTTGGGCCAATCACTTGCTAGGGACTTTCCTTTCTAACTTTATCTGAAAGGATCTCATAAGTAATGCAAGCTTTTATGCTATCAATCATTTGGGGAATAACAAGCCATGCAATTTTTTCACCTTTCTGGAACACAGCTATTTGTTTAGCTGCCAAAGCTGAAAACTCGGAGGGATGAATTTGTATTTGTCTAAAGCCTGCCAAATAGACATGACATACAGTACTGAGCAATAGTCTTCGACAGGATTTTAAAAGGTCCTAGATCATGCTTTTTCAGGCTTTTTGAAATGGCTTTGGACACCTTTGTGCATGGAAAACTTCTTCTTTTGGGGAGCTGTTACTTTGATTTTGCAGAGTTAGGTGTCTGTTGCCCCCTGCTGGCAATGGTGGTGGCTGGACAGAGCATAAAATGGTTATTTAGCAGGACTATTAGCAACATGATGCAAACAGATAGATAAATGAGCTGAATGCTCGCTGAAATGATCATAAAGAGTCCGGTGTAGGGCTGCACAGTATATCGCTAAATTATCATTATTGCAATATCCAGTATCGCAAGTAATCTAAATATATCACTATGGTCTTCCATCTGACAGAGATTTACACTGAAGAAACATTTTCCACCAGAGCCTTAAAGGACATGTGTTGTGACTAAATAAAAATGTTTAAAAAGTCCAGTTCACAGCTTAGCCTTGTTTTATTCCTGGTTTAGTCTGTGTTAAGTTTTGATTTTGTCGCTTATTTGACTTACATTTTTGTGAAATGTAGTAAATTTAACTCACTATGTTCAAAAAGTAGGTTCTATTTTCAAATATCGCAATAATATCGTTATCACAATTTTCAACATAGTTATCCAATATCACATGTTTTCTTCATATTGTGCAGCCCTAGTCCAGTGATGGTGTATGAGCTTTAGAAACGTTCAGGAGCACTTCCTGGTTTCACGTGTCTATGTAGAGCTGTGAGACCGAGCGTTTTCAGGTCCTGAGGAGGGCAATGCCTCAGCAAACTCAAAGAAGCACAAATGAAACAAAATACTACTCGGGGTATTATAATATTGTTAAACGCTCAATAAAGTCGCTTTAGCAAAACTAAAGACCCCGCTAGATCTTTGCAAAGGCACTGGGACTTCTAGTTCAGGGGTAAATGCTCTTTATATTGAGCCACAGAACCCTTAAAAATCAACTAAAACAAACTATTTTTTTCTTTTAGTGAGTTAGTTAGTATCTTCCATGTCTCTAAATGGTACAGCATCCGACTCCTGGATCTAAATAACAAAAAAGTAATGTATTAATTAAAGCACTCATTCATATTGTATACCTGTCTAAAACATTTGCACACTGCTGTATTTTGACCCATAACTCCAAAGAAAACTGGTTTCTGCAATCTGCAACTCCACAAATACACACGCTCCCATGCAGGCACCATTTTGTAACTTAAAAAAAAAAAAAGTAAAAGCCTTTGATTGTTAACTTGAGTGGAAAAAAGTAAATCTACTCCAGTTGCCGTTCATTTTGGCCCGGTGGACATTAAAGGGGAAGTCGGTGCTTAATAAGAGCCATGCCTGAGCGAGGAGAGCCCAGCGGAGGTGTGTCTCGGTCGGACTCCCGGCTCCAAGGCCTCTCTGCTAATAGATTTCAGCTCCCTCCGTGTCCTAATTAGCTGGTATGTATGCTGGCTTTATGAATTCATGTGTGTGAACATTAGGGGTTGGAACAGTGCAAAGAAAATAATCAGGGCTGGTGTGGGCTTACCGCTTGTGTTTTGAAGTTATGGGTAAGTTCATTTCAGTAGCAAAAAGTTAAAAAAAGTTTGCTTGTGAGAGATTATGAGATATACAGAAGATAGAAGTTCTTTTCAGCTGCTTCCTTTGCTCCAAGCAGCTACAGAAAATCATTCACATGTGTATAGATTTTACACCAGATGCCTATTTATTCTTGCTTGGGACTGGCACAAATTGTGGCTTTTGGCTCAAACCACATGGGGGAAAATGTCACATACGGTGTAATTTCTAATGCTTAGCTTATGGGTTACGGGAACAAACAGCTCCTTAAGGGATACATCCTGGACAAGGGGGGGTTGCTGCTGGATCTTTACTGGGCCATGACCCTCTCTCGTATCACTTTTTTCTTGAAAGTATGCGCCGCACATTGTACTATTGCCTGTACAGCTTCCTTACTCATGCTCATGTTGTAGCTTTGCAGTTCAAATCAAAGCTTCTCAGGGTCTGGTTTCAAACTGGGGTCTGTGTGTTGCAGGAGCTTGGTCTAATCAAAGCCCTGACGAATAATATTAGAGAGGTTTTATTTACTGGGGCACAGCTGATTCCTATTGGGGAAGGTGCCCAGGACAAATGTCAGTTAATTGCAGAGCTAACATTTATTACAGTTTTTCCCAATTGCTAAAAGTGCCATTCTCTAAACCAGACCATCAATTGCTTTAACTCTTTTCTCAAAAACATGACTCTGTTCTTGACCTTAAACACAGTTTGCAGTTTACACACAATTTGCAAAACTCTGACTCTACTTTTTGCAAAACACATGACACATTGTTGTTTGTTTTTGTGTATACTGCACAGTTGCCCCCCTAACAAATGATATCAGTTTGAACAGTATATAAATATGTTTTTAACCCCTAGCCTGGGACATACCATCGGACCTCCTCCTGCCGCTCTAAAATGTTGTGTCGCTCTAAAATGTTCCCTAAGGTCTTGTCTTGTTTGACATTCAGGTTGAATGACTGTGTTATGATAATTATGTAGATTGTATTTGATAACATTCCTTGTAGTACACGTAAACTGTTAGAATTGTACTCATTTGTTATCCAGCCTGGCTTGTTTTCAATGTACATGTCTCTTCATTATTACTGCAGTATCTTTTTGAATAAAAGATTTGTCTTGAATACTATGTTATTAATTTGTTTTGGGGGCCTTTACCAGTCTTTATAAAACGTTTAGAGAACAGTGTTTTAGTGTTTTGCTGTGTAGTGTATTTTGTAGGCTCTGTGTGTGTTAGTTTTGACAACAGAGTCATCATTATGACCTCAAAGTGAGCTTTTGACTCAGGTATTTTGTACATTTAGCCTATATTTTGAAAATTGTGTTTGGTGTTTAGTGAAATTGGTCTAATGTTCCAGGAAAAACAGTAACAGACAGAGCTACAACCACAAACAGTTTAGTGTCAGCAATCTACTTAAAATATTATATTAAAAAACATGAATTTAACCAAGAGTATAATGTTGTTTGCACCTCAAAAAACAGACCTGGAGTAGTATTTTGTTTCATTCATGCTTTTTTGAGTAATCCTGTATTCTGAGGCCATCCCCTTCTCAAGATCTGAAAATGCTCGGTCTCACAGCTCTCGTGAAACCGGGAAGTGCTCGAGCGTTTCTTAAGCCCATACACCGTCACCAGACTCGTTCTGATCATTTCTGTGCTTAAATTGCCGTCACTCTGAAGCAGTCAGTTCATTTATCTGCTAGCATCATGTTGCTAATAGCTGTGGTACATAGCCATTTTATGCTCTGTCCATTCTCCACCGTTGCCAGCAGGGGGCGACAGACACCTAATCCATGTGATCTCTGTAAAGTCAATGTAAGCACTCCCTAAAAGAAGACATTTTCCATGCATAAAATTTTAAATACTAATGCAGAGGTGTCCAGAATTATTTCAAAAAGCTAAAAAAATGAACGTTCTTGGATGGTGAGAGGAAGCCACAGAGCCTAAAATCCTGTTGTGGGTTGCGAGGGACAACATTCTGCCACTGTGCAACCCCGAATTTTATCTTCAATACATAACATTTTATTGAGGGTGGATTGATGAGCCATTGTCATTACATCTCAAACCAAAAGTCTTGGAGTTAAATTCACACATTTCCTGTTCACGTTGCCAAAGTGTATTTGGGCAATAATTTAAATCCTAACCCCATGAAGGAGAGGATTTTATCTTTATGTAACAAATGTGAACAAGTTTGACATCTTTGAGAAACAAACTCGTCACGACTGAACAATGCTGGGTTCATCTGTTATGTTTGTTGTTTTTACTGAGACCCAAGTGTTCCCAAACAGCAGACCTCAACAATAATAATATGAGTTTGAAGCTCTTGGCGCCCATTAGCATTAGCCACAAAGCTAGCGAATTACTGCTGAGCTTCCAAATATTCCTGAATTTTGGTGTATGCATCTTCATTTATACTAAGCTGGTAATGTTTAGCAAGACGTGTGTAGCAACCAATAATGGAAATAATGGCCAATAATGTAAAACCTGCCAGTAACGTAATCATTTTGGCAATTTTAAATGTAATGAAGCCAATAACGTGATAAAGTTTTTGAGCCAAAATTGTTGCCAACATTTTGCCAATAATGTAATAATTTATTACGTTATTGGCCTGGCATAAAAAATAAAAAAAATCTGTTGAAAATGTAATAACTTCAGCCTTTAATGTAACAATACATCAATAGGACTGCATTTCTTGGAAATGTTTCTTTTTTTCTTTGCAGTTTTGCTTCATCAGAAATATGTTCAGTGGATGGCAGAGTTCATTATGATTGTAAAAGCCAGTTTGAGAATTTTTTTGTACAAAATATTCCATTTAGAATAGTTTTAATTTGCTTAGGTCTGTGAAGACTCTTAGTCATCCAAAATCAATCACAACAAAAAACGTTTAAAAATAAATCACCTGGACTTTATTTATTTATTTTTATTATTATTATTATTATTTTTTTTTTCGATTTTTAGATGTTTTGTCTCCAGGGCTTGACATTATCACTGCCAATTGGCCAAATGCTGGTAACACAAATTCTTTTACTAGCCACTTTGGCCGGTTGAATTTAATGCATCCACATTGTTAGAGTTTAGGGGTAAATTTCTGTTGCTCTGCTGAAGGGTACACTGTTTGGTATATAGTAATTCAGTATGATTAAAGAAATAAAAAATATTAATAAAAACAGATATACAGTTAGTCTGCCTAAACCTGTTTTTAAATATTTGACAAATCCATGTTCATATATAAAACCATATTTTACATTTTTTTTATGTTTGTTGTATACTATAAAATATACACAAAACCTACTGTGGCTAGTAAAAACATTAAGTGACTTAGCAACTTTTGACAAAGACTAGCCACAGTGGCCAGTGAGCAAAAAAGTTAATATCAAGCCCAGTTTGTCTCTTATCCAAGATACTTTTTATGTTTTGTCAGTGTTTCAGTTGAATGTTGAAGAGACAAATTGGCTAAGAAACTTCATTACATTATTGGCAGATATTACATTATCTTGTTATAAGGTGTTTTTGTTTTGTTTTTTTCGCCCCTAACTCCTAAGACCTTAAATGAACCAAAAGGTATCAATCTACTCTTCTACAATCTGTCTTCCAATGTTTTAAAGAAGATGGCAGCAGTGAAAATTGCACTTTTCACCCTGACCCTGTGTGAAGACAGACGGGCAGCGCTCAGGCCTTATACCTGTAATAAAGCCCTGAAGTTTCGACACATGAGCGTAAATCACACCGCTGGCTTTCAGAGTATCAAATATCGACTAATACAACACCGCTCACCTTGGGCTTTCATCCCCGCGTCTGCCTCCTCTGACGCTGACACCGCCTTCAAAGCCCAGACGTTATTTTAAAAGCAACGGCGGGCAATTTATTCACCAAGAAAGCGCTGCCGTAAATGACAAAGATGGCGGGAAGAATTTAGTGAGGAGTTGTGAGGAGGCCAAGGGAGGGGCGCAGGGGGGTCCTGGTTGGGGATTGTGAAGGACTATAAAGCTTTAGGAGCGGTGCACGACCTGTTAATGGTCCAGGCTCAGGCGGGACAGGCCAGAGTTATGGCCGCCACACTCACGTAACACCCAACAACGCAGAGGAATTAAAATAAGACTTGTGCTTTATTTATCCCAGAGGAGAGAAAGTTAGCCCACAACAGCACAATTCAATAAACAGGCCCAGTACACTCAATTGGAATCACACTTATTATTTTAGAGTCAGTTTAATGGTCAGTTCATTTATGATTCCAATTGCCTTTCTGCTTTTGACTGTGGTGCGTATCCTGACCCCTTAATTACTACACTGAGCTGCTGGACTGGTTGAAATAAGTTTTGGCCACTACTTACTATGTTAATTATCCAATACATGTGCTGTATGTGAACAAAGATACACATTTAAATAAACATATTTGCTATAGGCCTATTGTTATATTGTATAATTTTATATTTTTTTGTTCTGACTGCAAGACAAGCATGCTACCACTACTAAGGTTAATCAATATTTTCACTCATTTAAAGGAGCCCTATTATGCAAAATCCACTTTTCTGAGCGTTCTTCCATGTTTTAATGTTGTTCCTGCATCAAAAACATACCTGGAGCTGTGTTTTTCTTCCATTCACGCATGTTTGAGTAATCCTCTATTTATTTACGCTGACTTTCTGAAAGGACAGGAATACCTTGTTTCACTGATGTCTGCCCATTTTCACCTGACCACGCCTCTCCCCCCTCACGGTCCAGTCCCGTTCAGCTCACACCTCCCCAAAACAAACCCACCCTGGACTGCAGCGTTGCAGCAGCACATGTGAATGGGCGTGACAGCAGCTGGGCCGAGGGCTCTTAAAGGGACAGAGACCAAATCTGAGAGTTTCTCACAGAGAGAAATGATGAGTTTCTTCAAATAGGGTTTTTTCAATAATTATTGAGTTTTCTGACCAACAAAATGTAAGATGCTGATCTAGAGGTGTCCTAAATTAATTTTAAAAGACACAAAAAACAGTAAAATATGGGCCTTTTAAAGACATGAATCACAACAAAATTTAACCTTTTGTTGTGTTTCAATTAGCCTGGATGACTGTGAGTCTCCACAGACTTAAAGACATGAACTATAAAAGTACAAGTGATATTTTTAGCTAAAAAATAGAAGTCAGAAATTACTTTTTTCCCCTATTATATACAAAGATGTTATTTTGGTAACCCTTTGCTTAGTTTAATTTCTATGGGCTGAATAATCACAGAAGGAGTAGCCAATCAGAGAAACAAAGGGCGGGACGTAAGCAGCCCGCCGCTAATCAAAAACAAACATTGCGCTTAAGAAGAATTGTTGGCGGTTTTGCCATAAATTACCAGAAAGAAAATATTATTAGCAACTCTGTACTGATTTGTGAAAAAGAGATCACAAAAAAATCCATTTTTACAAAAATGCTGGAAGAAGTCGATTTGTTTTAAATGTGGTTGTTACATCGTCAATGGGATCTAACTGCAACAAGGCGAAGAAACATCCCACAGAGGACTGCACAACAAAGAAGACTTCAGCAAAATCAACGAAACAAAGGAAAGCACTAAACGGCGTTAATCAGATGAGAGAAGTTATTAAATTTGTTCTGTATTAGCCCGCAGTCTTCTTGGTTATTCTTCTAAGTTACTAGGGGTACTTTGAAAACTAAAATGCAACAACAACAGCAGATAAAAAGTGTTAGCGAGGTCGGTAAAGGTTTGTGTACTGTCTTTATGTTATTATGAGGTGTTTAAATAAAGAAAGACAATGTTCATTCCTTAACAGCAACCCTCCACCACACCATGGTAGAAACTTGGCTTCATGCTATCAACTAGAACTAAGCCTTACAAAATGTGTGGTTCGCCGAGTTCGCCACTTCTTGACAGCTCCACTCCACACTCATCCATCTCACTGGAGGAGCCGTCCCACATTCGAACACATCCCACCACATGATAACAGTCAAATATGGCCAAGAACAAGACATTCGAGTCAAGAGAGCTGCAGTATCTTGAGCACTATTAACTCGTATTTTAGTTTTTTGACGTGTATGTAAAAAAAATCTGATGCATTGCTGATGGCTAGTGGATGATCTCTGGGGTCTGCAGTGGGCCATGGTCAATCCCTTTATAGATTTTTTTTTCATTCTTTATACTTACAGTCTTTGGTTGTCCTTGTCTCAACTTTTTTTGAGATGTGTTGCTGCCATAGCACTGAAAATGAGCTATTATTTTGATAAAATGCTAAAATATGTCAGTTTCAGCACCTAATATGTTGTTGTTGTGAGATTTGCTGATAATTGCATTTTGTTGTGCCCCAACTTTTTTAATCTTGGATGTATATTTTACCCCAAATTTGATGATATGGCCAAGTTCCCTGTACTCACAAACCAAATTTCATTAAATCTGCTCATAACTTCTGGAGTAATTTTGTTCATCAACTGAATAACAACACCACTGACTGAGAGAAAGGGCTGTGTTTTAATAAAGTGTTAATTTCTTGTGCGAGAATGAATGTCAACGATGCATTTCATTTTCCACAGGATGGCTGAGTGTCTTGGCAGCTCTGCCCAGTTCAGTGCGGAGTCGGCCAGGCAGCGTTAGGGCCGCGACAAAACTCTGGTATGTGAGGAACTCAGCTGCAGGCCAGTGTGGCCACAGCAGATGTGAAGGGAGTGGAGTTTCTCAGTTTAGTTAGAGAGAGCCTTACCTCGTCTTAACAACGTCCAGTGGGTGCATGAGACAGATCTCCACAAGACCTAAAGAAAACAAAAGAAAAAAAAAGTTTGGTTAGTTCAAAATGATAAGAGAATTAAGCAACATTATATTTTAAAACAATTGCAATGTTTAGTCTAGGTTCATTGCAACTTAAATATGAACTGGAATTATGAATCTCTTGCTTCTAAAATCCATATTTTCTCCTGCCTGTTCAGTTACAGATGGCTAAAACATATTCGTGCTGCTTTGGGCATGAGGAGAGGCACACGCAGCCTAAAGGTCGGGTTTTTCTATGGCCGATGGCGATTTAAAAATTTCAGATGGCCGATAAACACTGCAGATTTTTTTAGGACTGATATGTAGGGCCGAGTTGCTTAATTTTATGAAAGTAATGAATATTATATAGCCATTTGTCTTAGTAATACTTATTAAAACATAAATAAATGTGTTAGAATTGGACAGAGAGAACAGATAAAGATGAGTTTTTTGAGAAAACTAATAAATAAACTTGGTGTGCGAGTAGAGCTTGTGGAGAGCTACAAAATGCTTTTTAAAATTTGGTTCTACAAGGTTCTAAGCCAGAGAAATGAGCAAAATCTTTTTATTGCCGTTTTGAGCTTTTCAGGCTGAAATAAAGTGATTTTGGATATTTCCTATGAACTGCAGTATAAGAGCCCAAACTGCTACAGATGGGTGGGGAAGCTGGGGTCCTTCAGTCACATGGTTGCCCAGATATGTGCCTGACCAAAAATCGGCGTTAAAGAGCAAGAATCGGCCGATTGACTGAAAAAGGCAAAAACCGGCTCGATATATTGGCCGACCTCTAACCTAGCCATTCATAAAATGTCCAGTGAACCTTTTGCCCTTTTTAAGCTGGTCACACATGCAAAGCTTTATCTATAAATGAATGGAAACAATACATTTGACCATGAGCCAGAGAAAATTATTCTGCTGACATGTTTCAATCACAAGAGTTTGTTGAACATCCCAAAGAAACTAAACGTATTTTAAACAACACATGTCCAATTCTAATACTCAAAAACGGTCAGTATCTTCAGAGAACTTGTTGTAATGCATTTTAACCTGTCTCATCTCAGAATGTTAGAATGTCAGAGGTTAAACTCTTATAACTGTGACTGACTGCAAAAGTAAACCCTCTGAGAATACAACCTTCTGCTTTTTTGCCTGCTTCATTAAGAAAAAAAAAATGAATTTGCTATTGGCCTGTGACTGAACTGCATTTTCAATCTGCTTCTTTCTATCTCTTCCCATTTGCTTTACAATTGCTCTTGGCTTATTCTCGGTCACTAAAAATCCAGTTCTCTTTGTAATCTTAGAGCAGATTTTTCTTGTCTCGGTCATGATTTGGCCTTGTTTATTGCGGTCTTAACTACAACACTATAAAATGTTACGTGTGAGCAAGTTGAACCTCAGTGACTCTGAATGATCATTGCAGGACTCCAAGGTTTCTCACTAATGCTAACGATCTTCATCTGTGTTTTAAGCCACTGCTTGGCACGAACACTTCCACTGCACTGACCAAATCAAGCTTTTTTTAAACTCCTGTTCTCACTGCATCGCTCTGCTGTAGCTCTGAGCCTTCCCTTTGCATGTTCCTGTGTGTACACAGCTGCTGCCCAATACTGGCTCCTGCTAATTTGCTCAATTAAACATATTGTCTATAAAAGAGAATGTGTCTTCTGGGGTTTTTCCAGGGAAGTAATTATCAAGCGAAATAGCACAGGAAAAATGACTTTGTCTACGGTTGCATCTTAATTCATGTTTGGGGAACTACTGGCGGGCAGGAGTCAAGCTAAACCTCATCTGTCATTCACACCGACAGTGGAGACTTTAGAGTCTTCGGTAGAACTGGGCTGGATATGAAAGACTTGAAGACCACTGAATTTTATGCTTCACTTATTCACACATGACTGGCAAAAGGAGGATAAGCCTGGATAATACAGGATGGCAAATCAGTATCACACAGTACGGCAATGTCAATGTTTACCCACATTCATTCAGATAATACATAAAGAACTGTGATTTATGTAATTATTATGTTGGTACAAGTGTTATGTTAATGGTCATTCATATATCAGTCTTACTGGTTAAGAACATGCAAACTCCACACAGAAAGGCACCACACGGTCTGGGAACTGAACCCCGACCTTCTTGTGTGACTGTGAGGCGAGAGTGCTAACCACAAAGCCACCGTGCTGCCAAGCCACTCCATAGAGACATTCGCCCACTAACCTGAAGGTTGGCAGTTTGGTCCCACTACCCACGCTTTACCCACCTTGCCTGTATAAATGTCTTTGGTGGTGGTCGGAGCCACACTTCCATCAGTTTGCCCCAGGGCAGCTGTTGCTACAGAAGTAGCTCACCGCCAGCGAGTGTGACTGAGGGGTGAATGAATAATGCACCAAATTGCAAGCAGTGTGTAAGATTAAGGCATTTCTGTTGTTGATGGGTGATATGATCCAATCTTATTTAATCAGTACAGTAGTTGCTTCATTACCACACATAAAACATGTCCAAAACTGAAACACCATTGGTCGAAAAGAGAGCGCTTCACATTGCTCTGAGCAGGAGGTTAAGGTCAGAAGAAAGGCAAAACCTAACTAACTAGTAAGTTGTGATTCAAAGGGGGGCTTATTCTACATTTACACAGAAAACATCACTAGGAAGATGCGGCAATTTACACCGAGGACATCATCTGCTTGCATCCATCTCCCTTCTCTGTTTTACTCACCGTCTAAACACAAAGTTGTGGCTACTGAGGCTCAAGCCTCCTTCTCTCCTTCCTCATGTCCTTGTAAAATGACTCTTTGATGTTGGAATTTACATGATATTTCTCTCCCTCAAGAATAAACTTCTTGATGCACAGTTTACATTCCCACTGTTTTAGTGAGCCTTTATTCTGAAAGTGTAGCAGAAATTCATATTGACACTGTTTCCTGTCATTCCCCGACTGAAGCTCTGCAGATGGCCACATAGACGCCCAAAAAATAGAACTCTAACATGTTAAGTGTAGCATCGCTGCGAGTCGTTTGTGTGACCTGCATATGTCATCCCCGGTGTGAATTGTCAGATTGAATAAAACAGAAAACTGTTCACTTGTGGCTGACGTGATGCTGCAGCTGCTTTGGTGTAAATTGGGCTTAGGGCCTTGTTTCAGCTTGAGGATAAACAAAGTAATACTAACTCCTTGCAGCCCATTGTAGTTAGCATTTGTCCAGACCAAATGCATGTGCAACTAATCCTTCAGAAGTACTTTTATGTTTGTCAGCACAAACTTTATCTCTCCAATGGCATTAAAATGATGTCACAAGCTTTTAAGCCTCTAATATAAGGATAATATTACTCTTTATTGTTTTAGCCTTTTCAGAGTCACATGTCACAGTTCATTTGACCTGATAGAAGCTGTTAATGATAGGCCACTGTCAAGTGAAGCATGCATCTCGAAAGTTTACTGCAATGAAGACGCGCAGCAAATCTTTCAACTCAAAGAAACCAAACCTGCAGAGTGCTCGATGAGCCTGTTTCAACACAGAGAGGCCGGAGATGACCAAACATGCCCCAACAGGTGGTCTATGGGCAGACGAGAGTGGGAAAAACAAACAAAATAATAAAAACATCTAAAATACAGCTGCAAATGGTACAAATTAAAGTGCATTCATTATTTCTCTGGGATAAAGGGCACTAAAGCTGTGATTTTATGACTAAAGAATAGGTCTCAAATGTGGAGAGTGGAAAATGTGTGAAGTGAGCCGCAGCCTGGAAATGATCCCAGACAAAACTCTACAACAAGTACAAACAACAACTGGAGGACTGAATGTAATAATGACAAAAAGGTGCATTTTGGCTGTTGAGACAGGCACACATCAATAAAACTACAATACTGTGGAAGTGAAATTATTTCAGTAGTTCAATCCGGCATAACGTTACTACAGGCAGATTATCTTTTCATCATGGCATCTAGTTGATGTGTTAGCAGCAGGAAAAATGGGCAAGTGCATGGATTTGAGCGAATTTGACAAATTGTGTGGCTACAGACGACTGGGTCAGAGCGTGCCAGCTCTTGTGAGATGATCCCGGTCTGCAGTGGTCAGGATCTATCAAAAAAAAAATTAAATTTAAGGAGATACAGAGTTTTCATTCCCTCTAAGCCAGAATAATCACAATTAAAATATAAATGGTTGAATTTTTTCACTCTGTGTGAACTGAATCTATATATGTGTGTATGTGTCACTTAAAATTGCAATACTAAAAATAAAATTGACTTTTGAAGCCAAATGCAATGACAAGTCCTGCTACATGATGTGCTACGTGACTTTTGTTCCCTGCCTGTTAGACATAGGGTTAGTATGAGTACTAGAACACACTGTATCTCCAATGTGGCACAAGCACAAGGACACAGTGTTGACAGGGATGAATGCAGTGTTTATATGAGCCTAGGCCTAACCCTCTTTCACACAGACAGTTGAAGAACAGCTGATGGCAGATGAGCAGAAAGTAAAATGACAGGTTTTGGAGTGGAATAACCCTGAGCTGACCTCTGAGTGACTTGTGCTTTCTCTGATAAAGTCAAACTAGTTTTAGTCAGGACGTTGCCAACATAGACCCAAACATTTATGAGCTGGGATGAAGCAAAATCAGAGCAGGATTGACAGAAAAAGATGCTCTGAAATTAACCTTGGAAAGTTAGACAGTAACACACAACCACCTGGGAGGAACAGACAGTGTTTGCATAGGGCAGGTACTTTTGGATATCACTTCAGTGATTGGACAAACCAACTATGACTTTGGTCAATCATAAGATTGTCATGTTTACATTGGTAACAGGAGAAAGACTGATTTGTCATCAGACCTAAAGCATGCCCATAACTGTCCATTGGTCCACATCTGTCAGTGCTGCTACACCATTGGTTCATAGCCGTCATTGGTCCGGTCATTTGCAATGCTCCTGCTTGCACTTGAAGATAAAACATGTCTATTCACCCATTCACACACGATATGGAGAAAACATGCGATATTCGATAACTATGTTGAAAATTGCGATATCAATATTATTGCAATATATGAAAATAGAGCCTACTTTTCCAACATAGTAAGTTAAATTCACTACATTTCCCAAAAAATGTAAGTTCCTGTATTTACAAGTCAAACCAGCGACAAAATCAAAACTTAACACAGACTAAACCAGGAATAAAACAAGGCTAAGCTGTGACTAAATTAATTAAATTACCACTAAAACTGGACTTTTTAAACATTTTTATTTAGTCACAACACATGTTCTTTTGGAAAAATAATTCTTCAGTGTAAATCTCTGTCAAATGGAAGACCATAGCGTTATTGTGATATATTTAGATTCTTGAGATACAGATATTGCGTTTGGTGATACTGCGATAACGATAATTTTGCGATATATTGGCAGGATAGAAAAAGATTAACAAGAAGGTTGCAATTAATAATAGTCTTTTATGTTCAAGATTGAGAAAAGACAACATCTTCCAGGCTTTGGAGAAATTGACCTCTCTTGAGAAATATAATGCAACAAATAGGCTACAAGATGTAAACCATTCAATTGCTTTTGCTACTGTGTGCAGCAACCATTTTTCTAAGGCTCCGATGGATTGACAACATACCTGTGTGTGTAGCTTGGTCAAAGGTTTATTGTGTGAAAAGAGTCAGATCGCTGGGCATGAAAGAAGTTAGTAATTAAACTGCTGACAGAGCCATCAGACCTGTACCATGTGACTCACGGTTTAAAGCTCAGAAATCTTCACTGCGGCGTAAATGTTTTGGATGGTGTTAATCTAAATCCTATAATTATTATTGTGTGATGGTGACAAGTGGAGTCAAATAACACTGGGACACAATGGGTTTCTGCAGTTGTCACAGTGAAAAGTAAATTGCAGGAGACAGGATTGACACTTAAGCACTTAAGAACAAATTGTTCCGTGACATTTCCAAATCTTTCTTTGACAACTCATAAGTCCATTCATTAAGGCAGTTAAATTGTAGACATATTATTATTTCTGCTTGCTTTTAAGGACTACAATAATCAACTACAATGTTGTGACACTTTCCCAACTAACTCAATGTTTTTGGCGTTGGAAATAATGGCTGCCCATAATAGAGAAGGTAGCTATATTACAGAGAAAAAGCCCCAAAAGACCTTAGTAGTATATTATGTCATGATTTTTTTTTTATATCCAGCAATCGCATCACACTATTCTGACTATTACTCCTTTTTGCTTTGGTATAAACTCCACAACCCAAACTACAGAAGCCTTAGTGGATCAAAACTTGAACAAAATTTGAACTACTGTCTATTGCTTTATATAGCTAATGTCAGAGAAGTTTAAAGGAGTGTAAAGCTTGCAAACAAAATTTGGAAAAAACAGTCTAAAATCCAATTAAGAACATTTGGTCACTTTGCCCTTTGTAAAATCAATACAATTCTGATTTTTATCGACCTCCCTCAATAAGGAACAGTATAACGTTACTCGAACCTGCCCTCTCTTTGACTTTTGAATCAGATTGACAGATTGTCTCTTTGTCTCAGAGCTACAATGGCACTGACAGCACTTGTCATCCAGAACCTGCAGACAGAGTCTACAGCTCCAGGGACAGGCGCTAATGGGAAAGGAGTGTCAGCGGCCACTGGAAGAAAGCCATTTAGACAAACGGAGCACTGCTACAAATGAGCTTCAAGCCAACAAACAGTGTACAAGATAATAATGAGTGGTGTTAAGTAGCCTGGCAAGCAAGACTAGTTCTCTTTCTATTCTATACAAGTGGGTTTGGCAAGCCAGGCTAGGTGTTAAGTTCATGTTTAAATTGGCAATGGTTTGTTGGTTGATTTGTTAGTCTGGCAACTCAAAAACTAATGGTCTTGGTTTTTGACAAAATCTTCAAGATCTGTTTCGTTTTTGGAGTGGAACTTGTGGTGCAGGGTGGTACCATGGCCTAACTGAGTAGACAGGCCTTTTCTGGGTGGAGTTTGCATGTTCTCCCTGTGTCTGTGGGTGAGTTTTCGCCAGATACTGCAGATACTCCTGACCAAGATCCTGGCTCTAGATCTGGAGAAGGGTCCCATTGCTTCTGACAGGTTTTCCCAACAGCACTGAAGGATGGGTCAAATGCAGAGAACAAATTTCCCCATGGGGCCAATAAAGTCCACCTTATCTTACCTTATATGTTGTGGGATTCTGTGCCATTGCGAGATAGAGCTAAAAATACTAAATCCAACCATGAGAGGTCAGTAAAAGAACAAATGATTAGTTGTAGTGGATAATGAGATAATAATTAGTGCGTCGAGGCTCAATCAAAAGAGCATTTACCCCTGAAGTAGAAGATCCAATGTGTGAGTCTTGGCGATGTCTGTGCTCTTTGTGTGGTTCCCAACTGATGGGTCAGCACCCAAAAGTGGGTAGAGGGAAAGTTAAGAACGTCTTCAAAGTTCCTCTTATTTGTAACGTAATTTAGAAAAATGTTGGTTCTGAAAAAAGTTCGTCACAATAAAATGACAAGGGATGAAATTGGATAGAATTAATGACCAGTTTAGATCCAAATTGAAGTTAATATGTATTTGTACTTAGTATTGCTGAGTACTAAATTTGAAGTACTGAAGGACATCCTATGTTATTGGATACATCATGTTTTTGTTACAGCAATCATTGCCCTTTAAAGGATTATCATTGAAGCAACACTAAATATTGTGAACTTTGCACAATACCTGGATTACTTCTAGTTCCAGTCATGCCTGATTGCATAGAAAGTTTTAAGAGGAGGAGTCAACCTCAAGCTGAAAGGCGATGAAGCACGACAATAAATAAGACACTAATAAATCTGGATAAACAGATTTGTGAAATAGCATGCCATTGCCGTAGCTTAGCGTGACAAATAGCGCCACTGTTAGCTCTAGCGCTTCCATTGAAATGACCAGACATTTCAGGTTAGACTGATGAGCGAGAGAAGCCCATACATCACAAAGATGAGATGATTATCGGAGTTGATTTTGGCTCAGGAATGCACTCAGTCCACTCCCACGCAAAAGTGAGACAGAAGAACAACAACAGTGCAGCAGCGGGCGCGATTGCTCAACGGCAACACAGGTGTCATCCATCCAATCCATCACACTCACTCAATGACTGTACTTTTCACAGAAGCCAATGGGGCAAGGTCACTGCTACTGGAAGATACTTAGACAGGTTATTTAAAAAGCCTATGAACAAAGAAAGGTGTGTCGGTGTGCAAACAGATGCAAAATTTCACAATAAAAGAAGACAAATCAAAAGTAGAAGCAGTCAGACAGACCTCGGCACTGGTTCTATCTCTATATCTAGTGCCTGGACCTGGACTCAAACTCAAAGATCTTCTAGTTCAGGTGTAAATACTCGTTCCGTTGAGTCACTAAACCCTTATATCTCACAATGATAAAGAGTCTACTACTACTACTTCCACTGATTTCAAAGGTATTCTGTAGTAAAATGGCATCATACAAAAATTTTAAGGAAGATAAGTGCTTTTTTCTTTGATTATGTTCAAAAGAGCAACATTCTGCCCTCTGCTGGTTTCTTTACCTGGTTCTTTCAGGCAACAAAAGAATTTAGGGCATTCAGTGAAAGTTGGAGCTCTTGACAATCATAAGTGTGGTAATTACAGCAACAAGCCGTACCTACAACTCCCATTCATTATGTGACACAGAGTTATTAATAAAAATAGCCTTCTTTTATTTAGCTAGAGCTGGATGTTATTTCATTAATAACCACTTATGTCAGTCTGGTGTATGCAGGAAAAGACAAGGTAATAATTATAAGTACTCATGAGTTCATTTTATGTTTACAGCCAGGTCACAGGGTTGGAGCCTCTCAGAGCATTTTTAATTTATAAGGTGGGGTACATCCCTAGACAATCATTGGTGAGTGGCAGGGCTGATATTTTTAGACACAAAATCAAACAAGCTTTCACTTTTACATTAATTTACTATAAACAATTCTATGGTTCATTTACAGTGCAGGTAGGTCTTTGGTTCTCGGTTTCGATTCCTTCCATTGTTGAGATGCAGAGGTGGAAGAAGTACTCTGTTTCTTTATTTAAGTAAACATTTCCTCTCAGTAAAAGTATCACCTTGAAATGTCTACTTATATGAAAGTATAAAAGCACTTACTTTTAAATGTACTTGCAAATAAAAAAGTAAAAGTATTTTGCACAGACTCGACAAATAATTGTTTTAAGTGATGAAGGATTTTGCTGATTCCAGATGAAATGAACTGAAATGAACTGCTGCAGTAGAAGAGACTGAATCTGTTGTGAGGTCTTCTGTCTTTATTATTCTGATGTTTCTAAAGCAGTACTACTTTACTGCAACTGTTATATTTAAGTACTGTGTGTCTACAATGAGGGTACGACAAAAACACATGATTTTAAACCAAAACTCAAAATACTTTGTACTTCAAACAACTCATTAATATAGTGGAGTAAAAAGTAAAGATACTTGCCCTAGAGCGTAGTAAAGTAAAAGTAAAAGTACCCCTTGTAAAATCTACTCAAGTAATGTACAGATACATGAAAATTGTACTTAAGTAAAGTAACTAAGTACTTTTACTTCGTCACATTCCACCACTGTTGAGATGTCCAGACAGCAATGGTCAGTAAATGAACAAATGAGTGGATTTTGAGGGGCTTTGTGGTTTAATGAAAAGAGCATTTACCCCTGAAGTTCGGGTCTTGGGGGAGATCTGCGGTCTCTGAGTGGTTCCCAACTGGCGGGTAAGCACCCAAAGGTGAGTAAAAGGAAGATTGAGTATAACTTCAAGGTTCATCTTTTTTGTAATGCTTTCGTCCACTGTTGAAATGTCGTTTCTGTCGTGGTGAAGATTTAATGGTCGATCTACGTTCCTACTCTCACCTTTGAGAGATCTGAAAGGACTAGAGCCTGGGTACAAGCAGCTGAAATAAGTTTCCACCGCAGGGTGGCTGGGCGCTCCATTAGAAATGGGGTGAGGAGCTCGGTGTAGAGCCTCTGCTCCTTCACATTGAGAGGAGGAAGCTGCGGTGGCTTGAGCGTCTGGTTCAGATGTCTCCTGGACGCCTCACTGAGGAGGTGTTCTGGGCATGTCCCACCAGGAAGGGGAAGACAAAAGACTTGAGGCAAGTCAACTTTTAGCAGTAGCTACATTGTTTACATAGCCATTTTGCTAACTGTGATGAACAAATTATACTGTATGTCAGTACAACAACACACTAATGTTTTTTTTTGGCCAGACCTTGTTAAGAAATTCGATGTTGCATAAATTAATATGACCTTACCCATGACTGGCATATCCTATATTTTTCCTTTCAGTCTCAAAATCTAAAGTATGACCTGCAGGATGGTATAAAGCCATACATTAATGAACCTAATTGCTTTATGACATATTACAATTGGTTCATCGAGATCCAGAGCAGAAAGTGATAGTTACATTTGTATTTTTTTAAGGCGTGACACAATGACAAAGCTTTCCAGTCTTTGCTTTGCTCTAGTTGAGACGGTTAAGCTCCTGACTCAACCTGCAGCCCTCATATCTCATACCTCTGCCACGTCCATTAATACTTCTCAAAACACGGCGGGTCAGGAATGCCAAACAAACTGCACAGGCGGCACAAAGCCAACGCGATATCTATCAACAAATGGGACGGGTGCAAAGATTCAGAAAAGGTGATTTATTTTCAACTTCTGGTAGGCGCAGGACGAAGTGAAAGAATGTCACGGCAAATAAACGGCACAGATAATTAGAAGATAGCAGCCCTGTAATTATGAATGTCAACATTTCAATTATTCAACCAAGATAAATATGCCAGCTTTATTTACTTTGGAGAGACCATTTATGCATGCAAAGCAAACAAAACCCCGACTATTAAATTAAATGTTGACTTTTATCTTTCATTAGGGACAATTAGAGCTGCTCAGTGCAGGATCCCACACACTACTTGTATTCACTTAAGTCAAATACAAGCTTAATTTGACTTATTCACACTGTTTGAAGAAAGGGTTGTATGAAAAAGGTGAATCAGGGACAAGGGAGCTGAAATAACATGAAGGTAGGTTTAAATCAAGATAATAAAACAGAAAGCTGTTATAGCAATGGCCTAGTGCCTTGGAGCTTAAGCAAACAGGCAGAGGTACAACACAAGCAACGCAGTAAAGTAAAATGGCACATGCATGAATACTATCACATAAGATGTACAGGAAATCTGACAGGAAAAATGACTGGTCTAATAAATGGTACTGTCACCCATATAAATTTGCAAAGGATCTTAGGAGCCATGCCGTTAGCAGAATAAGGCATATTTTGGGAAAGACCAGAAAGTGAGCCAAAGGCTGCATTGACTGCATCTTGGGAAACTCATAAGAACACTTTCTAAATTAGCCTTCGGCTATAATCTCACATATTTACATGTCAAATGTTCATTAATATGTATTGTCCCTTTATAAATAAATAAAGATAAATAAAAATAAACAAAGGCGAGAACAGAGCTTTATAATGAAACACTATCATTTGTAATTTGGATCCCTTTCATGAGAGATGTATTCAGATACGTTGTCCTTTGGTCTATCCCATACATTTTTAAGAGTAAGAAGGTAGAAATTAATGATTGTTGTTAATATATTTTGTTAAAAACGACGTCGTCTACATTGCTATATAAATATGTCCAACATAACATCTTGCATATAGCTTTTAGCTCATATGCTACGTTTTAGTTCATATGCTACATTTTAGCTCATATGCTAAGTTTAATTAAACGTTATCACACTCGTTTAGACCCTTGCAGTGTTTGTAAACAGAATGTTTGTGTTTCAAAGACTGGAACCAGAAGTTAAAAAAACACTCATAAATTTTGAATGACAGCTCTACCCGTTAGCTACCAAATATCATAAATTATTAATAATCGAGACAGGGTTGGCAACTGACAATCACTCCACCTTAATATCTGAGCCTCGTTTGATAACATTAGTGAGTGTGCCAACGTTTAGCTGTTTTATTTAACCTGGCAATTAGCGTCTATAATTAGCATAGCAAGCTAAACGATACAAAATTTACACTTCTTAATTACAATGTTATACAGGACAAGTAGTTAGTAATAGTTAGCAAGTCATTTTTAATAAATATATAAACAACTATTCATTCCTGCTGCCCAAAACTGTCCAAATGCTATTTTCAGCTGCTGTCTTTTGGGTTGCCACAGTAAAATATTCACACGGATAATTCTTCAGACTGTAGCTCACATAGACTGGTAAAACATAAGTGCACTGCTATTAACTTAGCTTTGTTTATAGGGCAAAAAGAATCACATATATTACTTTTTGTCAACCTTTTGATGAGCTAGTGTGCTCTGTGTGTTGTTGTAAAGCAGCTAGCAATTCTTTACAACTATCCTATACAGTCCTATTGGCAACTTCAGTCCCTAAACGTGATTTTGGACATTTCTTACTTGGTACAGTGTGAAGCTTGTCCTGTTGTGTGTGAGTGGCGTGATGACACATAAAGCGGTGGTGGGCTCCTCTCGGTCCCCCACAGACCTCCCTCTCAGTGTCATTGGAGAAGAGCCTCCTGTTTGTGTAAGGACCTCAGCGCTGCTTTAAGTGCAGATGGGGGAACTATTGGGGAATTCGAGCTGGATGCTTCTGTGCTGCCGGGACAGGAAACTAAAGCTGATATCATGTGATTAATAGCTCTGTCTGTCGTGTAGCTTCCAGATGTTTTTTCTTCATATAAATTCCCACTAAATCATCTTTGTCAGTTCAGGATTGTTTGTGGTGATTTATTTTGCTTAAACAATTTGCTATGAATAGATTTTAAAGATAAAATCAGCTCATTTGCTTAAGGTTGTTTTGTTTTTAGTAGAAAGTCTTCAGGGTTGTAACGGCTTTCTATCATCTGGAACCAGTCTGGCCATTCTCCTCTGACTTCTCACATCAACACAGCATTTTCACCACAGAACTGCTGCTCACTGGATATTTTCTCTGTTATGGACCATTCTCTGTAAACCCTAGAAATAGCTGTGTCAAAATCCCAGTAGATCAGCAGGTTCTGAAATACTCAGACCAGTCCATGCCACATTTAAACTCAGTTAAATCCCCTTTCTTCCTCATTCTGATGCAATGCCCACTCTAGCCAATGTTTTTTGAGTTTCTCTCAAGTAAAAGTGGTTTCTTTAAAATAATGTAACTCAAATAGAAGTAAAAGTACTGAACTAAAACATTACTTTAGTAAAACAAAGTATTATTATAAGTACTACCTGAATGTTAAGTTGGCAGTACAGCAGTACTGCCGTGTGTAGGCAGGTTTTAAGTTTGCCAACAACAACAAGCTCTTTCAGTGATACTTGTTATCAAGATGGCAACACAGAAACACATAAGGTATGCTGCTCTACATTTACAAAAATAGCAAAAATCATCTAACAGCGTCTTTATTGTGTTTTACTGCCATGGTGGTTTGTTGTTTAGCTATGAAGCTGGTGCTTTATCAGCTCCAAGTATTCTACTGAAAGTCCCGCCCCTTCACAAACCTTTTCAACAACAATGACACTTGATAGAACGTTAGCAACTCTTTGCTAACCTTATTCCAGTCTGACTTTTGCCAGCTTGGACAAATTCCATTGAAGTTCCAATGAGTATTTTAAATCTAGATTTGACATGGACAAGGGCAACTCTCATGGGCCCCTAAACTTTCTGGGCCCCAGAGCAGTTGCACTGGCTGCACTGCCTGATGCTACGCCCTTGCTACTACAACTACTGCAACTGTAAATATTGTCTAAAAATGTCCACGCTTGTACAGACTTGAGTATGGAGAAGTTGGATTGAAAATATTGCCAATTATGAATAAATACAATTAGCAATCGTATCAACATTTAGCCTTTTCATTTGCATTAACATTTATAATTAGCTTAGAAGCTAAAAGCTACACAGTTTACATTTCTTTATTTTAATGGTACGCTGTTGTTTGGAAAGTAGCTGTTTGCAAATACAAAAAAATACAGTTTCAAATATTTTTACTATTACTACTACAACTACTGTAACTATTGTTGAAAAATATCAACTCATTTACAGGAGTAAAAATAAGATTTTTTCTCCCCTAAGTTTCTCCTCCAGTAAAAGTTGAAGTGCGTTTTAGAAAATTCTTCTAAAAATGTATCTAGTTACCCTCCAGCTCTGTGGTTAGATATTTGCATTTAGAAGCATCAGAAGAGCTGTACCATACATAAACCACACTCGACTGCAGTGCTCCTGTATAACTGAGCGCACGTTCACAAAGACAGTTCTGAATGATGGATTGACTTTTCGGTTGAGTGTGCTGTCTCCAGTTCAGATTTATTGTTGGAAGTCATGCGTCGTGGCGTGTTTCCCCCACCGGCGATCGCACAGACAGCCCGGCTATGTCTCTGTCTGTCCCACTACAGAACTGTACAGAAGTGACGGGACGCGTAACGCCTGGGAGGGGTGCGCCGTCGGTCGGTTCAGGCCTCAGGTGCTGGGACACAAGGCCACTGTCAGCTTCAGTGATGGATCGAGCACCAGAGCGTGTCAAGAGTGCACAGATGTCAACGGGACGGCCTGACGCGTTCACCGCTGGAGGTGAGGAGCACAAATGATGACGCTCAGGTTACTCAAGCTAACATTACCTTAAATGTAAATACTCAGAGTCATGTAAACTAGAAGCACTGGGAGAAAACACGGAAAAAAAGGTGTTTAATTGAACCAACTTAGCTAAATTGCTTAAATTGTTCAGTTAGTTTTTTCCATATTGGCTCTTTTCATCAGATTTAATTGAAATATGAATTTGTTTCAAACTAAGCTACTTTAGTGCAACTTAATTTTTGTAAAAATCAATGTAACCATGGCACAGGTGAACAATGTCACACATGACCTCATCTCTTTAAGATAAAAAGAACTGTATTTTAATTTATTTTAAGTTGCACTAAAGTAGTTTTTAAATTCCAATCAAATTCATATTTCAATTAAATCTGAAGAAAAAAGTCACTTTGAAAAACTTGTCCAAAACCTAATTCAATCAGATGCTAACAATTAAAGCAATTCATTTAAGTTGGATCAATGAAACACTTTTTTCAGTGCAGTCTGTCTCAAAATGAAGTAAACCAGTAAGGTTTTAAACAGAAATCAATATTGTTGCTTTTTAACAATGTACATTTTAAATTTATATGAAATTCACTTTTTTCAGTGCACAGACCTCCACCAAGGCTCTGGCCCTATCTCACAATCATATTGTGACCTGACCTGGACTTGAAACAGAGATCTTTTAGTTCAGGGGTAAATACTTTATTGTGAGTATTGAGCCACATAACCCTTGCATCTGACAGAAGTAAAAAAAATAAAATAAAATAAAAAATCCACAAATGAATCATGCGTTTCTTCACACTGAAGTTAGTGTCTTTGTACCTAACCTTTCCAGACGATGATCCCAATCCAAAAATAAATAATTTCTTTCTTAATAATTATAATGCATCTGCCTTATATGAGCTTTTCTAGACACTCAAAGTCACTTTACAGTTCGGTGCATTATTCATTCACTCATCTGTCACACTCCAACCTTTGAGTTAATGGATGAACGTCTCCACCGACTGAGCTTCTTGGTCCATTACTAATACTTTCTTCATCAAAATCTGACCATTACTTTTTGAGTAATCCTGCTAGAATAAAACCAACCAAAAAAACAATCAACAAAAGTGAAAGCCTCACTTGTGTTGAATAAAATGGATCGAAGAGTATGGTTTTAACACTGAGATATAGTACAAATAAATAAGACAAATATAGCTGTACCCATCAAAATGTGCATAAATGCTTCAATGTTTGAAAACAACATCATTTAATCTAATTATTTTCATCCAAAAAACACACTTTCCATACTTTATTACTACAAAAATGGACATCTATGCCCAGGACACTCGATAGGAAAGAGCTATCATTTCCATCACTCCAGCGCACAAAGAGGACAAACTGAGCACTCCTAGAGGTAAAGCACATGTTTTAAAAGCCTCTAGCAGGAATGGCATTAACCTAGTTTATTAATTTGTTTTTTATTTTTTAAGTTAACTCATATAATAAAGCTCTGTATCTGTATGCTGCTATAGTGACAGGTGTCCGGCAGGAGTTGGACATTTGTTTAAAAAGCGCTCCTGGTGAATGAAGAGTTCGCAGAGTCCTTCCTGTGCTCATCAGTTACACCAGGTTTTGCATTGGTTTTGTCTTGTTCTTCTGCCCCTGTCCCGACTTCCTCTGCAGCTCACACATTTGCATCAGTTTAGGAAAACACCGACCACTGCGTCAAGGAAGAGCTGACAGTGATGGACTGCAGCGGGCAGGAACTTGTTACATTACAGCAACTTTACTCCTGTTTAAGACTGTGAGTTTTTTTCGGTTTTCCTGGCAAGACCTGACACAAATCACAGTTCTCATGTTCAGACCATGTAAACAGCTACGGAAGCTCTGCAGGGACACAATGTTCTCTCTGAACAAATGAAAAGGGCTTGATGATTGTTTTGTTTTACCGCTGTTTGTTTTAAATGTTCTTTGCTGTCATGTAATAAAGTTTGCTGTAAGTGGCAAGCCCATATTTGACATGCGCGCCTCTTGTTATTTTTAAGCTAACCTTGTTGAAAGTACATTAGTACATGAAGAGTAAAAGTAAAAAGTTCACATCATAATGTTCCCACACCAGTGAATTTACTGCATTTTGCAATAAAAATCATAATACAGTGCAAAATAAGTGAACCTCATACAACAATGCTTCTTTTCTTGGTGCCTTATTACACAGATTATGAGGAATATTGGGCATTTCATGTTTTACAAACTTTAAAACATTATGTGACTAAAATAAAATATTTTTCATAGGCACCCTACATAAAGAAACAGATGAAGAGACCAGCAGAGGGCAGCAGAGTGAAAAGTGTTGCAGTCTTTTGAACATAATCAAAGAAAAAGAGCCCTTCACTTCCTTAAACTTTTTGTATGATGCCATTTTACTACAAAATAAAAAGTAGCTGTAAGAAATCAGTGGAAACAGAGCTGTGCACCCCCTTTTTTTTTGGATAAATGAACGAGAGCAGACTGGATGTAGAGCGCTTGTTGATTGTTCTGAGGCCTCAGAAACACAGCGCCAGAGAACATGTATGGATTACTCAAACAAATGTGAATGAAGGAAAACACAACTCCAGGTATGTTTTTGATGAGAAAACAACAATAACATGATAGAAAGTTCAAAAAAGTCAATTTTGCATAATTTAGCCCCTTTAAAGTATGGAAATTCCTTAATTGTAGAAGATTATCACATCCATTCACTTTGCAAAATTAAACTTACATAAATTGCTTTAATTTAACAGCAATTTCCACTATAATTTATGTACTGTATCATTAATTTTAAAAGCTTTGTTTCTCATTAGTTGTCTGTATATCCAGTTGTGTCTTTTCATGCTGTATACATTGGTACTGAACAAAATCCAACTTCTCAGAGACCAGACAAACACAATACTTTTTTTTACAGTTTTTCAAAATACCCAGAGATCAGTGCTAGAGATACAAACCTTTCTTTTTGCTTTGTTTGTTGTTATTCATATCTAATTTTTACTGAACTGGCACCATCGCCGCATTAATCAAACTCCAAATGACACCTAAAATGTTTGAAATGATTTGTTTTATTGGTCTGAACAGATAAGAATCAGTGATAATGTCCCACAGTGTTTCTCTGGGCCCCCGCGTGGTGTGTCACATGCAGGTAACCAAAACAAGTCGACAACACAAACTTTTCCCACACGTCTCCTCTGCCGGTGTAACCTTCACAGTGACGGTAAACACACATTTGGTCGGTTTTTATGATTAAAACATGAACTAAATGTGCTCTGAAAGTTAAATTATTGACTGTAATTACGCTTCACCTGTGGTCGCTCTCGTTCTTGTTAGTACATGTTAAACAACACCATTAGACAAACAGTTTTTAGAGTCAGAAGAGAATGTGAGAATAAAATATGATAAAATGTTGCACAACCCACAGGTATTTGTAGATATTACAATTCTTTTTAATAGTATACACAGGATATTATTTGTGTCTTTATGCATACAAAGCACTTGGCATTAGTTTGTAAAATTATTTGTTGCTATTTTACAGATGTTGTAATGCAATTTTTCTGTTATTTAAGAAAAAATGAATAAAATGAAATGGTAAATAATGTAAAATGTCTGATGTAATTTTGTTTGACAAGTGATAAAGGGGTGATATTATGCAAAATCCACTTTTTTTGAGCTTTTTACCATGTTATACCATGCTCCTTCATCAAAAACAAACCTGGAGTTGTGTTTTGTTTCATTCACACCTGAGTAATTTGGTATTCTCTGGCACTGGAGTTTCTGAGGCCTCAAAACGCTCCAGGAAGCACTGACCAATCAACAAACCCTCTAAACCAGTCTGCTTTATCCCATAAAACACGTACAGCTCCATTTCCTCCGATTCCTCACAGATATTTTTCATTTTGCAGTAAAAATGGCATCATACAAAAAGTTTAATGACGTGAAGTGCTCTTTTTCGTTGATTATGTTCAAAAGACTGCAACACTCTGCTGCCCTCTGCTGGTCTCTTCACCTGTTTCTTTTAAAATAAGTTTTCTTTTAGTCAGAAAACGTTTTTAAAGGTTGTAAAAGGTGCTGTTGTTTCTAAAGGTGACAGAGATTGGTTTAAAAATATGAATAAAAGCATAATAAAGCTATTTTTAACAGCACATGGAATATAGTTTGCCAAAAAAGCAGTAAAATATGACAATTGCAATGCTTTTAACTAGACCTGACTTGTGCAAATAAATCTACACATTTTCTCAGCTAGGCAGGGCTAAATGCATAGAGATCAGGGTTTAACAAAAGTTTCATACTGTAGATAAAACCTCCGTCAGTCTGCCCCAGGGCAGCTGTGGCTACAGAAGTAGCTCACCACCACCAAGTGTGACTGAGGAGTGAATGAATAATTGATCAATTGTAAAGCGTCTTTGAGTGTCCAAAAAAGCGCTATATAAATTCGATGAATTATTATTATTATTATTTATTAAAACCTAAGCCATGGCCTGCTTTTGTAGAATTAAAAAGAATTAACTTTTTGAGCCAAACACACCTGTGACGTACCAAAAACGACTCTCGGTTGTTTTAAATACTGCTGCGCGAGCCTTTACGAGCCGCTCCTCCTCCTCCTCTGCCACTTCTTCTGCTGTAAACACAGATCACACCTCTGTCCCAGCCCCCAGAGACACACGAGCCATTACTGTCACCTAGTGGACACTGCACACACACTGTGATTAATGCTCCAACACCAGAGAGAGGGAGCTGAAAATACAAGCGGCACGATATCCAAAATTATTGATTATGTGTTCGGTGGCTAATGATCATTCCTTACAAACACAGAAAGGGTCTATAGCACAATAAAACACAACAATTTATGATTTATGACTTCAACACGTAACGTAAAAGGCAAATATGTGTAAATAACTTGAATTGAATGTAAGAAATCTATGTATACCCAATGCAGTCTGGGTAAAATGTTTGTTTCAGAGAGGTTACTGAGCCCTGTGGACGTGGAAACACAGATTATACACAGCTTTTTTTCACCGTGAGAGGATGATAAGGCCATGTATCGATGTGTTTTCTTATCCAGATTACAGTATACATCATATGCAGATGAATAGAATTAGCCTGCATAGTGCACAAATGAAACAATGACCTTCTTTCTATTAGCTACATGACAGAAAACATGTACTACAAATGATTTAATAGGCCTACACAGCTCCAGTAATTATTTGATTTCAGTATGAAATGTTTTTGTGTTTCATTTTGAGTTCTTCTGGCTCCAGAAAAATGACATCTTATTAAACAAGAAGCCAATATATTACTAAGTCAATGTACAATATTGTTGTACTGGTGGCAGGAAAAAAGTAATGCTTGAATAGTTATACAACATATTCAAAAGGATTTTTAATTTTACATTAAAAAAAAAATGGAAAGTGTTTGATATTTCAATTTGGGAGTGAGTTATGATATTTTTAAACTCATGCATTTATTCTGGTGGTTATTTTTTGTCAAGCCAACTCTCTTTCTTTCTCTTTTTTTTTTTTTTTGTATGATAATGGGCTTGAATTCTCCATAAGCCAGCATTAAAACCTCCAACTCTGCTTCTGTGAAGTTTGCTGCTCGTTTCTTCTCACCTTCAGTTTCCATTGTGATTCATGAATTTGGTGATCCACTGAAAGCGTCTTTATGTTTTCAGCGTGCGCGCTCATTAACTCTCAGTTACCAGTAGGAGGTTGATTGAACAAACTCTTTTCTGGTGTTTTGGAATGGACAGGTCAGTTTATTTATCCATTAATTTAGAAGAAATGTGAAGCTACTCAACCTAAATGTTTTTATCTGTCCCTCCACAACATTGAAATTGTCTCTCAGAGCATGTTTAAGGCTCTGGTGAAGTCAGTCCAGTCCATATTATCTACGTGTGTGTGTTTAAATTGATTTTTGTAAATGTATATGGTTAAATAAAGGCTAAATAAAAAGTACATAACAATTCCCTGTGGTTTTAAAACTAATACTCAGCCTCCCTAAAGATACATCTTTACAAAAATTACATCAAAATTCAGTTTTAAGCTTAGCCTTTTAACTTTTTTAGCGTTTAGAGTTAGACCAAGCCGCCCGGGAATTATCTTCATCTGCCACACAACATTTGTGACAATATTTAGCCGTTTCTCTTCACTTGCCTTTTCTGTCTTCATGTTTTTCTTTCTGTGCTTTTTGTCTAAACAGCTAAACATACACAGTGCTGTTGTCTCTGTTAGCGACAACCAATAATTTAACAATAAATGAGAGCTTCACAACAAATATTACATTATCTGTTTGTTTGTTTTTTTATTTTCCACAGTTGATTCCTACTCATGTTATGTGATTAAACCATTTTCCTCAAATATAAGAACATGATGCATGCTTTTACTTCAAGAAATCCTTCCTAACAATAAACAAACTACAATATTTAGCCGCTGACCACTCGACCAGAGCCAGCTTTCTCGCCTCAGTCCATAAAAGCTGATAATAGAGCCAATAATTGCGAGGGAACAGCAATAATGGTCTTTAGTGAGGCAGTAAATTCTTTAATTACTTGTTAACACCGCTCTGTCCATGTCTTAGCTGAAGCTCGGTGAAGTCTTTCTCTTTTCTCTTCCTCATCCTTCACGCAGAATAGAGCCATCACTTGTACATTTTTTACAATCTGCTGCACACCTGCATGTCATAAGAAGGAGATTTAGGGCTACAGATGTCGACACGTGTGACTATTTTAGCGTTGCAAGTCTAGATTTGAAGACAAAAGGCGCAGCTAAGGTTAAGATTTTGTGAGATTTCTAAACACGCAGACGTTGCGGTGAGGCAGAAGACTTTAAGGTAGATAAATGCTAATGATGCAGAGAGGCACAAACCAGCGGACATTCCTGGAGAGTGATACAATCTTTGGGTCCAGAAAAGCTTGGAGAGATATGAGCGGAGAGAGTGAACAGGCAGACAGGGTGGTCCTGGTTTTCTGTACAGAGCTGGCAGATCACAGAGAGGAGAGCGATGACGAGGAGAAGCGGCGCTGGGGATAGAAGAGTGCACCACAGAGATAACTCACAGGCAACAATCATCGAAAATGTAGGGAACAACTGCTGCTCTTAACAAAGAGCTGAGACCAAACATAAACAAACTCTCCCTCTATCACATTCTTCTGTCAGTCTTCTTAAACACTAACGCGCGGATTGGGAACAATTAGATTTTATAATTTAAAGTCCAGCAAAATGTAAGTAAGCAAAACAGTTATTCTGCCACTTGTTTATTGGTGGAAAGATAAAGGAGCAAAAATTTACTCAAAAAAAGTATCATAAAAAGTATTTCTATGTAAGTATAAGTATAAAAGGACTCACTTTCAAATGTACTTGCAAATATAAAAGTAAAAGTAACTAGATCACAGAGTGCTAAACCCAAATATAAAGAATTAATCAAAAATCATTAAAAAATTATTTAAAAAGTAAACTTAGTAGACTTGAGAACTAATGCATGTTTTAAATGTGAGGGATTTTCACTGAAAACTTGAGCTGATAACTAATGAAATGAACAAAGTGGTGCAGTAGAAGAGACTGACTCTTTATTATTCTGATGTTTCTAAAGGAGAACTACTTTACTGCATCTGTTATATTTAGAGATTGTGTGTCTTCAATGAAGGTACACAAATGATTTTAAACCAAAGCTTAAAGTAAAAAAAAAGTACTCAATTGAAGCACAAATATATAAAAAGGACTTTTACTTCGTTACATTCTACTTTGGGTCAGAGACATTCTTTCATTGATCCTGTGGTTTATGGACTAGGACACATTTTTCTATACTTTAAATAGGTTTTGTTACTTAGTTCTGTCATATCATAAACTATTTTCTGTATTTTTCAGTGTCATTTAGATGCAAACAGAAAATAGAAGAATTGCACATGCCGTAATGGAAATAATTGTAATATTTGCATTGGTGAGGTGCATATAGAACACACCACAGCCCTTAAAAATATGGTCTTGTGTTGCTTTTTGCAAACAACTTTCATTCACACAGCATAAGTCAGTATCAATAGTCCATATTTGTTGTTTTTTAAATTGCACCAAACAATTAAATGGTAAGGTATAGAGCTAAATATATGGCTAAAGAGTCACTGGTTGGCATTTTACACAGTTTACTGAATCATAATTTATCATTTATAATTAAATAATATTAATTACATGAACAAAAGCCCCTTCTCAATAATATAATAATTTGAAATAACAATATTGTTTATAGATATACGAGCTAGCTAGCTAATTTGTCCAATAAAAATAAACTGAAGGACACAAGTCTGTATGAATGCAGAGCGTTAATGAACCTGTCCATCACAAAATACTTCTATTGACTAAAATAAAAAGCGTCCAAATTGAGGTCCTTATGTGTGATGTCTCTCCAAACATGACATGATTGTTGTGTAGATGTGTTTTTCGCTGATGGGAGTGAGATTATGTTACACACAGAGCAGTAATTAAACCATCAGCACCACTGCTCTCTGTTGTGTCTGACTTTTATTTAAACAGCGGCCATTAATCGTCTCCGGTGGAGGTTTAATGGCTCGGTGTGTGACTCGGTTATTGTTTTGGCAGATGGCACCGCGCCACGCTGTTCACCAGATCTCATCAGAGTCAGGAGGATGGACAGACAGGGAAGTGTGCAGAAGTCCTCCTGGCAAAGCAATAGTTAGGATCTGATATGAATTTGAGTTGTGGTATTATCATTAAAAGCTGGATTTGGAAACAATAAATGCAAGTTATTCATTACAGATTTTTCATGACTTGCTTTGTTTACATTAAAAGGGATAGTAACACTTTTTTAAAATCATTTATGTATTTGATTTAGGGGTGTGGTAGAGTGGTTATCACAGTGTCAACAGTCTCTCAAAGTGGAGTCTGCATGTCCTCCCTGGGTTACCACAAAGGAGAACGATACGGGACGTGTCAGGGACGCCTTGGAACGAGTGGCCGCAAAACCTGCTGCTGTTCCCATGACTCTGGATCCAGGAGACCCAGGTCTGTTACAGAAACACTGACGTCACACAACACAACAACAGTTTTAATAAATGATAAAAATGTGTTTGAAGCTGACTTTTAAAACAAAGGTAGTGGGAATATGTAATAAAAAGACGTGTGTGTGTCTGTGTGAGGCTGGTGTGTGTCTGTGTGAGGGTGGTGTGTGTCTGTGTGAGACTGGTGTGCGTCTGTGTGAGGCTGGTGTGTGTCTGTGTGAGGCTGGTGTGTGTCTGTGTGAGGGTGGTGTGTGTCTGTGTGAGGGTGGTGTGTGTCTGTGTGAGGGTGGTGTGTGTCTGTGTGAGGATGGTGTGTGTCTGTGTGAGGATGGTGTGTGTCTGTGTGAGGATGGTGTGTGTCTGTGTGAGGGTGGTGTGCGTCTGTGTGAGGCCGGTGTGTGTCTGTGTGAGGATGGTGTGTGTCTGTGTGAGGCTGGTGTGTGTCTGTGTGAGGATGGTGTGTGTCTGTGTGAGGATGGTGTGTGTCTGTGTGAGGATGGTGTGTGTCTGTGTGAGGGTGGTGTGCGTCTGTGTGAGGCCGGTGTGTGTCTGTGTGAGGATGGTGTGTGTCTGTGTGAGGGTGGTGTGTGTCTGTGTGAGGGTGGTGTGCGTCTGTGTGAGGCCGGTGTGTGTCTGTGTGAGGATGGTGTGTGTCTGTGTGAGGATGGTGTGTGTCTGTGTGAGGATGGTGTGTGTCTGTGTGAGGATGGTGTGTGTCTGTGTGAGGATGGTGTGTGTCTGTGTGAGGGTGGTGTGCGTCTGTGTGAGGCCGGTGTGTGTCTGTGTGAGGCCGGTGTGTGTCTGTGTGAGGATGGTGTGTGTCTGTGTGAGGCTGGTGTGTGTCTGTGTGAGGATGGTGTGTGTCTGTGTGAGGGTGGTGTGCGTCTGTGTGAGGCCGGTGTGTCTGTGTGAGGATGGTGTGTGTCTGTGTGAGGGTGGTGTGTGTCTGTGTGAGGGTGGTGTGTGTCTGTGTGAGGGTGGTGTGCGTCTGTGTGAGGCCGGTGTGTGTCTGTGTGAGGGTGGTGTGTGTCTGTGTGAGGGTGGTGTGCGTCTGTGTGAGGCTGGTGAGTGTCTGTGTGAGACTGGTGTGTGTCTGTGTGAGGCTGGTGTGCGTCTGTGTGAGGGTGGTGTGTGTCTGTGTGAGACTGGTGTGTGTCTGTGTGAGACTGGTGTGCGTCTGTGTGAGGCTGGTGTGCGTCTGTGTGAGGGTGGTGTGTGTCTGTGTGAGACTGGTGTGTGTCTGTGTGAGACTGGTGTGTGTCAGGAGTTTAACTCGTGTTTAAAAATGTGGCTAAAAATGAAATGTTCTGATTCTCAAAGCAGAGTCATATTTCGCTAAAGCGGATACAGCTGTTGCTAATGTACGCTAGCTTTATTTTTAGAAAAAGTCACCTCAACATTAGCTCTTCCTCTCTTAGAATACAGCTGCTTGTCACAAGGACAAGTACAAGTTTGATTAAAAATAACATTTTCCCTAATATTTCTGTTCTTTGGCTTGTTGTTTTTGCCTGAGTGAGGATTCTCTCTCGTCCAATCAGCTCGCAGCAGTGCCCACCTCCAACCGTTACAAACCGCTAAACCAAGTTGGACCCCGTCCCGGCAGGGTGAAAAAAGTAGAATGTTTTAGTACGCTTTTGGGAACACTTTGGAACGCTTTGGGAAGTGGAAACACCCCAAACCAACCTGTCCTAGCAGAAGAGCGTCTCTCTTCACACTGCCCAAGTCAACTGGTGAATCTAAATGACCCATGAATAAATGTAAAAGTAAATGACTACCTTTACTGGTTGAATTTTATGAAAAAAAAAAAGAAAAAAAAAAGACAAAATTGATGAATTCACCCCCCCCAAAATCCTAATACAAGATTTCTGAGCTTACCTTACACTTCTAGCTTTGAGTTTACCATTAGACCAAATCATCCAACAATTATCTCTGCCTCCTGTGGATAATTTGCCAATATCTTTTCATGTTTCTCTTTGTTCTCCCTTTTCTCTTATTTTTATTTTTTTATGGCAGCTTCTTTGAAATAGCCACTTTCTTTGTTAGCAGCCATTAATTTAGTGTTGACAAGTGGTGCAGACCAATGAAAGCTTGATACTAAAGCCTGGATGATGGATTTTACACATAATTCCTATTACAATCTGCTACCAACAGGTTTCCACAAATAAATGAAATAATTGTATATTTAGCTTAGTCTCATTTGTTTTAAGCTCTGGTTTCACTCCACAAAATATTTTTGCTCCTAAGCACCAAACGACCAATTACATGCATCTCCAAAGTCCACCTTAATTCCTGTTCATAATATTTGATCCTAGGAGCTATGTTGTCGGGGGCTTAATGCTCCTGGTAGGGTCTCCCATGGCAAACAGGTCCTAGGTGACGGGCCAGACCAAGAGCGGTTCACAAACCCTTATGAAGACAAAAATAACGAGGCCAGTTACGTCGCCCGGTAAGGCGCAGCCGGGGCCCCACCCTGGAGCCAGGCCTGGGGTTGGGGCTCGATCGCGAGCGCCTGGTGGCCGGGTCTCTCCCCACGGGACCCGGCCGGGCCCAGCCCGAAAGGACGACGTGGGGCCATCCTCCCGTGGACCCACCACCCGCAGGAGGAACCGTAAGGGGCCGGTGCAAGGAGGATCGGGCAGTGGTCGAAGGCGGGGGCCTCGGCGTCCCGATCCCTGGACACAGAAACTGGCTCTGGGGACATGGAATGTCACCTCGCTGGGGGGGAAGGAGCCTGAGCTTGTGCGGGAGGTTGAGCGTTACCGACTAGAGATAGTCGGGCTCACCTCCACGCACAGTTTGGGCTCTGGAACCCAACTCCTTGAGAGAGGCTGGACTCTCTTCTACTCTGGCGTTGCCCGCGGTGAGAGGCGGCGGGCTGGTGTGGGCTTACTCATAGCTCCCCAGCTCAGCCGCCATGTGTTGGAGTTCTCCCCGTTGAATGAGAGGGTCGTGTCCCTGCGCCTTCGGGTTGGGGACAGGTCTCTCACTGTTGTTTCGGCCTATGGGCCGAACAGCAGTGTAGAGTACTCGGCCTTCTTGGAGTCCCTGGGAGGGGTGCTGGAAAGTGCTCCAACTGGGGACTCCGTCATTCTGCTGGGAGACTTCAACGCTCACGTGGGCAGCGACAGTGACACCTGGAGGGGCGTGATTGGGAGGAACGGCCTCCCTGATCTGAACCCGAGCGGTGTTTTGTTATTGGACTTCTGTGCTAGTCACGGATTGTCCATAACGAACACCATGTTCAAGCACAAGGGTGTCCATCAGTGCACGTGGCACCAGGGCACCCTAGGCTGGAGGTCGATGATCGACTTTGTAGTCGTGTCATCTGACCTTCGGCCGTGTGTCTTGGACACTCGGGTGAAGAGAGGGGCTGAGCTGTCAACTGATCACCACCTGGTGGTGAGTTGGATCCGCTGGCGGAGGAGGAGGCTGGACAGACTCGGCAGGCCCAAACGTATTGTGAGGGTCTGTTGGGAACGTCTGGCTGAGCCTCCTGTCAGGGGGGTCTTCAACTCCCACCTCCGGGAGAGCTTCAACCAGATCTCGGGGGAGGTTGGAGACATTGAGTCCGAGTGGACCATGTTCTCCACCTCTATTGTCAATGCAGCCGTCAGGAGCTGTGGCCGTAAGGTCTCTGGTGCCTGTCGTGGCGGCAAGCCCCGAACCCGGTGGTGGACACCGGAAGTAAGGGATGCCGTCAGGCTGAAGAAGGAGTCCTATCGAGCCTGGCTGGCTTGTGGGACTCCCGAGGCAGCCGACGGGTACCGGCAGGCCAAGCGTGCGGCGGCCCGGGCGGTTGTGGAGGCAAAAACTCGGGTCTGGGAGGAGTTCGGGGAGGCCATGGAGGAGGACTATCGGTCGGCCTCAAAGAGATTCTGGCAAACCGTCCGCCGCCTCAGGAGGGGGAAGCAGTTCTTCACCAACACTGTTTACAGTGAGGGTGGGGAGCTGTTGACCTCGACTGGGGATGTTGTCGGGCGGTGGAAGGAATACTTTGAGGATCTCCTCAATCCCGCCGACACGTCTTCCGTTGAGGAAGCAGAGGTTGGGGACTCGGAGGAGGATTCATCCATTGCCCGGGCTGAAGTCATCGAGGTGGTTAAAAAGCTCCTCGGTGGCAAGGCACCGGGTGTGGATGAGATTCGCCCTGAGTACCTCAAGTCTCTGGATGTTGTGGGGCTGTCGTGGCTGACACGTCTCTGCAACATCGCGTGGCGGTCGGGGACAGTGCCTCTGGACTGGCAGACCGGGGTGGTGGTCCCTCTTTTCAAGAAGGGGGACCGGAGGGTGTGTTCCAACTACAGGGGGATCACACTTCTCAGCCTCCCCGGGAAAGTCTATTCCAGAGTACTGGAGAGGAGAATTCGGCCGATAGTCGAACCTCGGATTCAGGAGGAACAATGCGGTTTTCGTCCTGGCCGTGGAACAGTGGACCAGCTCTACACCCTCTATCGGGTGCTCGAGGGTTCATGGGAGTTCGCCCAACCAGTCCACATGTGCTTTGTGGACCTGGAGAAGGCGTTCGACCGTGTCCCTCGTAGCGTCCTTTGGGGGGTGCTCTGGGAGTATGGGGTCCGGGGCCCTTTGTTAAGGGCTGTCCGGTCCCTGTATGACCGGAGCAGGAGTTTGGTTCGCATTGCCGGTTGTAAGTCAGACCTGTTTCCGGTGCATGTTGGACTCCGGCAGGGCTGCCCTTTGTCACCGGTTCTGTTCATAATTTTTATGGACAGAATTTCTAGGCGCAGCCAGGGGCCGGAGGGTGTCAGGTTTGGGGACCACAGGATTTCATCTCTGCTTTTTGCGGATGATGTTGTCCTGTTGGCTTCATCAAACCAGGACCTTCAGTGTGCACTGGGACGGTTTGCAGTCGAGTGTGAAGCGGCTGGGATGAGAATCAGCACCTCCAAGTCCGAGGCCATGGTTCTCGACCGGAAAAGGGTGGCTTGCCCTCTCCAGGTTGGAGGAGAGTCCCTGCCTCAAGTGGAGGAGTTTAAGTATCTTGGGGTCTTGTTCACGAGTGAGGGAAGGATGGAGCGTGAGATCGACAGGCGGATCGGTGCAGCGTCTGCAGTAATGCGGTCGTTGTATCGGTCTGTTGTGGTGAAGAAAGAGCTGAGTCGAAAGGCGAAGCTCTCGATTTACCGGTCGATCTACGTTCCTACTCTCACCTATGGTCATGAGCTTTGGGTCATGACCGAAAGGACAAGATCCCGGATACAAGCGGCCGAAATGAGTTTCCTCCGCAGGGTGGCTGGGCGCTCCCTTAGAGATAGGGTGAGGAGCTCTGTCACCCGGGAGGAGCTCGGAGTAGAGCCGCTGCTCCTCCACATCGAGAGGAGCCAGCTGAGGTGGCTCGGGCATCTGTTCCGGATGCCTCCTGGACGCCTCCCTGGGGAGGTGTTCCGGGCATGTCCCACCGGGAGGAGGCCCCGGGGAAGACCTAGGACACGCTGGAGGGACTATGTCTCTCGGCTGGCCTGGGAACGCCTTGGGGTTCCTCCTGAGGAGCTGGAGGAAGTGTCCGGGGAGAGGGATGTCTGGGTGTCCCTGCTTAGACTGCTGCCTCCGCGACCCGGCCCCGGATAAAGCGGAAGAAGATGGATGGATGGATGGATAATATTTGAGCACACAGGTGAAGTGTTATGGATAAAAAGGGAAATCCCACTAAAGCAAAGCAAACCTGGGCTTGTTTTTTCAGTTTAAAAGCTGCAGGAAACGGGACACGTCAACGTTTTTGAGAAGCTCCTGCTCCAGTGGCACTGAAAGACTCGGTCTGAGGTGAAGACGACGACGAGGTCAAACAAACAACGTCTGAGCTGTGAGTCTGTGATTCAGCAGCAGTGGAGCAGAGACGGGGTTTTGTCCCGGAGATGGATCCAGATTAGAGCTTCAAACGATCAGGTTTCTACACTTTTAAAAAACAAAAAGATGTGTGTTGTAGGTGAGAGGTTTCTTGAGGAAGTAAAGATGTGAGGAGTTAAGAAGCTGCCCAGTTACTATAGAGATGTCACTGTTTACAACAACACTGGAAAAATATAAAGTAGGTTGTTCTGTATTTGAGGAATGGTTAAAGGAACATCGCTCTAAATACTGCATAAAACTCTAATGTTTTTCTTTCAGGATAGGAAATTGTCTAAATTTACTTTATCTTGACTAAAAAATACATGTTATTATTTTATATTAATCTTGCATAGGAATGTCAAATTTTAGAATCTGAATTTTATTTACAGTTGACAATTTTCATGATTATTGACTATGCAAAAAGAAATACAGAACATTTTTTTATGGAATGCATGTTGCACACTTTTTCTTTTGGAACATTTATTGCCACAATTTCACAGCGGAACATCACAAAGTTGTCCTGAGACTGGGCCTCTACATCAGTGGAAGACAAGATACATAAAACAGTCACATCAGTTTCCCATGAGGTGCATGCAGTCACAGAAATACCTTCATTTAAACATTTGCAAACAATCAAGGCTTAAGTGTCCCAGCTGAGAAAGTCTATGACCGGTTCCCATTTTTTCATGAAGATAGAAGTGTTTAGCTGTAATTGTGCAGTTAAATGTTCCATTGTATACACATGCTTTATTTTCTGTATCCAGCGTGCGATGGAAGGTGGTTCAGGCTTCAACCAATCAACGGTTATCATTTTTCTCAAGTTTCATGCTTTTAACCAAACTTTAAATGAACTTTTGCTTCAGTCTGGGACATTTTGTATTCCTTTTTAATTTTATTGATTAACCTGAAGGACCATATAAACATGTAAGGCAGGAGTAGGCAAGTTTGATTGCAGTCAGGCTGAATAATTTTTGAACCACCAGGTGGCGGGCCACATGAATGGACATACAGTTCTCTGTCATGGTTCCTTGGCAGCTTTAAATGAACATATATTAGCTTGTTTAATTACATATACAGAATAAATAAATAAATAAATAAAACACCTCACCCCAACCGCACCACCCCCTATTTTGCTACATTTTTACACGGCAAATTAGATAAACCTTGGAAACTTATTGGACAGAGGCAAAGGTAACCATGACAGAAGGAGGTCACATGATAGAATGCTTGCTATTTATTGGTTGGAGGCAACTAGAACCATGAAACCATGACAGAGAGTTGTATGCATGCAAACATTTACTGATAGCACCATGGGGGTAAATACTGTAAAGTAATGGTAATTAATAAAAGTGGATATCAGCTAAAAAGATGACGAGGGCCAACTTTATCTGGGCGAGGGCCAAGTTTGGCCCGCAGGCCAGGGGTTGCCTACCCCTGATGTAAGGGCTGGAGAAAAACCTTATCTTCTAAAATTCATTTATTTATTATCCTTTCAGCAACTATGGGTCTTAGGAAGGGCACAGCCTGGGCAATGGACAATTGGTCACAGGGCTAAAACATGCACTGCTCTTGACCTGCACTGGTTGAATTTTACAACTTCTCACCACTTTTTTCCCCATTGGTCTTGGTCATCGTGACTAAAAGTCTTTGTCCAGCCACAGATGATGAGGCCTTGACTACAGCAGCCATTTAGAAACAGACAAATAGGCTCTAAACATTGCATTAAACCCTTAGTATTTCATTGCTCCAAAGCTGCACCGGGTTCATTTTACATCTGTGTATATGGAGGCTCTAATAGAATTCAGCAACACGAAAGAGAAATACTTCCATTATGCCGTAATTGAGGGGTCAGGATCTGCTGTTGGACAAACTCCAAGTGAACCGTGCACGGATGTGGTGGTCCCTTTTATCTGCGATTCGTCAGGAAAGCTGAAATAACTCCGGACTGTCAGAGGAGTTATGAATGAGGCGAGTTACAGGAGAAAAAAAGAAAAGAGAGTCTCAGTTAAACAGAAGGATGAAGAGAGAGGAGGTGCAAAAATATGGGCTCACTGTGAATAATCTTATTAAAGGATTAGAGAGACAGTCATATTTTAGACATAGACAAAACAACAGCAGTTAGTTTCCCGCATTTGTATGGGATTCAGGGCTTCCCGGCATGCCAAAAAACAAACTGTACTGTCCCAAGTCCAGATAAACAGAGAGTTGTGTCAGGAAGGGCATCTGGGCATCTTGCCAAAGTAGCCAAGGGGCGCCGCCAGGTTTTCTGGGCCCCCTGAAAGGATACAATGTTGGACCCTATTATTGCAAACTAAGCTAATTGTATACTTTTAAAGAAAACTTCTCCTGAACCCTTGAAACCATCCTAACCTTTCCCTTCCTTACGGCACCACTGATTCACTGTGGTGACCCCTGGAAGAAAGAAGCTGCTGAATTTGGGGACTTGAGGCCAAATAAAGTGAGTCCTTAAGTATGTGTCTGTGTCAGCCCCGTGACTAAGTGGCCATTGTCCTGTGGGTACCCTGCTTAAGGCCCAAAATTGCTGTGATAGCTTCAACACATCCTCGGCCCCTAACAGAAATAAGCTGAAGTTGAAATAAAGAATGATTTTGGATGATAAAAAGGGTCTCCAACCTTTTTTCCCCTTGAGAGCTACTTTTACAAAATGAAAATGGCAGAGAGCTACTTGTGTTTTGTAACATTTAATCATTCATTCATCTTCTTCCACTTATTCCTGCTAGGGGTTGTGGGTAAAAGCACTTGCAGAAATACTTGGACAGCGGTTGAAAGCTACTGTTTCAAGTCAATGAAGCTTATAAAACCCAACACACAGACATCGTTAAATACAAATGTAAACTGAAATGTAGAAAATATTTGTCACTTGTCACTTTACAATTGAAATTAGGGCCACACAATATGGAGGAAACATGCGATATTCCATAACTATGTTGAAAATTGCGATAAGGATATTATTGCAATATTTGAAAATAGAGCCTACTTTTCGAACATAGTAAGTTAAATTCACTACATTCACAAAAATGTAAGTTCCTGTATTTACAAGTCAAAACAGCAACAAAATCAAAACTTAACACAGACTAAACCAGGAATAAAACAAGGCTAAGCTGTGACTAAATTAATTAAATTACCACTAAAACTGGACTTTTTAAACATTTTTATTTAGTCACAACACATGTTCTTTTAAGGCTCTGGTGGAAAATGATTCTTCAGTGTAAATCTCTGTCAGATGGAAGACCACAGCGTTATTGCGATATATTTAGATTCTTGCGATACGGATATTGCGTTCACTGATATTGCGATAATGATAATTTTGTGATATAATGTGCAGCCCTAATTGAAATGACATTTACTGCAGCCACACAGATGCATAAGTTTGCAACGCTACGACTGTAAATAGCATATGATCTATTCTTAAATCAAACTAACAGTGTTTATGGAGCATTACTGAGGTTGGAAGACATTTAAGGCTATTCTAAACTTATTCACACAGTGTAATAAAACCTGATGTACAACTGTTTGAGATGATTTTTATATTTGCGTTCAGTGTAAATACAGTATTTGATTTGGATTTGGTTAATAAAACTAGCAGCTGACAGCTTGGCGTGTCCTGGTCTCGATGTGTGGGGTCAGATACTCCCTCGTCCTGTACGATTGGTTCGTTTGCTTGTGTTTGGAGGTGACTGAGGCCGTCCTGGCGACAGTAGCGGCGCTCCCTGTGTACATTTGAACTGCTGTGGTAAAAGCTACGGGACGTTTGGGCGCTATGGGACGTTTGGGCGCAGGGTTTGCTATGACAGATGCTGCAGATGAACTCTTGACACTGGCTCCAGGTTTATGGTCAACATGTGTGTGTCAGTGACGCTCTCTGGTTTCCAAAGGGCTGCCCCTGGTACAGCAAGGTCAGAGTAGGCAGTAACTAGTCAGGTTCACCATCCAGCATTTATGGTTTCTTTTATGTTTTCAAATGGTAGTTGTAGGAAAAACTGTCCCCTAATCTCCTTTTGCTTTATTTTTGAACTGTGCAGCTCATTGAATTTATGTTCTAAATGAATAAAATCTAAATTTTACCAATGCCAATGACTACAAAAGGCCAATTCTGACCACTCTGCATATAATTTAGGCATTTCTATATCATCATATTGTTAAGTATTAAGCATAATGTTTTATTTTTGGAGGAGTGGCTTGATGATCTCTAAGTTTTGTTGGGTACCTTGTTATTGTTTCTCAAGTAATAATTTATGTTTACTTTAATATAACGGTGGGATACGCAATTTTGCAAATTTAAAAAGGGTATATATTATGAAAAATGTACTTTTCTGAGCTTTCTACCATGTTATAATGTTCCCTCATCAAAAACATAGCTGGATTTTGCTTCATTCACGCCTGTTTGAGTAACCATCCTCTTTGGCGCTGAGTTTCTGAGGCCTCAAAACGCTCAGTTTCACAAACCTCCGCCCACTCCAGGAAGCACTGACCAATCAACAAGCATCTCTACATCCAGTCTGCACTCATTAATTTATCCAAAACTGGTGTACAACTCTGTTTCCACTGATTCCTCACAGACATTTGGAGTAAAATGGCATCATACAAAAAGTTTAAGGAAATAAACAGCTCTTTTTCTATGTTTATGTTCAAAAGACCGTAAAAGCTATGCCCTCTGCAGGTCTCTTTACTTGTTTCTTTTTAGCAGTAGTAAAGAAATTAATGGATTTGTTTTCTTTTAGTCACATAATGTTTTTAAATGCACAAAGCTGTCCTAGAGGTGACCAAGACTGGTTAAAAAACATAAATAAAAGCAAAATATAACCCCCCATAAAAGCACTTTTAAGATTTTTATTTTTATTTTTATGCAATAACAGAGAGTAAATACTGCAACTACTACTATCACTACCATTTTTGCTAATACTATGAAAACCATCACTGCTTTTGCTAGTACTACAGCTCAAACTAATACCTCTACTGCTGCTACTGCTACTTCTACTTTTCCTTCCACTACCTCCACTGGGGTCAAACCCAGGACGTCCTGAGTGCATGGTGAGCGGCATCCACTTTGCAACAGAGGACCAAAAAAGACTTTAAATACTTGAAATGTATAATTTAGCTGAGTAAAAGTGTGCTGCTACTTTCGATAAATGGAAGAGGGACTGGACCTATGCCTTTCTGACATACAGTCTTTAAAAGGGGATTACTTTGACGTATTTCTTTGTATTAGGGGGTGTATTTTTACGCCTGTCTACCCACCCCGGTGTCTGTGCACATGTGCGGGACAGAGGCAGCAGGACGTGGCTCAATCTGGGAGGTTGAGTTGAAGACACTCGCGGGACACATTTAGATCTCTGTCCGTCAGGGTCCCATCAGGAAGACTCTGATTTACTGCTGTGCTGACCAGCCCTTCTGCCCTCCGCCCAAGACAAACAGAGAGGAAACACCACCGCCTCTGTCCCGGGACGGCCGCCGGGATAACACATGGTGGAGTTGGCTGGGTCTACTGGTTACATTTTTTATCTATTTTTTGGATTTGTGAGGTTATCTACCAACAGGGGGAGCACTGGAAAGAGAGAGCTGCTAAAGATTCACTAAATAAACAAATTGCTAAGTTTTTTGGTGCAAGTAAAGCAATCTCCCTTTTCTTTTCTTTTCCAAATATCATAATAAAAGCCTCAAATCTCAATCAAACAGAAAAGTTTTTGTGATGGGGGCGTAATATCAGGCAGTGCAGCTGTCTGGGGCCCAAGACCTGAGGGGGGCCCCATTGAAAGTCCTTAATTTTAGTGGGTTCATTTCATTCTGGCCTATGAATTACACTGCAAGCATGATTCATTTACGAACATGCGTATGAAAAAAAAAAATTAAAATTGTATGATATGCATTAAACTTTCACAATATTTACTTAATGCTGACAAAGTTTAGTTATAAACAAAACCGCACAGCAAATTTTCTGTGGAACTGACATGTCTGAATATATTTTATTTAATATTAATCGACTTTTTCGATTTTTTACAACTTAAAGCATGATATGTGGACGTAGAGACTTGAATGTGCTTTGTAACTTAAGGCTGCTAAATCATACCTCCACTGTATGATTTTTTAGTGATTATTGCTTCACAGTATGGTCCTTTGCTGGTATCACTGCATTGAAACCAATAGAACAGCTCTACAAAAAATCAATCAAGGTATTTGCTCGAAAACCACAGTCCTTTCACATATATGCCCTCAATGTTTTTAAACTTTGAGAATCTTAAACAAAATTGTCTTATATACAGAATAATGAATGGTTTGGCCCCACCCCCACTGGGAGAATTCATAAAAAAAAAGAGAAAGTGACACTAACACTAGGTCTGTTGTCAGGGGGGGACTGTGAAGTGCAGTTCAGAACATGCACCTTTGCCCAAAATGTGCTCTCTGTCAAAGGCTGCACAGCTGGAACACCCTGCCAGTGATGATCAGAGATAGTGCCACTTCTCTGACATTTAAAAAAAAAAAAAAACTTAAAGAATGGCTGAGTAATCAGAAAAATTGTGTGCACTAAGGTACTTATTGGTATTTTAAAAGATAGGTTCTCTGATCTTTTTACACAAGAATGCGTGAGAATAGTTAGTTATGAATGTATATAACCAGTACTTTAGGGCTACATTTAATATTGTTGCTATGTTTTGCTAATTTGTCTTCACTGTATGTTATTATCTCTTTTCTGTATTATCTGTTGTGTGTTAAATGTCTGCATTCAGTCTCTGGGTGTGCTAGGTGTGTTTTTTGTTTTGTATATAGTGTATTTTGTGTCTGTGCCTGTTTTGTTTTTGTTTTTTTTACATGGGACCTCTTTTTTTTCTTAATTTTTTTTATTTTTATTATTAACTTATACATTTACACATAAATAACCAAAATAAATAACAATACAAGCAGCTATGACAATAAAGCAATAATGACAAACAAAACAAAAACGACAAAGGGGTAAACCATACAAATCATATATATATATAAATGCTTAGAGAGGTTGTTTTTTTTTTGTTTTTTTTACATTTTTCTGTTGGATTGAACATCTTGTCCCATCAAAAAGCAATATTAAAAAAGCACAACAGGTCCCCTTTAAAAAGGTCCATATATCTCTTGGAGAATGTTATTGCTTTTTTATTTTCCATTTTGTTTATGAGTGATATGTATCTGTCCATCTCAATTATGAATTCTTGTACCTCGGATGGAAATTAGCATTGTGCTAAATCCGGTGTATTTATGGCACCTGTTGCCCGTTCATTAATGCGCAATGTCCCATTCAAACAAACAAATAAATACAAATGCATTCTGAAAACCTGCACGGGGCCCCCAATTACCTCCTTACGCCACTGCACGAATGGCTATAACTAAACAAACTTGGACACACAATGCTTCAAAAATACCCTGTCAAGACCAACACCGACTCAAGACTGAGACCAAGTTACACCAAAGCTCGAGTCCTACAACACTAAAGTCCCCAGAACACGTCTGTGTGTGACGGCATGCGTGCGACCACATACCTCCCCAGAACAGAGCAAGAAGATGGACATTTCCATTAAACAGCATGTCACCTCCAAACACAACAATGATTAATCACACACTGCAAATTATAAGCACCTGTATGAACGCAGAGAGAGGGCCTGTCCCACTGTCTGACTGCCAGACCCCCCCCCCCAGTCCCCCCATCCCGGCCTGGACCCCTGACCCTCTGCCCCCCCTCCAACCAAGAGGAAGTCTGGCTGAAAAGAAATAACTCATGGCGTTTACAAAAGGCCATGTTGACTTAAACGTGCCATGAAATGATAGATTTTGATGTCTTCAGCAGCCGGCCTACAGTAGCTGTGAAAGAAAGTTACACATAGAGAGAATATCGTATGTAACGCTTGGATGTAGTGAGTTTCTTGGACAAGGAAACCAATAAAAGCAGTTTTGCTTACTACTAAAATGCACCACAGAAGAGTAGAGTTTAAAGTTACACTGTGTAACTTTTCTCGTGACAGGGAACGACTTGAGGTGCAGTATAACCAGGAAGCTACTTTTAGCGTTGTTATTTTCGCCAGTTCGTCAGGGCCGAAGGACACAAGAAGATGAAGACAATGTCGGACGAGGCAAGAAAAAGAAAATGTGAAAGGAACCGCACCAGATCACAGACAAGAGTCAACATCGGACAGACTTTTGCTCGCTGGCGTCAGATGAGAGACAGAGAAGGCTGCAAATCGGATCACGTTTTTGCTTCTTTATTGTTGGGAAGGTAAATTAGCCTCTTTATTTTTTCTTTGGAACGTGCTTTTTCATACAGTTATTAGTTGTTTTTACTGCGACCATTGCGCGATATTTGTTGATAAGCTAACGTTAGCGCTAACTCTATAGAAGATCCAGTCCAAACTTCCAAAGGTAGCAGCAGGTCAACTAAAGTTGAAACAATGATGGAAATAGATGCACGCTCGCACAGTTTCAGAAGGAGGAGAGGCCCTAGTGTTTACGTTTTGCGACGGTGCAGTGGCATCTGTGGCCTCTAGAGGCGCAAGACCGGGAATCTTACACAGTGTAACTTTAAAGAAGAAATTAAATCATCAATACTTGGGGACATGTTCAGTTTAATCCATTGGAATGGGAAAGAAATGCATGTAGTGACAATAAAAAGTATCTTTAACTGGTTATGCCTATGTAAGAAAAGATTTGGTGAAAAAGCTTCTATAATTTTTTTATCCATACATAAAATACTTGCAGTGTTTTGAGATAATGCACAACTTAAACACATAAAATAGACAAGTTCGAGGTTTGGAAAAAAGTTGAAAACCTGTATCTGCTATTTTTAATCGCTCCAGTAGCTCATGACTCTAGTGGACAAAGTGATATTACAGGTGATATAATTGTAATTGCAATATTAAGAATAGCAGCAGGATCTATGCATCAAAGTGTGTGACTTATTTACAGGTAAAAAAAATAAGTCTGCAGAGTTACAGACGCTAGCCTTCAATCTTACAAAATAATCAACAAGTATGTCTATATATTCATTTTTGTTTATTTTTATTGCTTTGTTTTTGTGTGAGTATACACAACGTCACCACTGCTGCTTCCTAAAATGCACGACATCAGCAAGGTGTAACTCTTCATGAAGTTTTCATACCTCCCCAAAAGATGGTGAGTGTATATTACACAGAACTGTATCATTCTATGTTTCAAACTAGGGCTGCACAATATATCGCAAAATTATCGTTATCGCAATATCAGCAAATGCAATATCAGTATCGCAAGAATCTAAATATATCACAATAACGCTGTGGTCTTCCATCTGACAGAGATTTACACTGAAGAATAATTTTCCACCAGAGCCTTAAAAGAACATGTGTTGTGACTAAATAAAAATGTTTAAAAAGTCCAGTTTTAGTGGTAATTTAATTAATTTAGTCACAGCTTAGCCTTGTTTTATTCCTGGTTTAGTCTGTGTTAAATTTTGTCGCTGTTTTGACTTGTAAATACAGGAACTTACATTTTTGTGAAATGTAGTTAATTTAACTTGCTATGTACGAAAAGTAGGCTCTATTTTCAAAGATTGCAATAATATCGTTATCGCAATTTTCTACATAGTTATCGAATATCGCATGTTTTCTCCATATCGTGCAGCCCTACTTCAAACTCAACATTTAGCATTTCAACATAACTGTCCTGTTAGACTCCTGTATTAAATGTTATAACCAAATGTAAAAGCATAAGTGAACCAAATGGAAATTAGTCTTGAGGTTGTGTCTTTATGCTTAACTCCACTTTATAATATTTAAATATCACAGGGAATTTAGTTATCACAGTATACATGATGCAATTTTACACTGTGCAATATAATACTTGCCATAAAACTTTGTGCAATACTATTTATTTAAAATATGACTGTGTGCATTGCTGTTTTTTATAACAATTGTGCAATATATTATATATTTTGCGCACCAGTGTAGTTCACTGTGTCTGGAATATGTTAGTTCTTGCAGCTCACTATAAATACTGCCACTGAACTGTGTTACTGCAGAAAAAGTGTGATTTTATCCTACAAATGTTATATTTATGTGTCAAGATCAGACATGTATCAGACACAGCTCATACAAATGTGAATTCTGGTCCTCAATTCTGATTTTGTGCAACCCGAAATAAAAAAAACCTAAGCCACAATATGAGATTCTGGTCATGTTTTACACTCTTCTGCTTTCAAATATTCTTTTCAAGTACAGTTCTAATACTATATGGAAACTTGGGATGCAAATTTAAGTCTCTAGTGGCAAAGTACTCACCAGATCAAACCAAACAGTGGAAAACCTCGGTCACATATTTTCAAATGTACTACATATTGTACTTGATGTGGAAAAATGCAAATATCAAAAAGTCAAGGTAATAGGAGACGAGCTTAAAAAAGTCATAATTAAAAGGCAGCCCTGGTAAAACATATGTAAATGTATGTTCGAGGTTCCAGACGACTGTGGCCCTCTGTGTGCATCCACTGAATTCATTATGCTAACGAGCCGAGCGCTGATAGGCACCAGCAGTGATGAGAGGAAATGTGACTTTGATTAATGTGGGCAATATTGAGCGGTGCAGACGGCTCCCAGCTCCAGTTGAACCCGTCGCAGGTCATCAGACTCAAAATACCAACGCGGCTGGACTAGAACTTCTCTCTGGACATCATGAAGACTGGATAAACAGAGAGCGCCAATAAAGACGATGTTCTTATGCATTTTTGGTTCAGAGCAGGTGCAACAAACCACAGCAGAATGTATTGGCCTTCAAGCTGCCACAGAATATCAAAAAGGTGAGTCATGGCCAAACCCAGACAAGGCTTACTCCAGACCACAGCACATTTTTACATCAGTCACAGGCATATTTCGATACAGTAATTGGATTTCAGTTTTGTTCATTTAAATATGTATGACACTCACCAGTCCCAGCTAGATTTTCTGCAAAATTTCTGTGTTAATTTGCCCCATGTGGCAGTTCTGTTGCGTGTGGAGGCTTAAAGGTTCCCTATTCTGCTAAATCGACTTTTTTGAGGTTTTAACCACGTTATCATGTTGATTCTCACAGCTCTACCATCACCAGACGATAATTTCCTTAAAAACTACCACCGCTACTAAGCAGTCATCTCATTTATCTATCTGTTAGCATCATGTTGCTAATAGTCATGCTAATTAGCCATTTTATCTGTCCATTCCTCACCATTGTCTAATCCAAGTGTTCTCTGAAAAATGAAAGAACCCCATAAGACGTTTCCCACATTATTTTAAGCTAAAAAAAAAACATAAAATACTGATGCAAAGGTGTCCAAAACTATTTCAATAAAGCCTGAAAAATCATAATCTTGAACCTTTAAGGTTTGTTGACAACCAAAAAACCTCTTAGCATTTCTTGTTAATAACAACAAAAAAGTGTTTTACTATCGTAGCATTTTTGTTTTGTTTTGTTTGTTTTTTTTAGCTACAGTTTTGATTATTAACTAAAAATATCATGGAAACCCGTCCCTAGCTGGTGCTTTATCCATTTACCTCCAAATATTCTACTCCAAGGTAACCTCCCCTGTGCAAACACTTTCAACAGGAGTCCTCCCAGATGGTTCTGTGTAGCACTCTGTCAAATCAGTGCTCAACGTACTTGGATTTGGATCACTAGTTTAGCTTTTGTTGCTTGTCACTCCCTCCTTTGGGTGTGCATAGGAAATGAATGGCCACTTGTGCTGTTGCTCATGATGTGAGCTCATCCTAGACCAACCTCAGGCTAAACCAGGACAAAACCAAACAAAACCAGGACTAAACAGGACCTCCTTTCGGCTTTGCCTTGTGGGGTCACCAGAGCAAAACATCTGCCTCACTACATGCAGGGATTTGCAAACTGATATGGAATAGTTTTCACAGCAGATGTCCTTCCTGATGCAACCTTCTCTGTTTATCTGGGTTAGGATTCAGGCTAAATGTGACTCTGGAATGTGATTCTGGATCTTCTTTTTGCAAAATTAAGCAACAGTTGTGTTGTACTGTACTGCAGCCTGCATGATGAAGACAAAGCTTAAATTGAAACCATATCTACGGTGACTTCCACAATGGCCCCAGTGGCTCTAATGGCATGTATTTTGTGTGTATACATGTCACAAACAGCCCTGGCTTGTCTCTGCTTTAACCTCCCCAGACCTCAAATTTTACCACATGCTTCGGACCCACCAGAACCACTTTCTCCAGAGATCCTGTCCCGGGAGAGGAGCCCATGTCATAGAACGGTGCATCCCAAAGCTGCCTGCTGCATGAAGAAGGCCCACACAAACGAAAAGAGAAGGGGGGGGGGGAAACAGCCCCACGGACCCCCAGTACCTGCCTGTACAGTCAGTCGCCCCTCTCCAAATGTTTACTTTGGACCAGACCGCCGGCCAACTGGTTGCAATTGACCCTCTACCACGGGACGAGTTAGAGAGCGAACATGAGACTTTTCCTTCTGGGAGAAGATGGAGGGAAGCCACACACGTACAGAGGCCGAGGAGCAGGCGGAGGCACGGGCCTGCATACAAATGTGGAGCCGCAGATGGGACACAGCGCTGGGCAGGTCGCTCAAAAGCAGAAGTGTCCAAAGTGCAGCCCGGGGGCCATTTGTGGCACAGGTCAAGATTTCATATGACCCTTGATTTCTATAAAAAACTGTATTACGTGTGGGCCATTTGTGCATCTCATCTACCACTCACTGCCTTGTTTTCTAATGAGTTGGTCGAAAAATATCATTTTGTTTGAACCTGTTTTAGATTTTGTTGTAGTTTAAAGTTATTTGGCTTTAACAAAACAACTTAAATACAATAAATAATAAATAAAAAACAGTATGCATTTAATTTATACTGCACTTAGTTTCAAGAAAACATCAGGAGGGACTGTTGGCCCTTGAACCTTTGCACATCTTCAAATCTGGCCCTCTTGGGAAAAAGTTTGGACACCCCTGCTCAAAAGTATGTATGTATGTAGAGAAACGACAATTTTGTACTGTTAGTAAGTTGGTAAAGGTATCTCAAAATCAGAGGAACATGAAAAATATTTTAACAATACCAATGACAAAAAAACACTGTGTAAAGGATGTGTTAATAACATTTGGCAGTTAAAAGTGGATTGTGAGACATGCTAAAACGTTAATAATCGTATTTAAAATCAGGACGTACCCTACAGTGTGATTAACACCCGAGGGACTTTTATAACCCAGGATGATATAAACACATTTAAATGTTCAGCATAGTGGGATTTCAACAGATTTACAACATACAAAGGCAGCTGGAAATTCAGCTTTCTGGCCTGACTTCCACTTGTTACATTGGTGCTAATAACAATTTATTTAAATATGATTAAAGGGAATTAAAGTCATGTGCTCTACTGGTGTGAAAACCTGCAGTCTAAACCAAACAATGGTCTGTGGGTTGTCAGTCTTTCTGCTTTTCTGATTGGACGATCGGCAATGCAGGGTTTTAGAACCAAAACAAAACATGTAATATTTGATTTAAACATCATATCTGGGGACACTGTGGGTAATGTTTATGAAATGTAAAAACAAATATATACTACTGATAGCATCTTTAAAGTGAAATCATGCATTTTTTTCATGCATTTGTGAAAAATATAATAGTAATAGTAAATTGTTTTATGTATCTCAAAGAAACAGAACCTTAATAGTTCAATTGCACAATGACAAGTTCCACTATACTCAGAGCTACAAGTTTAAGGTCAACTCTAAACTTCAGTATAATGCATGATGATAAAAATGAAATAATTCTGTAGCTATAGTTACAATTTGCAGATATGTTTCCTATTTATTTCACATCAACAATGATATAAACAAACAATATGAGGTGGCCTTAAATTCTGAATATTATTGTCTGCATCTCAAACATAAGCCCCTCCCCTTCAGCCGTCCCAGACCAGACCGGGGGGGTGGGGGGTCCTGTTATGACAGCTCTAGCCCAGTTGTGATTTAGCCAAGGCGGGACGCACACATCCGCAGTTATAATTCAGTAATTTGTGTTTGTGCTTTCTGTGACAATTGTGACAAATGAGTGGCCTGGAGTGTAATGCCAACCCATAGGACCCACCCCCCGTCCCATAACCCACCTCCCTGCTTCCTGCATGCTCAGTCTGTACTCAGGTGTGTACGCTGAGGGGGCTCTGCGTGTTCGGCATGAGTAAACGATGTGACATGTCGAATGATTGCGTGCCGCTGTTTGTTTAAAGGTGAGTTTTATTGATGAATCAGATCGACTGAGGCCTGTATGAGCACAGTCAGCAGCACTGGGTGGCTCCATGTAGACTTAAAACATACACAACACGCAATGCCGGCCCCAAAACTCAAAGACAGTAATCATTTCACGAAGCCGGCCTCCTCATTTGCATTTTCCGGGGCATTTTTCATCATAAGCGAGTGCTGTCATCGATTTTTGGAAAGGAGGGGAAATTGAAGGCTTGCATCGGTGCGGGCTGCGGCAGAACACGGCTCCCATTATAAAAGCCAGGCGGGAGCGGACTGGTAATGTTTTAGCGGTGAAATGAGTTCCAGTGCTGTGTGGAGTCAGGGATAGAGTCGTCATATGGAGCAGTTTATGGGGATTAAGAGGTTTTATTTAGTCTGTGGGGCCCTGCCGTGGTCCCACATCACATACGAGAGTTTAGTGGCAGAGGATGACCAGCACTTAACAAAAGGGAGGGGCTTATGTGGATGGAAGTCCAACGATCTTAAACACCTGTGGTAGGAGGCACTTTCTGTGACTCACTGACTGCAAACTCGTATCCTGAAGCCAAGAATAAAGCTCAGTTTCACTGAACTTCTGCTTGTTAATCAGTGTGCAAGCACAGCCTCTGTGTTTGTGGATGAGAGACTGTGAAGACTGAATGAGAAAACTTAAAGTGATTTTACACGACACTTGATAGAGTGCACAACGTAGGGGTGTGCGATGTACAGTATTGTATCTTGCAAGCGATAATATTCAAACTGCTGTGTTAACAATATGCAGAATCCCAATATTGAGTATTTACTAGGGCTGGGACACGTTAATAGCAATTAATTAATTACAGAGAATTAACGCGTTTAAAAAAAATTAACACAATTAATCGCACTTGTCTATGACAACATGGAACTTTTCTCAGTGACCCAGTTTCCCAGTGGACATCCACACTGCACCAAAACAACAAATGTGAGTGGATTTCAGCTGTGAACAGTTGGATAATGGGCCACAGACTGCACCACAGGTAACTGCGGGGCCGAGTTCGGCCGCCTCCGCGCAACCAGCGTCATTTCTCTTTCACTTTCAAACTCGCTGCTTCAAGTCGCCGCTCATCGTCTCTGCGATCGTTCTCACAGCTGAGTGCTGCATGGCCGCACACAGGAGACAGCGGTCCGTTTGGTTCAGATGCGAAGGACAGAGGACAGGTCCACGAGGAGGTCACAGGAGGAGCACAGAGGAGAGAGAGGCGCGCCGCGTGTTACTACTGCACGGGAGGTGGAGATCAATGCACCAACGCTGATTACTGCCCTGTTTGAACGCAGGTGTTAGTTTTAAATCAAGTTAAAATACGCCAGAACATACAAATAAGCTCCTATATTTTACTTCTGACATATAAATATTGCTATTTGATAAAAATGCTGATTAATTAATTACAAAGCCTGTAATTAATTAGATTAATTTTTTTAATCGAGTCCTACCACTTATATTTACATAGCAGCATCATAGCAGAGTTTTCAAGTCAAGCCCTGTATTGTTGTCTTCAGCCCAAAAACTACTGTAGCCAGTTCCTCTAATACACTGCACTGTCTGCAATCATTCCTGTCCCTATCATGCACTGATAAATGTATATTACTGTCATTAGAGTTCCTCTTACTGTCTTTAAAAGAAAAAAGCACTGAGATACCTGCTACTGTATAATTGAGTTAATGCTAGATGCAAGATATCGTCTGTTTAATGGAATAAACTCAAAAAATATCAAGATATTAATTTTTGTCATTAGCACACACTCTTACTACAATGTAACTACTCTGTAACAGCATGCTGTAACAAACTGTAATATCATCTATGTTATACTTACTGTAAAAATCACATTGTGTAAGTGCAACATAAGTACATGTTATTACAGTTTGTTACCTGTGTGTTACTTGTAGTTACTGTGTATCAAGTGTAGTGTAAAATAAAGTGTTACCAGACTTAGTTTTAGTCGCTAAAATGCAGGCTTTAGCAGTGCTCATTACTCAGGGCTGTCATAGTTACATACATATACTTCTTTATACTTACTTTTATTCAAGATATTTTCTCTAAATGGGTAAAAATGTCAAGAGAAAAATGTTTTCTTCCTTCCTTCTCTTCAGTGGTTTTTTAGCTTTTAATTTTTCAAACTGTATCCATTTTTACTTGGTTCCAAAAAGCCTAGTGGGGGGGGGGACAAAACAAAAAAAAACATTCCAAATAAGCGTTACCAACAAACATTATAGTTGCAATTTATCCCAGTGAACAGTTTGTCCAAATCTCTCTGTATTAAACAAACCATAAATAAAAAGAGCGCTTCTGTTTACTCCAGTGGCATTAAACCCAGCCTAATTTAAACTCAGAGCCCTATTAGAGCAAGTTTAAAGGAACCACACAGGTAAAGCTCCCAGACACAGGAAATGTATTAGACCTGACCAAAGTTTACTCTGTGACCACACTGTACTCCACTGGGACGTCCCAACACACACACCCAAACAAACAGAGGCATAAATCCGTATGAATCAGACATTTACACACAAATATACGAAGATTTACACTCAAAACGATCTAAATAAACATAAACAGACGTGAGGCAGAAGAAGAAAAGGTTTAGGCATGAATCTGTGAAGGAGCAACAAACACTTTCACATCAGACAGAGGAAGAAAATATAGGATTAAAAGGATTAAGAGTCACTGAAATTCTAGCCAAAATGTCTTCCCCACCTACTCGAAACAACAACATAGCAACCTGCATGCTTTTTTTAAGCAAAGATTAACTTATTTAGTAACACAAAATCCTAGCTTAATTTAATCAAAACATTCCAAGTTCTAATTTCAGGGTGAGATTGACTGAATAATCAAAAATAAATTGCCAATGTTTATGTACGTTTTACTTTGCTTTCATTTTCTCTCTATATATGCCTTTCTTTTCTGTGCTGTTTAAATCATAGCCAGACACTTTTCCAGCAGGATTTGTGCTGCTGGAAAAGCATGTGATTGGTTAAAGTTTGTATGGTTTGCTGAACATTTTCATCGATTAAAATGGATATTATAGACTGATCTGAAAAAAATCACATAGCTGCTGTTGGAATGTTAGCAGCTGGCATGAACATATCTTTATTTTTAGGCTTTTGTTTGTTTATTATTGGGGAAAAAAAATGACGGCCTTTACCAAAATTAGAGATTTTTAGTCAAATTAAAAATCTGCACAACAAAAAAGATTTTCATGCACTGTATATGAACTTTAACATCATAACACCACACAGCAAATCCTGGTTCTGTAAGTTTATAAAATAACAAAATATGTCTTATTTATATCTTATTAGTCAATATTTGTACACACAATTTTGCTTTTCTCACAAATTAAAAATGTAGCTACTAGAGAGAAATTTTTAGATTCAAAAACTGGGAAACATTTTTTCCACTAATCACAATGCATTTGAACTCACCAAGTAACAAAAAGCTTCTAGTCACATGACACTGTTGCTTAGGTTTTAAATTTTAATGGCAATTTAATGTTTAAAAATAATGACATTGTAAATAATTTATTGACATTTTCCAAGTTTCCTCTGCTTTTTAAATGGAGGCAGCTGGGACAGGCTTTGTTGAAACCTGGGACGTATGAGACAAGTAGCCTAAAACTGTGACTGTCCCGGTTAAATAGGGACATCTGGTCACCCTAAGCTACTATCTTATATTGTGCACTGGAAGCCTTAGAAGCGAACATATTTCTACTCACTAGGTATGTTTTTGTAGCTTTAATATTCAAGTTGCACATCTGGACAGTGGCTTAGAGACAGCCGCAGTGTTAGCACCTGTCCCACACAGGACTATTAACGCCTTCATAAACCTGCTCCGGTCCTCAGAGGTCAGAGCGGGTCCTGTTCCTGTCCCAGATCTGACACTGAGAGAGGAGTGTGATGACAGAAAAAGCTGCTGCTGCTGTCACTAAAACAGATAAAGACTTGAGGAGACGACTTCATTTAACCTGCCAAATCCTGAACAGTTCACCAGAGTCCCATTGAGTCCTGGTACAAGGTAAGCTGTATTTTGCATTTCCAAAAAAACATTTGTCTTTCTTGAGATTTATTTTCTGAAAATTACTTTGCCCGCTTTCTTATTGTCATACCTTAAAATCTAATCTTCTGGCTCTCTCTATTTGCCCTCATTTTCCCTCAGAGCTGTTTTATTTCCCTCTGCTGCTCTCCCCCCTTTCCCTCGCTTGTTTCTCCCCCTGTCCCGCTCAGGAACCACTTCTCTTCCATGGCTCGGAGCTTGTAATTTGTAACAGGCGTCCCGGGCCGGCTCAGAGCTCTCCGTCTTATCGGGACAAGGCATCGCCAGGAAAATCATATCAGTGGGAGCGAGTGTTTAAATATAGCCCTAATTGCTGCAATCATTTCTGGCTGTCTCTTCCACCCCTGCCCCCCACTCTGTCTTCAGGTCCCACCCAAACTTTCTCCAGCTACCCCCCTCCCTTCACCCAATTCCTCTTCTGTTTTTTTTTCCCTTGGTTTTGGAGTATTTCCTCTCAGAGTATCCAGTTAATCCGGGCTCGTGGTGTGGGCTGAGGGCCGACAGTTGCATGACAAGCAGTGTTTCCCTTTGTAAGAGGCTACTTCCTCCTCGCGCAGTTTTAGCCTAATTGAAATGTTTCCTATTGAGCTCAATCAAGGGGCCAATTACCTAATTATTCGCTTATGGCTAAGTCCGGCCCGGGAGATCCAGAGCTGCAGAGAGAACAGGAGAAGGGAGGAGGAAGAATGCACAGAAATGCAGAAAAGGCTGATATAAAAATAGAGTAATCATTGGCTTCCTTTGAGATGAAAAAGTTGAAACATTAAGTATCACAAATGAGCTCTTTTTCGGAGAACAAATGAGCAGAAATATGCAGAAAATCCAGAGCAGAGCGGCTGGAAGAGAGGCACATTTCTGTTTTAGTGCTTGCATGAAGTCACACGATGCTAAAAGGCTGCACAAAGAGTCTTCTGAGTTGTGCTTAAAGCAGAATTAAGTCACTTTTTTTACCTTAAATAAACAGTTTCGGTGTCAATATGAGGGTTAAATGAGTTGTTGTGGGATGAATGAAGCGCGCGGCATCGCCCCCTGCTGTCTCTGGGACGATAATGACATTTGTAAGCCTGAGCGTCGCCGACCCGGAGCAAGGCACGTCTCGAGTCTCGCAAGAAAGCGGCACATCGCAGTCAGCAACACAACAAGGTAAAGATGGCTTTATGTGTCGATTTTTGTCGTAGCAGAGCGGCCAAATGGCAGAAGAACCTTTGTGCAGATACGCAGAGGGGAAAAGAAAAGTAAAGCTGAGTGAAGGATAACAATAGGAGTCAACTGTGAGTGTTTACGATAGTGATTTACTCGGAAATGTAGGAGCTCCAGGGAGGAAAATAAGACAAAAACTGCAAAGAAAATACATTTAAATAGCCTAAAGATGAATATACTATTTTTGTACAACATCCATAAGGATCCAAAAGTTTCACTGTGCATCCCAAGGCCGCTGGTGACGCCTAAAACCAACTGTGTCACTGACAAACAACACTGTATACAGCAGGATACACACATAGACCCATAAAAACACATTGTGGCAGAAGCAAATATTATTTCTGCAGAAAAAAAGGTTAAACAAAAAGATCATCTGGACATTTCATCCTTTATCCCAAGTGCTTTGTCATTTCTGCAGTCATTACAGAGCGTCACAGTTCTATCAAATTGTTTATATGTTTACAAAAATATGTTTAGTTGAGAAGTTTTAAGTGTCCTAAATGTTATATTGCTCCTAAATGGGTGTGAAAAAATAGACATATAGGAGGATTGTGACGTTTTATTTTGAAGTTGTCTCATCATACAAAGAAAACAAGTGGTAAAATAACAGATACAACTTAAGGATGTGTCAATATCCAAACGTCACTGTACGATATTTTGTGGAGAGGATCACAGTTTTGTAGAAATGTTCCCTCTGCTTTTTTACTTTTCCACTGCAACAAAACAATATCAGCCCCGGAAGCTCATCATTCAATATTGTAAAAGTCCACGAAGATATTGCAATATTGTTACATCCCTAATACAACTCTTTTCATTATAAATATTAAAACTCAAAAATGGAAGTGGACTTAAAATGCCCAGTCCTAATGTCATAAAGAAGAATCTCAGAAAAAGCTATTTTATTGGCTCATAATGATAAGTTTTATCAAAGAAATCCTTGAGTACGAGAGGGAGACATAAAACACACAAAAAAACCAAACACACAGCCTTTAGCCTCTTTCCCGACGCTAAAATCAATGGCCTCTGTCACGTTCCCAACCATAATAAACAACATTTATAGCCCGTTTGAAAAAGGAGGAGGTTAAAAAGCAATCAGTACTTCGTTAGAGAGATCCATCTTGGGCAAACTGCAGCTCGCGCCTGAATAAATGATGGCACCTGAATGAAAAATGTGTTTAAACTGAACGTGGTGTGGGCCCTAAATATCACCTGTGTGTGAACGATGGCATTTTTCTCATTTGAGGCCAAGTCTGTGCATAGATTCATAAACAGATATTTTCCTAAGACTGTTTGACAAATTATCTCAGCCCACATAAATAAATGTACAAAAACACACCAACACAGTCCCCTCCTCGTCTGAACATAACTTCTTCTCCTCCTTTCAGCCTTTCTTCAGTGAATCCTCTGCCTCCATCTAACTTCATTTGGCCTTCTTCTTCTTCACTTTCAGCCTTCTCTTTTTCCAAGCCTTTGCTGGAAAAGTACGGCCATAAATAACTCAATGCTGAACAATAGCAATGAGATAATTTCTTTTATAATTCATTTTTAAAAGCCATTAAAGCAATAAAAGGCATTAAAGGTTGGTGGTTTTTCACAGATGGTTCCTTTCATGATCAGCTGATCAAACAGTTTTTCTCAAATGCAAGAAAAACGTAATTTTTATTCAATTATAAATCCAAATTTCAACTTAAACAAATGAAGTGACCATGAGCAAAGTGGGTAAAATCTAAAGCACTAAAGCAAAATAAAAAAGGAAAACATTTGTTCCCAATAATAATGATAATAAAGTCACACTAACGTCAGACTAACACATTCATACAGGAGAGGTGTGGGAAGTGTCTTGCCCAAGGACACAATAACAGTACACATTGCCGGTATCAGGGATCAAACCACCAAAGTTTGGTTTAGTGAAGCTACTGCCACCTCTGGTCTGACTGTGGGACCCACTTTATCCTTAAGCATTTTACTGTGCCCCTCTTTTCCTTAAACCAAAGTAATTTTTCTAAATGATTTCCCTTCAAGCTATTAATGTACGGATTAAAAGTGTTTTCAAACCACGCCGCTTACAGTACCTTTAATATTTTTTTATTAAAGCTGCACTACCTGATTTCTTTTTCCTTGCATTTTGGTAAAGATAATTATTTAGTTATTAGTGCAGGATAACAGAAGTCATCTGAGTGAAAACTGAGACTCTGAGGTCACCTGTGGGCTGTGTTATAAAGGTTTTTGTTTTAGAGCGAGGGAAGGAACAGTTTAACCAATCACACGCTTTCATAGGACAGGAGCGCTCTGATTGGTCGATACATCCTTTATCTATCCACAACTAGAATCTATCAGGAATAATGTGAATTATTATTATCTTTATTGTTTATCTTAAAGAATTAAAAGCAGACTCCAGATCTGTGCTGTGTTATTGTGACAGCTCCTGCTGTGGACAGACTTCCAGGTTTGTGTGAGACTGTGACAGAGCGTCGCCAAGGAGACCAATTAGGAAAGGGGAGAGTATCATTCAAACTCAACATTTTTTTTGACACATTACTTTTACAGTCAAAAAATCAGGTAGTGCAGCTTTAATGTACTTGTTTATTTAAATGCCAGAGATAATGCACAATACAGAGTTAGCTACTGGGTAATTATCATCCCTGCTTTAAAATAAGATTGATATTAACACAATATTTCAAAAAAGCTGAACAATAAAACGGTTTTTAACCTTGCCTACAACTTGACTTTCCTTTTTTTCTCCCTCATTTCTCTGAGCTCAACCCACTGAACAATTAGCAGAAGCCGAGCGGTGAAGTCATCCTGCAAAAATGAGTTCAAAAACCGCTAAAAAATTGTTTGTTTATGAAAAAAATCCACATTTGTGTGAGCTGACTCTTGCCTCGTCTTCCCTCCGTCAGGTCCCACAGCTTCTCAAAGGCAGGACTGCTCTTAAATCAGTCGTTAAAACGCACGGATAACTCACACATGCCACGGCTTAATTCACCCGAGAGAAGCAGCGCTGCGGCGGCGGTGGCGGCCATATTTCCTCCGACATGTGCTCCACTGTTGTCTAAACAAGTGTTGGGAGGCTGGCGCAGAGGAGGGTCCTGGCGGGAGCGCATGGAAAGCAGTTTTAACACACACACACACAAATACATAGAGCTGTGAGGGCCTGGCTTTAGGTCATGGAAACACTCGGTTATAAAGACACCTTTCAGCAGAAAATCAGGGAACCATCAGAGCGGGGAACTATAAACTGTAGTCCCTAACTTTGAGGATATACAGTCATATGCAAAAGTTTGGGCACCACTCTGAATTTGCATAATAAGTGACTTTTTCTTCATGGAAATATGTCATTTATTAGGTATGGCATTTATTTTCTTGTGACATCTGAGTTCTGGAGTGTTTTCCTAACAATAATCTTTAGTGTAGCAGTGTTTAGTTGTATGAAATTAAATGAAATATGAAAAAAAAAGCCTTATAAGCCTTGTAAGCCTTGCCTTATATATAGGACCTGCACGATATGAAGAAAACATGCGATATTTGATAACTATGCTGAAAATTGCGATAACAATATTATTATTATTTATTGAAAATGGAGCCTACTTTTCCAACATAGTAAGTTAAATTCACTACATTTCATAAAAATGTAACTTCCTGTATTTACAAGACAAAACAGTCAAAAATCAAAACTTAACACAGACTAAACCAGGAATAAAACAAGGCTAAGCTGTGACTAAATTAATTAAATTAGCACTAAAACTGGACTTTTTAAACATTTTTATTTAGTCACAACACATGTTCTTTTAAGGTTCTGGTGGAAAATGATTCTTCAGATGTAAATCTCTGTCAGATGGAAGTCCATAAACTGTTAAAATAAATAAAAAAAAAATCTGTAAATTTTACAGGTAAAAAATTGGCAGCTGTGGTTGCCAGAATTCTACCGTAAAAATTACAAGAGGCCTGTATTTAATTTTACAGTATAATATTATCACAAATGTTGTTTTTACAGTTTTTGACTTGAGTTTTTATTATTATTTACATGTAAAAATTAAAGTTATTATCTTTCAAAAATAATAGACTGACTGTATATTTTACAGTTTATGACTTAATCATTTACTGTAAAACTTTAAAGTTATTATCTTTTAAAAAGGTGTTAAACCGTAATAAACACAGGACTCAATTATTTTAACAGTGCTATACTATATAAATTACAAAAAATAAAAATAAAAAATAAAAATCGTGCCTTATTTTTGATATTACATTTAATTACCGTAACCAAAACAATATTTTACCGATATATCAATTACGGTCTTTTGCTGTTGAGATTTTACAGATTTTTACCATGAAATCTACAGATATTTTTTACAGTGTAGCGTTATTGTGATATATTTAGATTCTTGCGATACAGATATTGTGTTTGCTGATATTGCGATAACGATAGTTTTGCGATATATTGTGCAGCTCTACTTATAAGTTTGCTGATTTGAATGCATGTAACTTCTCAAAATAACAGTGATAATAGTGAGTTAGGCCTTGAACTTCATAGACAGGTGCATTTAATAATGAGAAAAGGTATTTAAGGTGGAAATCAGGAAATGGAAGGACACAGGCAGAGTTGATGTTAAGGCCAGATGTGGAAAAATACCAGAGAGACGTAGGCAAGGAATGGTGAGAATGGTTAAAGACATTTTTTTTTCATATTTCATTTAATTTCACCTAAATACTGCTAAAAACTGTTGTTAGGAAAACACCTTAAAACTCAGATGTGACTAGAAAATGAATGGCATACCTCTGCTGTAAATTATTGTGCAACCTCAGAGGGGCACCCAAACTTTTGCTAATTAAGTTAGGAACTAAAGCTTATAGTTATTGATTTTGTAGACTTGACGAAACTTCAAAAATGTCACTTACTTCATAATTTATATCCAAGATGATAGGAAAAATATTTGCAATATTTTTCATAGCTATTGAACTTTTAAAAGCACCTTTATGAAAAACAAGCTCAAGCGTCTCACTGACTGATGAAAGGAAGTGAACTGGCTAAAGAACTTGATCTGAATATGATTTTTAATATCATTTTCATTTGCTTTTCATTTGATTAATAGCTTGTTGCTGCAAAGGGTGTTATTCAAATAAAAATAAAAATAAAATTAAAATTATTTAAAATTTTTATGAGTGGGTAGAGAACTCTTGCAAGTGGCTGAACATTAGGTTAGAGTAAAAACGATGTATGTATTTATCTTATGGAGCAAGTTATTTACCAAACATCTTTTTTATGACAGTTTTATTTCACCACAATTGAGGAGAATCTTGTTATCTTGTCAACAAATATTCAGCAAATAAATAGTTCAAATAGTACTATAATATTAAAAAATAAAAAAATAAAAAAATAATTCATTTTTTGGCCAGTTCTACATTTTTGTATATTTATTTTTATTTATTTAACCTTTATTTAACCAGGAAAGTCCCACTGAGATTCAGAATCTCTTTTGCAGGGGACCCATGGGCCCCATGGGGGACCTATTGTACATGTTTTTTAGTGGTAGGGGAAACCGGAGCACCTGAAGGAAACCTACACAGACTCAGGGAGAACATGCAAACTCCACACAGAAAGGCCCCACCCGCTCCGGGAATCGAACCCAGGACCTTCTTGCTGTGAGGCAGGTGCTAACCACACAGTGCTGCCCAAATATAAATCAACTCCATCAACAATATTTTAGAAGAAAATCAAATCTATGAAAAGCAAGACACATTTTTTTCTTTCTCTTTAATATAATTTTTACTTCAGCATTGCTTTGGAGTTTATTTATAAACCAAGACAAATCCAGGACTAAACCAGATCTAAACCAAGACTAAACCAGGTCTAAACCAAGACTAAACCAGGTCTAAACTAGGACTAAACCAGGACTAAACCAGGTGTAAACCAAGACTAAACCAGATCTAAACCAAGACAAATCCAGGACTAAACCAGGTCTAAACCAAGACAAATCCAGGACTAAACCAGGTCTAAACCAAGACTAAACCAAGACTAAACCAGGTCTAAACCAAGACTAAACCAGATCTAAACCAAGACAAATCCAGGACTAAACCAGGTCTAAACCAAGACAAATCCAGGACTAAACCAGGTCTAAACCAAGACAAATCCAGGACTAAACCAGGTCTAAACCAAGACAAATCCAGGACTAAACCAGGTCTAAACCAAGACTAAACCAAGACTAAACCAGGTCTAAACCAAGACTAAACCAGATCTAAACCAAGACTAAACCAGGACTAAACCAGATCTAAACCAAGACTAAACTAAGACTAAACCAAGTCTAAACCAAGACTAAACCAGATCTAAACCAAGCCTAAACCAGGACTAAACCAGGTCTAAACCAAGACTAAACCAGATCTAAACCAAGACTAAACCAGGACTAAACCAGGTCTAAACCAAGACTAAACCAGGACTAAACCAGGTCTAAACCAAGACTAAACCAAGTCTAAACCAGGTCTAAACCAAGACTAAACCAGGTCTAAACCAAGACCAAACCAGATCTAAACCAAGACTAAACCAAGACTAAACCAGGTCTAAACCAAGACTAAACCAGATCTAAACCAAGACTAAACCAGGACTAAACCAAGACTAAACCAGATCTAAACCAAGACTAAACCAGGACTAAACCAGGTCTAAACCAAGACTAAACCAAGACTAAACCAGGTCTAAACCAAGACTAAACCAGATCTAAACCAAGACTAAACCAGGTCTAAACCAAGACTAAACCAGATCTAAACCAAGACTAAACCAGGACTAAACCAGGTCTAAACCAAGACTAAACCAAGACTAAACCAGGTCTAAACCAAGACTAAACCAGATCTAAACCAAGACTAAACCAGGACTAAACCAGGTCTAAACCAAGACTAAACCAGATCTAAACCAAGACTAAACCAGGACTAAACCAGGTCTAAACCAAGACTAAACCAGGACTAAACCAGGTCTAAACCAAGACTAAACCAGGTGTAAACCAAGACTAAACCAGGTCTAAACTAGGACAAATCCAGGACTAAACAAGGTCTAAACCAAGACTAAACCAAGACTAATCCAGGACAAAACCATGACTAAACCAGGACTAAACCAAGTCTAAACCAAGACTAAACCAGATCTAAACCAAGACTAAACCAGGACTAAACCAGGTCTAAACCAAGACTAAACCAGGACTAAACCAGGTCTAAACCAAGACTAAACCAAGACTAAACCAGGTCTAAACCAAGACTAAACCAAGACTAAACCAGGTCTAAACCAAGACTAAACCAGATCTAAACCAAGACTAAACCAAGACTAAACCAGGTCTAAACCAAGACTAAACCAAGACTAAACCAGGTCTAAACCAAGACTAAACCAGATCTAAACCAAGACTAAACCAGGACTAAACCAGGTCTAAACCAAGACTAAACCAGATCTAAACCAAGACTAAACCAGGACTAAACCAGGTCTAAACCAAGACTAAACCAGATCTAAACCAAGACTAAACCAGGACTAAACCAGGTCTAAACCAAGACTAAACCAGGACTAAACCAGGTCTAAACCAAGACTAAACCAGGTCTAAACCAAGACTAAACCAGATCTAAACCAAGACTAAACCAGGACTAAACCAGGTCTAAACCAAGACTAAACCAAGACTAATCCAGGACAAAACCAAGACTAATATCATTTTTACTTCAGCATTGCTTTGGAGTTTATTTATAAACCAAGACAAATCCAGGACTAAACCAGGTCTAAACAAAGACAAATCCAGGACTAAACCAGGTCTAAACCAAGACTAAACCAAGACTAATCCAGGACAAAACCAAGACTAAACCAGGACTAAACCAAGTCTAAACCAAGACTAAACCAGATCTAAACCAAGACTAAACCAGGACTAAACCAGGTCTAAACCAAGACTAAACCAAGACTAATCCAGGACAAAACCAAGACTAATATCATTTTTACTTCAGCATTGCTTTGGAGTTTATTTATAAACCAAGACAAATCCAGGACTAAACCAGGTCTAAACAAAGACAAATCCAGGACTAAACCAGGTCTAAACCAAGACTAAACCAGATCTAAACCAAGACTAAACCAGGACTAAACCAGGTCTAAACCAAGACTAAACCAGGTCTAAACCAAGACTAAACCAGGACTAAACCAGGTCTAAACCAAGACTAAACCAAGACTAAACCAGGTCTAAACCAAGACTAAACCAAGACTAAACCAGGTCTAAACCAAGACTAAACCAGATCTAAACCAAGACTAAACCAAGACTAAACCAGGTCTAAACCAAGACTAAACCAAGACTAAACCAGGTCGAAACCAAGACTAAACCAGATCTAAACCAAGACTAAACCAGGACTAAACCAAGACAAATCCAGTACTAAACCAGGAGTAAACCAGGACTAAACCAGGACTAAACCAGGACTTATCAAGTACAAATCCAGGTCTAAACAAGGCCTAAACCAGGCTAAGCCCCAACTAAAGCAGGACTAAAATAGGAAGAAACCTAAACCAGAACTAAACCAGGTCCAAACCAGGACTACAACTGGAAAACTGGCATTAAGTCACACAAAACCAGGACTTGAACTGCTCACGTACCACCAGTGATACCCATACCACAGTTTAAGAAGTACAGCTCTCACTATCACTTTATAATTTGTTACACTAATTCAGCAATTACTTATATTTTTTACTCAATCCTTTTTTAAAGTAACAGCATACTTTCACTTGAGATTTTGGCTCGCAGACCAGAATGCTTTCCTGTGACAAATTAAAGCAGCCCTGGCCTAAAAACCTGCTTTTTTAGAAACACTCAGGCCAAACGTATGACAGCCAAACTGCAGTGTCCGGTCCGTGGAGGGAAGAGAGATGGCGGCTCTCACAGACTGGGTGGGCTCCGGGGCCGGTCAGCTGGACACGAGGGCAGGGCATCTGGGAATTCTGTTAAAATGCTCGGCTCACACATGCAAACTGACTTACTACTACTACCATTTTTTAGCACAGAGCTGGGGCTGCGGGGCTGGTATGTGGCACAACAACAACATGTCTGCTCAGATTTAAAGTGAAAAGTATGCAGTATTCTTACCATTTTATCTCAAATTATGTGTATAACTATGGGAATACAGTATATATTTTAGCTTTTATCTTTACATTTTAGCTCTGCGTTAAGTATTCTGGATTATAGAACATCAGTCACAACCCAGTGTTCCCTTTGTGCCGGTCCCAAGCCAGGATAAACAGAGAGGGTTGCATCAGGAACGGAATGCCAAATTAAAATATGATTAAGATTTGCTGTGGCCTAGTTTAGACCTGGTTTAGTCCTGGTTTAGTACTGGTTAAGTCCTGGTTTTGTGTGACTTAATGCCAGTTTTCCAGTTGTAGTTCTGATTTAGACCTGGTTTAGTTGTGGTTTAGGTTTTTTCCTGTTTTAGTCCTGCTTTAGTTGGGGCTTAGCCTGGTTTAGGCCTTGTTTAGACCTGGATTTGTACTTGATAAGTCCTGGTTTAGTCCTGGTTTAGTCCTGGTTTAGTCCTGGTTTAGACCTAGTTTAGTCCTAATTTAGACCTGGTTTAGACCTGGTTTAGACCTGGTTTAGACCTGGTTTAGACCTGGTTTAGACCTGGTTTAGACCTGGTTTAGTCCTGGTTTAGTCCTGGTTTAGACCTGGTTTAGTCCTGGTTTAGTCCTGGTTTAGACCTGGTTTAGACCTGGTTTAGTACTGGTTTAGACCTGGTTTAGTCCTGGTTTAGACCTGGTTTAGTCCTGGTTTAGACCTGGTTTAGACCTGGTTTAGTCCTGGTTTAGTCCTGGTTTAGTCCTGGTTTAGACCTGGTTTAGACCTGGTTTAGACCTGGTTTAGTCCTGGTTTAGACCTGGTTTAGACCTGGTTTAGTCCTGGTTTTGTATCCAAATGAACCAGCTTTTTTTGTTTACCAACCATGAAAAACCTCATAAGAAAAAGTAGAACTCAGGTTCAACAAAGAGTCGTACGGACACAGAAAGAGACGAGGAGAGGTAGCTCAGACGCACCTCAGTCACAGGTCTCTAGTTGTAAACAACAGCTACATGTGTGGCCATTAAAGTTATTTGTTACCTTCTTAGGTTTTTACTGACACTTTCTTGCATGAACATATGTCAAGGTAGCTATATTTTACACATTTCTGACATAAATCCTAAATGGTGGTCTCACTCTATGCAGAGGTCTAAGAGGTCACCATTCGTGAATTTAGCCCACATCATCAATGAATAAAACAATAATGTCCCACCAATAGAATATAAAATGTTTTATTCTGATTAAAACCCCAGTGTTTATTTTCTGAATGAACTGACTGGCTTCATAAAATGTTGTAAAAACAAAAATGAGCTGTCTTGTGAAAAGCTCTTAGAAATGAACAGATCCCTAAGATTCGGCTCCCGTTAAAGAGCCATAAATCCCACCTCTATGAAGGACAGCAATCTGAAAAATTAACATTTTGTAACTGTATATAAAATTTTGTTGACAGAGAAATATTGATGTCAGTGTTTAAAGCTTGTTGTTTTAAGACACAAGCACGCACGTAATGGCTTCTGGAGTCTTTCTTGTATTTACCAAAGATGGTAAATTTCTGATATTTGAGGGCAGTAGATCACAATGAAAAAACAAATATTTGTACCATATTTTCCAGACTATAAGTCGCACTCTTTTCCATATTCTGGCTGGGGGTGTGACGTATACTCAGGTGTGACTTATATATTAAAATATTTCAGGTGTTGGTTAGAGGGCGCTCTAGGCTTGTGTACCAGCATCTGCTGCACCTGTACCACTGACAATTTAAAATGTAAACATTACCACTAACAACTTAGGCTATAAAGACAACTGAGAAAGAGCGGAATAATTGGAAATGGAACTGATGCTGAGTCTGACGACAGCCACGCAGAGGAGGAAGCGGCGCTTCGTCTACCTCCGGAGTTGGCGGAGTTGTTCAGAAGCGACACCGAGGATGAAGAATTTAAAGGATTTAGTGATTAGGAGTGAGATGGTGAGTTTGGTGAACTTGTTATATTATGTTCTTTATGCTATAGTTATGTGAATAACTGTTAATATATTACGTTAACATACGAGACACCTATTCAGTTCGTTGTTTATGCTTCATGTAGCTGAATAACCATCAATGTGTTACGTTAGCATGGCGCACACCTATTCAGCTGTTGTTCTCTATTCTATTATTACTATAACTTGCCTTTCAACATGAAATGTCTGTTCTTGGTGTCAGATTTTGTAAAATAAATTTCCCCCAAAAATGCAACTTATAGTCCAGTGTGACTTATATACGTTTTTTTTCTTCATCATTATGCATTTTTTGGCTAGTGCCACTTATATTTCGGAGCGACTTATAGTCCGGAAAATACAGTAACACTGTGATGTGAGTTATTCTAGAAAATTGAGGGCTACAATTTATCATAGAGCATCATTGCCAGAAGTGTCAATAACCATACTAATCATAAGCTGGGGAAAAATTATGAATATATATTCATTGGTGACGGCTAAAATGCCAAATCGGCGCCGTGAGTTTGCCAAATGTCTCTCCCCACTCTCTCCCTGATTTTCTACTGTCCAATCAAAAATATGCCAAAAATGCCCACAAAAATACAAAATGGCAGCGTGACAATAGTTAAGCAAATTGACACCTGTTACACCATGCATTCTTGTCTTTTTTATATTGATGCTGTACACTCTACATTTGCCGACCGATTAAATCCAAATCAGATTTAGAAGAAGTGAATGACTGAAAGGAGGAAGAAAACAACTGGAGATGACTGGAAACAGCAGAGCGCCCAGGTGGTCTCTGCCCCGGGACCCTATGGCAGCGCTACAACCTGAAACCCATGCAAATGTGATCACCGAGTTTAGCCCTGATTGGGACGGCCGCATATGATTAAACCTAATTACAAAGAACCTTTTCCAAATGCCTCGGCGGGTTTGATGAAGTAGGAAGGAAGGATTTTAAAACCTTGCCTTTTTCAAGTGGACAGAGCAAAAAAATAGAAACAAAAAGTACTTTATTCTAAGCAGGGTAATGAGAAATCAGCGCTAATTCCTCATAAATAGTATGGCTAAATATTGAGCCCCTCACTAATGCTCTCAACCCAGGCACTGACAGTACACCTGTGTAATTGACTGGTCATTGATTAGAGGCCCCTATTGTGCTAAATTAGCTTTTTTGAGCTTTTAACCATGTTATAATGTTTTTTTTTTCCTCTAAAACATACCTGGAGTAGTATTTTGTTTCATTCAGGCTTATTTTGAGTAATCCTGTTTGCTGAACCCTTAAATTGTCATCACTACAAAAGCGTCATGTTGCTAATAAAGTGCTATTTAGCCATTTTATGCTCTGTCCACTCCCCACCGTTGCCAGCAGGAGGCGACAGACACCTAATCCAAGCTTCTTCATTTCTATACATGTACATTTTTCTAAGTTATAAAAAACATGAAATACTAATGCAAAGGTGTCCAATACTATTTCATAAAGCCTAAAAAATACTTTAAGCAGACAATACATTTTCAACAGAAAAAAAAATAAAAATACAATATCCACCAATTGTTACAAATTATGAATCAACAAGATGGTTTTAGTAGCTAACTACAAATTGACTACATGTGACTTTGTGTTAGGTCAGTGCCTGGGTAGAGAACAACAGCGAGTTTATCAATATTTAGCCATATTATTAATGAAACAATTAGCAATACATAAGCTGAAGGGTACATACTAAAAGTCTCAAATTTTTTATGTTATGTTTGACAAGAAAATACAGAAATGTGATGGAATATAGTTTGCCAGTTCCTCAAATGATACACATTGTGCTTTAATCCACTGTCTTCAGATCTTGATGCTGTTATTTGAAAGTTAATTCATGTAACCATATCCACAACAGAGTACCGTATTTTCCAAACTACAAGTCACACTTTTTTCCATAGTCTGGCTAGGGGTGTGACGTATACTCAGGTGTGACTTATATATTAAAATATTTCAGGTGTTGGTTAGAGGGCGCTCTAGGCTTGTGTACCAGCATCTGCTGCACCTGTACCACTGACAATTTAAAATGTAAACATTACCAACAACAACTTAGGCTATAAAGACAACTGAGAAAGAGCGGAATAATTGGAAATGGAACTGATGCTGAGTCTGACGACAGCCACGCAGAGGAGGAAGCGGCGCTTCGTCTACCTCCGGAGTTGGCGGAGTTGTTCAGAAGCGACACCGAGGATGAAGAATTTAAAGGATTTAGTGATTAGGAGTGAGATGGTGAGTTTGGTGAACTTGTTATATTATGTTCTTTATGCTATAGTTATGTGAATAACTGTTAATATATTACGTTAACATACGAGACACCTATTCAGTTCGTTGTTTATGCTTCATGTAGCTGAATAACCATCATTGTGTTACGTTAGCATAGCGCACACCTATTCAGCTGTTGTTCTCTATTCTATTATTACTATAACTTGCCTTTCAACATGAAATGTCTGTTCTTGGTGTCGGATTTTGTAAAATAAATTTCCCCCCAAAAATGCGACATTTTTTTCTTCTTCATTATGCATTTTTTGGCTAGTGCGACTTATACTCCGGAGCCACTTATAGTCCGGAAAATACGGTAACACTCTGTGATGTGAGTTATTCTAGAAAATTGAGGGCTACAATTTATCATAGAGCATCATTGCCAGAAGTGTCAATAACCATACTAATCATAAGCTGGGGAAACCCCCCCCCACAAAAAAAAAAAAAAAAAGCGACTTATAGTCCAGTGCGACTTATATACGTTTTTTTTTTTTTTTTCATTATGCATTTTTTGGCTAGTGCGACTTATACTCCGGAGCGACTTATAGTCCGGAAAATACGGTAGTTTTCACTCATCTTATTTAATGTTTTTAGGTTGCTCTCTTGTTAAAATTAATCTAGTTTAGTCAATCCATGCAAGCTATATTCCCAAAAAACTCTTAATTTAGTAAAGGCTTCTTCATTTGGATGCATATTATTTGGCAATGTGACCAAATTAATTACTTTTGATTGAAGGTATGCATATGCGGCACAGCGCCCTCTAGAAGTTTCTGACAGTGAAAAAAAAAAAAAAAACGTTACAGATTAGGTTTTCTTTTGTCAGATTGGGACTGGTTTTTACATGCGCGCTCCAGAAACGTCTTTGCTGGCAGATAAAGTGGGCTGAGGTTGCAGGGCCAGAGCCGTCACTCGCGGATGATTGATGGCTCGGTCTAAACGCTTAAGTCAACACAGAATGAGCACGTCCCGGCAGAGCTGCCCGGACCTCCACTCAGCACCTATTTAAGGGTCAGGTGCTTCCCAAAAAAAGAAAAAAAAAAAAAAAAAACTGCAAAAAGCAACAGCAGCCATTATCTTCTTCAACAAAAAACAATAAGGAAGTCAAAAATGTGGGTTGTGAGAAGGTTTAAGTGAGGTTTGTTCAAGAAAAGTGGTGGAAGAGAGCTCCTGATGACAGATGGAAATTAGCAGATTAGTATGATGAGGTGTAGGGCTAAACCAGGATTAGGACTAGGACTTAACCAGGACTAAAGCCAGGACTAAGTGAGGGGAGAAGAAAATGGACAAAACCAGTGTTAAACCAAAGATTGGATGGTGCCTAAACGCTAGCGCTAATGTGTCATGACAAAAGCTAACCATAGAAACAAAGTTTAAACCAAGGAAAAAACAGGACTAAACCGAGAGTAAACAAAAGTGGTAAACCTGTGTTTCACCAACAGTGGGCTTCTGGGAAACAATAATTTGTGAGGGAACATTTTATTTGGGCCACGAAACCTCAAAAGTGGATCATTTGAAATTGGGATGCTGCAATATATCGCAGAATTATTGTTATTGCAACAACCGTATCGCAAGAATCTAAATATTTCTGTATGATCTTCTGACAGAGATTTACACTGAAGAATCATTTTCCTACCAGAGCCTTCCTCGTTTAGTCTGTGTTCAATTTAGATTTTTAATCTGCTTTCACTTCTGAATATAGGGCCTTACATTTTTGTTTTAAATTAATATAACTTTAAAATATCGCAATAATATCGTTATCGCAATATTCAATGTAGTTTTCAAATATCGCATGTTTTTCCCTCATCGTGCAGCCCTAATTTAAAAATATCAGAAGCATGTTTGTGAATGAGAATTACTAAAAACATTACTGACCTTTGCTAAATTAGGCATTACTGACCAATGCTTAAATTCTTATGTTTTATCCCTGTTCCCTTTGTGTTATTAAATTTACTTTTAAAACCTGACAGAACTATCACACTGCAGTGACTGGGTTAGTAAAGCATTTAAGCAGTGTGCCAGTTTTTGTGTGTGGAGGCATTAGAGAGGTTCTGGGTCACTTGCTCCAGGGGGAAGTTCCCCTCCACACTGGGCTGGTCCACTTCAACACCTCGTCATCAAACCCTGCACCTCCCACTTCATCGTCTCAAAGAAACGCGTAAAACCTAAACCAAGACTACATGAGCGTAAAGGGAAAAAAGAAGAGAGAACCACACTACAAGGAGAACACTACAGGACCAGAACCAGAAGTAAATCAGATTTACTTGTACAGCAGCTCTAGCAGTTTTGGACTCTTTTGCATTAGTATTTCACATTTTATAATTTAAAATAATTTATATGTGGAAAATGTCTAATAAAGATTAAATAGACAGATGCAAACATATCACTGCTGTAACATCATAACTCTGCACATTTTTTCGTTCCTATTTGTAGGTATTTTTCAAAGGTTGAAGGTTGTATATTATGTTTTTTTTTTTTTTTCAGGCTTTTTAAAAATAGTTTCGGGCGTCTTTGCATTAGTATTTCACATTTTATAACTTAAAATAATGTATATGTATGGAAAACGTCTTCTTTTGGGAAGCTGTTACTTTCAAATTGCAGAGAACGTTTGGATTAGGTGTCTGTCGCCCCCCTGCTGGCAACAGTGGGGAATGGACAGAGCATAAAATGGCTTTTTAGCACAGCTATTAGCAACATGAGGCTAACAGATAAATGATGGCAATTTAAGCATTGAAATGATCAGAATGAGTCCAGTGACGATGTATTGGCTTTAGAAACGCGCAGGAGCACTTCCTGGTTTCATGTGTCTACGTAAAGCTGTGAGACCGAGCGTTTTCAGCTCTGGAGAAGGGCAGCGCCTCAGCATACAGGATTATTCAAACATGTGTGAATGAAACAAAATACTACTCCAGGTCTGTTTTTGAGGTGGAAACAACATTATAACATGGTTAACAGCTTAATAAAGTCGATTTAGTAAATTAGATGACCTTTAAAAGTACTACAACTCCCACTGTGCACTGGGGCAAATTAGAAATGTCGACATGTGGGAGGAAGGACAGGGTTTACCCTTGAACAGAAAGCCTTCTACAAATAAAATGTTCTTGTTTGCACCATCTTTTTAAAATTTCAGAAACTTCTGACTCAAAACTATATTTTTACAATTTACAGAGAAATGAAGCATGACATAAAGCCTGCATTTAAGTCACATTGTTACGAACAGTCAGGCAGGATAGGCTTAGGTAGAAATAAGCAAATAGACAAGTGTAACATGAACAGCTTTCTAGTAAAAATCAGTGGCAGACATCTTTTTTGTAATGAATGGAGGAATAGGGCACCAAACATTACAGCATTGTCTGTTGAACTACTTCACTGGGCCACCCTCTCTGAACCGTAGTGCACTTTTATACATAAACAGCTAATGTTATGGATCCATTTTGGAGATGATGGGCAACAAATAGTTCTCAAGTCACAGATAAAGTCCTAAGACCTGGAGTATGCTTTTTACATTTGGCCAAAACCGACATAAATCAACTACAGCTGCCGTAAAAAATCTGCGCTCACATAGGCCTCAGTGTTCAGAGAGCAGAAGTTGAAGTTTAAACAAAGTGAAATTAAATTGAGGAGATGTAGTTTGAGTTTGAAATGTGCTCCATGTGCTGTACAAACATGTTCAAATGCAGTAAATGTGGACGTATACAAAAGCAGAGTTTGAGATTTTAGCAAAGGGGAGAGGAGACAGTGGACGAGGAAAGCCAGGAAGTGGTCTTGAGTCATTTTCATCAATGTGTTTGTCTTTATCCAAATGAATGGCAGATGCTACGAGCTACGACGGCTACAGCTAACGCAATAGTCATCCGTGGAGTCTGGATTAGCGACAGTATGTGATTAGCTCGGAGCTCGGAGATAAGCTGAAGAAGGCGGAAGAACAAGAAAACCTGAGACGACTTCGATGTGCTGTAGGTCTGAGCTGGAGCGGAGCCCAATAAATCCACTTGATTTGAGGCTGTGTCATGGCGCCGCCCATTACACCAAATATGTGTGCACGTACAGAATAATGTACTGGCAGAGATGGTGTAGTGAGTGTAAGAAGGGATTTGCAGAAACCCACTTTTTACTCAAGAATACTGGAAAAAGATGCTTCTTGTTACTATTAAAGGCTACATCTCAAGCCCGCTGCAGTCAAACACAGTGCACTTCCCTTTTAAAAATAGATTAAACCATGACTAAATCTAGGACATACCGGGACAAAACCAGGTCTAGACCACAAGCAATGGCCAAATCTCCAAATCCTTTTGCCAAGTTACATTTGTCTAAGAATTGCTGAATGCATTTTTCGTCAGATAAATATAGAGAAGTCCAGTCTGCAGAGGTTCACTGTTGTGTAATTCTCTGAGACTGCTGCTCAAGATCCCTGACACTGTAGAGCCAGCCAGATGTTCGCTAACTGTGATGTACAATCCTGAGCAGCTGCAATACGGCATTTTTGTCACAAATTCATGGGTAGAACTCTGAACTCACCTTATGTTAAGGTTTGTCCTGAGATTTACATAAAAAATGTGGAGTCACTTTCAATCCGGCCTCTACAGAGTATAAACTTAAAGGCTGAATATGTTCTCATATTTCTTTTTCTTTCCTATTGTAATTTTAATAATGTGCTGAATTTACTTTTTGTTTTTTATATTAGCTATGAACCATTTGTTCTCTCTGCGTCTTTAATAAAGATTAAATGAGAAGATAAATAGACAGACGCAAACATATCACTGCTGTAACATCATAACTCTGCACATTTTTTCGTTCCTATTTGTAGGTATTTTTCAAAGGTTGAAGGTTGTATATTATTTATTTATTAATTTTTTTCAGGCTTTTTAAAAATAGTTTCGGGCGTCTTTGCATTAAGTATTTCACATTTTATAACTTAAAATAATGTATATGTATGGGAAACGTCTTCTTTTGGGAAGCTGTTACTTTCAAATTGCAGAGAATGTTTGGATTAGGTGTCTGTCGCCCCCCTGCTGGCAACAGTGGGGAATGGACAGAGCATAAAATGGCTTTTTAGCACAGCTATTAGCAACATGAGGCTAACAGATAAATGATGGCAATTCAAGCATTGAAATGATCAGAATGAGTCCGGTGACGGTGTATTGGCTTTAGAAACGCGCAGGAGCACTTCCTGGTTTCATGTGTCTACGTAAAGCTGTGAGACCGAGCGTTTTCAGCTCTGGAGAAGGGCAACGGCTCAGCATACAGGATTATTCAAACATGTGTGAATGAAACAAAATACTACTCCAGGTCTGTTTTTGAGGTGGAAACAACATTATAACATGGTTAACAAGCTTAATAAAGTCAATTTAGTAAATTAGGTGACCTTTAAAAGTACTACAACTCCCACTGTGCACTGGGGCAAATTAGAACTGCTGTAACATCATAACTATGGACATTTTTTATTTTCTATTTGTAGGTATTTTTCAAAGTTTGAAGGTTGTATATTATGTTTTTTTCAGGCTTTTAAAAAAATAGTTTTGACCATCTTTGCATTAGTATTTCACATTTTAGAACTTAAAATAATGTATATGTAAGGAAAACTTCTTTTGGTTAGCTGTCACTTTCAAATTGCAGAGAACGCTTGGATTAGCTGTCTGTCGCCCCCCTGCTGGCAACAGTGGGAAATTGACAGAGCATAAAATGGCTATTTAGCACGGCTATTAGCAACTGGGCGTTAACAAAGAGATTAATGAGCTTCATAATGACGGTCCAGTGACCGTGTATGGGCTTTAGAAACACACAGGAAGGAGATGTGCTCAGCAAACAGGATTCCTCAAATGTGAATGAAACAAAACACTACTCCAGGTGTGTTTTTGAGGTGGAAACATTATAACATGGTTAAAAGCTAAAAAAAATAATAAATTTAGCAGAATAGGGGAGCTTTAATAAAGTGTGAATGTAATTTCCCTATGCATAAGCAAGGACATTCATTACTATAATCCAGTCATTTTAAAGACTGGGCTAAAAGTTGGCCTTGGGGGAGTCTGGGATGAGGATCAAACCCATGACCTAAGCTGAGAGACTGGAGCGCCAACCACTCTGCCATCATGCCCCCCAAAATCTTTTAAATACAGCAAAAATACTCAAAGAGTCCAGTGAAAAACATGTGAAAACTGACTTTATTTAATGCAATCCATACAATTTGGTGCACACCTGTCAGCGATCAGGGGCCAAAGAATGACTTGGGCCCTTGAGAATTGGGAAAGGGTTACACATTATTACATTAAGCATGAATTTAGATAACCATCACTGAAACTATTTTAATTAGTGTACAGTCATATACCGGACAAAAACCAGTACTTCTACCTCATATTTTGGCTTCTCCCTGCACCTCTGTTGACATCTGTCTCCTGGTGGGGCGTCCTACATGACACGCACCCCTCCACCCCTCGTACAGTCAGTCAGTGATTGTCCCAGTACAGTGATTGTGTCTCCCTGTGAGGCCTGTAGCTATGACAGGACCTACACCACGACGCAAACAGCCCGGGACTCAATCTTTGGATCGGATTCGGTGACTCAGCACGCGCCCCGGAGAAGCGCGGACAATCACAAGTAGACAAAACAAAAAAACTCTATCCTCTCTCCGCGGGGGGAAACCTCGACTTGATTTCCTTGATTTGTGGACACATGGTACAACAAAGTCCTTTTTGATCTTCCTCCTGGTCATCAGTGTCCGCATCATCTTTTTTTTTTTTTCTTTTTTACTAAATCGAACCCCCTTTTCTGCACAGGACGGGTGCCTCCCAGCTGCAAGCCTGGCTCATCCTGATTGCGGCTGATTTGGGTTAAGTGATTATTATTGCCCTGCTGCGGTCTAGGGAAAGGGACGCTCCCACAGGCTGGAAAACACACACACAAAATGCTGTTTAGGTGTGGATCTGAAGGAAAACATGACGGTGAAGACATACGAGAAGAAGTTACACAAACGGAAATACTCCACCGCGAAAAGGCCAGAGTTAAAATGCAGTAAAAGTATTACTATTCAAGTTTGTGTAGAAATTCATACAATACTTTTTCTCTTTGTTTTTTAAGATATTTTTTGGCAATTTCAGGCTTTATTGATAAGACAGTAGAGTAGGAAATTGTAGAGGGAGCGAAGAAAGATATTTGGCAAACTGTAAAGAGGTCCAGGACATAAACCGACAACGCAGAGGCAGGCTGTAGTTGCCCTGTATCTGCGCCATATTAGGGGCTGCAACAACTAATCAGATTAATTCGATTATAACAATTATAATTTAGTAACTGTTATTGTTAACTGGGGTATTCATAGACTCAAAAACATGCCATGTGCTGAGAGAAGAGTTTTTTTTTTTTTTTTACCAAGACAGACCATTAAAACAACAAAAACAGTGAAAAAGCAATGTACATTTTGTGTTTTTTTTGAATAAAAATATCGTTGTGTGTATGCTCTATCCTAACAAGGCAAACTCATGGCTTTGTCTGGTTCAAATTCTGTAAAAATTAAATGATTTTTGATAGAATTATCAATTTTTTTTAATGGGAATTTTAAAACACAAAGTTTTTTGACCACTTTACTTAACGCTTAACTATCAGATTATTAATCAATTAATCAAAACAATTACTGACGGATTAATAAATTATCAAAATAATCATTAGTTGCATAGTCTAAATATATTTTTATCATGACTTTGAGAAAGTGAAAATGTCACACCACCAACAGACCCTCATCTTTTATTTTATGTATTGTCTGCACAAATACATGCACTGTTTTGTTTCATCATAACACTCTTGAACAGTGTATCTAAAGTTTACTTGCATAGTTTACTACTATACACAAAATGCAAGGTCACATTTTTTTTAAAGATTTATGTGAGTAAAAGAAACATTTTCCCTCAATATTTTATTCATGTAAAAGTATAGAGATGTTTTAGAAACGGCACAGATGATACATTTTACTTCAAAAATGTACGCAGGTATATGCATATGACCCATGGGAAACTCCTGATGCTTCTGTTTTTAGCATTTGTGAATTATTAAATAAAACAAATAACACACCTCGTCACTGCAGTAGTCTGGCCCTGAGGAGACACTAAAGCTGCCGCGGAGCACAGTGCAGTAACAGAGACGTCACATTTAAACCGAGGGAGGAGGGAGAACTGCAGATCCATATTTACGGTCTGGACTGAACCTGTCTCTGAGTCTGTAATTCTGAGAGGTTTTTACTGCCTTCTGGAGGTGGACACAGAGCGGTTCTGTTATTGGAGCGTCTGTCTCGACTTACATCCACCCTTCAGATTTAAGGCTGAGGTTTGGAGAAGAGAAGCCAGAGCTGCGTTAGGAACTACATTAGGAACTCCCGGAAAAACTGGGCTGAGTTCAGGATGAGGAAATCAGACAATTCTTTACTTGAGTTACATGTTAAGTGTTTTTTTTTTTAAGCGCTTTTCAACAAGAGCTCAAAGACTTTTTTATTTCAAATTATGTTTAGTTAGTTTACAAAAACACTGAAATGTAAACAACATTTCTTTAATTGTCAGAAGTTGAGGCTATCAAAAATATACCTACACCAAGTTAAAGGAAATTAAAATGTTTATTAGCCCAATAATGTATTTGATGTTTGCAAAATTTAATGCTAGATCTAAAGAATAATTTAAAGGGGATATAGTAAGCTTTTTAAAATATTCTTAAACCAATCTTGGTCACCTTTAGAACAGCAGCATATTTTATAACCTTTCAAAACATTATCTGACTAAAAGAGAACGTTTTTAATAAGTACTGTAAAGAGACAGGTGAAAAGACCAGCAGAGGGCAGCAGAGTGCAGGCTGTGGACTTGTGAACATATAATCAAAGAAAAAGAGCATTTCACTTCCTTAAACCTTTTGTATGATGCCATTTTACTATAAAACGAAAACTGTCTAGGAGGAACTGGAGGAAACAGAGCTGTATACCGTTTTTTGGATAAATGAATGAGAGCAGACTGAATGTAGAGGGCTTGTTGATTGGTCTGTGCTTATTGGAGTGGGCAGAGGTTCGTGGAATTGAACTGTTTTGAGGGCTCATGAGCAGCTACAGGAATGTTTTTAATGAGAAAAGAACATTATAACACAGGAGAAAGATCAAAAAAGTAGATCAGACATAATATAAACCTTTAAATGTTTGCAAAATACAATGCTAGATGTAAAAAAAAAGGTTCAAAATCAAACATTTGTTGCCAACTACAAGCCTGGTGCAAATGTATCCTTAGAGTAACTACTATTTATTTATATTTATTCCTGTTAGATGTTGCTGGGGACTTACGCCGCAGGAAATATTGATAAAAGACAACCTCACAATCAATCTCTAGAGTCACCAAGTTTCCTAACACATGCAGGTTATTGGACGGCAGAGAAAACCCACAGTAACATGGGAAAAAGAGTTTGTGTTTCCGCCAGCGATGCACATACAAGCTATCGTAGTAGCTGAAAACACTTTTACCACTAGAAGCGTATCCGTTAATCTCCTGTAAATACACTACATTATACAGTGTACTCAGCAGCATCTTGTTGTTTTGTAGCTCTGTTGCTATCGCACGCTTCTATCTTTATGAATCCAAGGTGGCGGGAGATAATGAGTGAACAGCTGTGGTCCAGTCCTGGCTCCCTTTAAAACATATTTCAGGCAAAAGACACTGCAGCAGTTCATATGCACACAGAAACCCGAGCCAAAACACACAGCATAATGGAGAACATACCACTTTAATCACGGTGGGAAACGACCGGACGAGGCCTGCACACCTGCTGCAGCCCGCACCTTCACACGGACACTGCCTTTTATGAATTTTAATCGCATGGACAGAATGCTAAGTGTCTGTCAGAGCTGAAGAGAGGGTCACCTGTCAAATACGGACTATAAAAATAACTCAGCAGCTCAGAGGTTTGCCAACATATAGGTTTTTTGAACTACGTACCACTGTAAAACAAGACCAGAGTTACCAGAATTATTTTAGCTCAGTTTCAAAGATATGGCTTAACTTTTTTTCAGACAAGGAGGCAGATTTTTGTCGTAAAGGCAGTAAACCAACATCTTCTGGTCTGGTAAACCCATTCACTTATTAGTATATTATTAATTGTTGGTCTACACAGCTAATCATCAGTGAATAAACGGCAGGGAAAATACTAAATCCACCGCTGACAACTATGTCTACTATTAAAGAGAAAAAGAGTAAAAGGAAGAAAAAAAACATAAGTTGGGGAAAGATCAATAAAAAAAACTCCATCAGTACAATAGTTTTTAAAGGTACTAAGGTAAGCAGCATGCGCTCTACTGGTTTAAAAACAGTACTGCAGTCAAAAGCAAAACAATGGGTTTCCAGTTTTGCGTTTTTCTGATTGGACAATGGGCAATGCGGGGTTTAGGACCAAAACAAAAAATGTAAACAACATGGTAATTAAGTAAAATATATTTTTTATTGTTAATAAGTCAGCTGTACCTTTGTTATCAGTAAAACTAATATTTGATTAAAGCATGTTTACCTCATATCTTGGGACACATGTGGGTCATTTTTATCGATTATTATTAAACTTCTTTAGTTAAATTTGCAACAGGGGGCACGAGCAAGGAGGTCCTGGGTCTAATCCTCGGGCCGGGCCGTCCTACGATCCAAACACATGGATGTGAGAACTGCTGACTCTAAATTACCCCTAGTGAATGAATGTGAAAGTGAATATTTGTCTGTCTCTGTCCACTGTCCATGGTGAGCCCCGCCTAAGGCCCATAGTTGCTGGGATAGGCTCCAGTAGTGGGGCTGAAGTGGTAGTTACTCTGTTGTATTAATGTACTGAATAAACTGTAATGTTCAAATGTATCTGATGTGAAAGTGAGAAGGCCAGAGTATATTCATAGAAACCACAAAGACTTAGGTTTCTTAAAGGGAATGACACAGTTGAACAATAAATCTTGGTAATCTGATTTATTAGGATATACAGTATCTTTAACAGAACTATAAAGAGTTTATTTAATATCATTCTTGTACAAATGTGTTTACAAATGTCGTTTATTTACTGCCTCCCTCCACACGAGTAAAAGGCTAAGCTGACTACTAATTTTAAAGCCATCATTAAAGGTTAGCCTCAGTGACGTAAAGGAGGAGGCGAGTTTCCTGAGATGATTGCTACTTGAACACAAATGAACACAAAAACCCGGTGGAGCTGCGAATTGTGCCTGTTTTTAATTAAATCAGACATTAAGGCAGGAATGTAGCGGAAGTGTGAGGAGGCTCTTCAGCAGCAGCTCACTTCAGATGTTTACCACGCATGAACGCCTTTGAAAGTCCAAAAATAAAAAAAAATGTGCACGCCATTAACCATTTATTGTTTGTATAAATAATTGTTAAAATAGAATATTTATATTTCTGACTGGGAGATCATCATTTAAGGTTTTAGCTGCTGCTACAGATAATCTTTCAACAGCTTCAGCCTTCTGTAACAACATATGCACAATAACGGTTGAAATAAAAAAAAGAAAAAAAAAAAGAAGTACATTACTGTGCTTTTCTCGTATTTATTGGTGTTTTTGTAAGATACCCCACTCTCCTTATTATATTAAAATGACAAGTACAAACAGAGTGTCTGCAAATGTGTCACTCTGTTAAATAATATAAGAGCAAAACATAAGAGCATGAAATTCCCCAAAAATCCTTCGTAAATAACCACAGAAGCTTACTAACACAGTGTTTTCTAACCAAATTAAAGTGTATTCAGTAAATTAGTGACCATAATCAGCAATTCCTTTTATTTACTGTATTTCATTTCATCATTACTTCATAGTATTTGGCATTGTGCTGTTTAAAGCTGAACTTTTTTACGTTATATAAACAGTTTGGGAGTCTGTGTGATGGTTAAATAAGTTACTGTGGGGTAAATGAGGCGTGCAGCAGCTCCCCCTGGTGTCTCTGGGCTGAAAGTGACACTTGCAACAGTGAGCGCCCTCGACCCGGAGTCACAGAAGTCTCGTGTCTTGCGAGAAAGCGTCACATCCCAGTTAGCAAAACAACAAGCTAGCGGTGGCTTTATTTGTCCATTTTCAGCATTCCTGAGCAGCCAAATGGAAGAAAAAACTTTGTACAGCTACACGGAGAAAAAAATTAAAGTAAACGAGCGAGGGATCACACAGGAGTCAACTGGGCTTGTGAGTATTTACAATAGTGCTTTACTCCAAACTGTAGGGGGAGCGCTATAGAGGAACATAAGGCAAAAAGAGCAAAGAAACAAGCACAATTACTGAGTTCTGCTTTAAAACATTTTCAAAAAGCATTTCTGAATAACAAGAAAGAATAAAGCACTTATAAACATGTACTTTTAAACAGAAAACCTGACATCATCAACATGCGCCGTTACTAACTCCGAGTGAGCCGCAGCTATCGCCTGACAGTGGCACCTGGAGGGTTAACTCTATAGTAAACAGTACAGTAGAGTATTCTCAGCTCTGCTCCACAGCTCCATGCCACAACACTAGTTACTGTTGTCCAAACAAGTCCAGAGGAGAGAAAACACCAGACTAACTGTTTTTTGGGGGGACCGCGGGACCACCAGGGTTCACCCCCAGCCCCTGTTCATATTTACTTAAACTCTCAGGGCCTGGTCCGGGTCCGCGAGGGCCATTTTTCACCGCTGCTGTTCTCCTGTTCACACCTGACGAGAGTCTGCGGCGGAGGACACTTCCTGTCACATGATCAGGGCAAAGGTTAAATCCTCTCGGGCAGTCTGACCCCGGTCTGAGGTCAGCGGAGGTCAAGGCAGGTCACATGTTTGAGTCTGTGGCTAATGCTAACTGCTAACACAACACGGTAATGGCAGAAGGGAGGTTACATAATCAAAAAGTGCAAAAAAAAGACAATACTACTGAAATTAAACTGGCAAAAAAGATGATATGTGCATCTAATTAGGAAAAAGCTGTCTCTCCATGCAACTACAAATGTTTATTTACACAAAGAGAAAAAAGCTTAAGAAGTAAGTTAGGGTTAGGGATAGTTAAATACTCACTATATTAAAGCAACACTATTTAACATTTCAAGTCAGAATTTAATATACAGCAGGGGCATCCAAACTTTTTTCAAAGAGGGCCAGATTTGAGGATGTGCGAATCTTAAAGGGCCGACAGTCCCTCCTGTTTTCTAAGAAATGAACACTGAATACAGAATAAATAAAATGCACACTGTTTTATATAGTATGTTTTATAGTATTTTGTTTTCAAAAAGTAATTACACATTTTCTCTAACACAATCTAACAAAAGTCCCAACAAAATCAAATCTTTGAGCATAAAAACTGCAACAGCAAACTAACTTGAAAATACAAGGCACAGGGCTGAAGATGAGCTGCACAAATGTTTAGATAAAGCTACAGAAACACAGCATGAAAGCGCCGATGGGCCATAAGTAATGCATTCTGTCATAGAAGCTGAGGGCCGTATGAAATCTCAACCCGTGCCACAAATGGCCCACGGGCCGCACTTTGGACACGTCTGATATACAGTATCTATTTTAAAATAAGCTGTGTTGATAGATTAACTTTTGGTAAGATACAGGTTAGGGCAACCCACCACTGAGTTTAATATCCCATAAGCATGGCAAATACAAGAAAATGTTTTTTTTTTTTTTTTTTTTTTTTCATATCAGGGAACAGTGACAGCAGAACTTGTTTTTTTGTTTTTTTTTTTAAATAATGTCAATAATATATTTAATTTTCTAAAATATTCTTTGTATTTCTAATAATAAATTATTTTCTAATTTGTTGTGATAAGGTTTATTTAAATTGGTTTCTTCTGTCATTTGGTGCCAGTACAATTTCAGTTTACATGAAAAAAACTACTTCTCTTTTTTTTTCACATCTGCAAAAACGGCAGTATAGTCAGCAAATATGACAAATATTTTTATGTTGTAAAGGCTGAATTTCTGATTTGAGAATTGTGTAATTCCATTTTCATAAAATGGAATATATTTATTAATAAGACAGGATTTTTATTTTTACTTGATCTTTTCTGGAGTTTCTTTATCAAAATCTATGCTACAAAAGGTGTTAATGACTCCCTAACATTCTTCTAAATGATTTGTATCTGTTCAAACTATCTTACTGCACATAGACATGTGTCCTCTAATTTTATTTCACAGTTTTAAGCAGTTTTTCATTGTGTATTTTAATGGCACTGAAGGTGAGCTTGAGTGATGTGAAAGGCGCTGATAAATAAAATGTTTAACCATTTTCATTAAAGCTCATGGAAGAGTTGGAGGGACGTTAAGTTTGTCAGTCACAGCTACTTCTTTTTTTTCATATTTGACGTGTCCAGCACATCTGCCCCACACTTTCGGCTCAGCCCTGGGTCATTTTCAGGTCAGACTGCTGTGGGTCCATCCTCCCTCAGACTTGACTCTGTTGTGGTTTAGTCCCCAAAGTATTATCACTGTCCATCACTAAACCAATGACTAATTTATACCAATGATATAGTGCCACGACAGCAATCTGGTCATATCTATTTATTTGTCTTGTCACATCTTGTCCAAATGCATCACTTTTCTCCAGATTCTCCCACAGACTTCACACAGAGATCAGCAGAGGTGAAACTTAGTCATTTTTCTTTTTTGGTGGAAAATGGAGGCGTGTTTTATGGGCCGTGTTCCCCGTTCTCCTGTAAAAATCACACCAGCACTGTAAGCATCATCCGCCACTCAGCCAATCTAAACAACAGAGCGGGAGGAGCGAAAACATACGGTCAACAGAACAAGAGGTTGCTTCAATGGAAATACATTTTTTTAGTCGTCATTGCGCCATCCTACCATCAAACTCAGACCTTTACAAGTCCTGACGGAGGCCACACAAGAAAATGTCAAATCACAGCTAAAGATAATGCTCGTTACTTCTGCTCATTTCCCATTTTGGTCTAAGCTGGCTGGACCTTGGACTTTAGGCAGGGCACATCCTGAACAATGACCAGATAGTTGTTGGGCTGACACAAAGACTTGCGCCAGCAGACATCACTAAATCACTGAAACATGGGTTGTGATTCGGCCCAAGAGGATCGAACCCACAACCCTCCTTGAAGGAGCTCTAACCACTCTGCCACTGTGCATCGATACTATGTAAAACCTAAAATAGCAACAGAAAAAAATGTCTGCAACAAGTAACAAGCAATTTGACTGCAAGAAAAAAAAAATCTATGAAAACTTTTAGATGGATAAAACTGACAACTATCCATTAATTAATGAAGCAATAAATATATAGTTTCAATGTTGTACATTTAAAAAAATATATGTTATAAGTAGGGCTGCACAATATATTGCAAAATGATCGTTATCGCAATATCAGCAAATGCAATATCGGTATCGCTAGAATCTAAATATATCACAATAAAGCTGTGGTCTTAAAAGAACATGTGTTGTGACTAAATAAAAATGTTTAAAAAGTCCAGTTTTAGTGGTAATTTAATGAATTTAGTCACAGCTTAGCCTTGTTTTATTCCTGGTTTAGTCTGTGTTAAGTTTTGATTTTGTCGCTGTTTTGACTTGTAAATACAGGAACTTACAATTTTGTGAAATGCAGTGAGTTTAACTTACTATGTTCGAAAAGTAGGCTTTATTTTCAAATATAGCAATAATATCATTATCGCAATTTTCAACATAGTTGAATATCGCATGTTTTCTCCATATCGTGCAGCCCTAGTTATAAGCATTAAGCAAAAAGCAATAAAAGTTCAGTTCTCTAAGAGTTAAGTATAAAGTATGGCTGTGGAGGGCTTATGATGTAATAGCATGATGTAGTGGGTGAAGTAGGAGGGTCTGTAGCAGAGAATATGTGAGGTTATTGGACAAACACAAGTCTGGGTGTCTACCAAGGCCACCTAACAACAAACAAAGGCATTTACGATTCTCTGCCTCTGTAGAGGTTACATGTGTGCATTTATGTAAGTTATCCATCCTAAGTTATCCACCTGGTATTTTGGTAAAACTTTTCATTCCTATTAGCCTGGCCAGCCTGCCCGGGTTTAGTATCTCAGCCATAGAGAGCCATTTCCAATCACTCACATGACACCAGACTCCTATCAAAAATAACCAAAATGACACCGGCTTATACAAAGTAAACTTACAAACCTCTCTGACCTGATTAACAATTTAGTGCTTTCCTTCGTCACCTGTTGGTTCTGCTAAAGTCCATGTTGTTTAGCCGTCTAAGGGACTTTTATCTTTGTCTTGTTTTCATTTTAACAACAGTAAAGTTCTGTTGATGTCCGACATAACAATCACATTCAAACAAACCCACCTTTTTTCATAAGTCTTTCAGCAACGAGCTTTTGCTGCTGTCCCTGTTCAAAAATAAGTATAGAGCTGCTCATAATATGGCATATTCTGGTGTTTTATGGCAAAACCAGCAACAACTCTTCATAAGCTCCATGTTTGTTTGGTTTACAGGACAGTGGCGTGCTGCTTACGTCCCACCTGTGATTGTCCCACCCATAGAACTAAAACTTAAGCAAAGGGATATCAGACTAACTTCTTTGTATTGAATAGGAACAGTTTGTCTGGCTGGCCCAATCGCCCTTTTGTATCCCCATAACCATAGAAACAAACCTTCATCCTTATCAGCAAAAACGTCTAACAATCTTGTGTTTGTGTCGTAGATGTTTAATTGGTGACTGACAAGCTTTACGTCATTGTCTAATCACTTCTTCTGAGTGTTTAAGCAACTGTTCGAAAGTTTAAATTATCACCAAACGTCCTTTCATGCCAGAAGAAAACTGGACATTTGAGCAAACCAAGACCACCTTTTTTTGCCAAACCAAAGCTCAGCTGTTTGGTTCTAACCAGTCAGCTGAAGCCTTTACACCTTTGTTCAGAGAAAACTGGTAACCAAAACTGTGCAAAGCTCCCCATAGAGGATCCATACCTTCGTCATAGCTTTCTAAGGCTGTATTTAGTGTCACTGTAAAACAATTCCACCTGCTAGACTTAAATACCTGCTTCTTTTTATACCTATACACCCCCCTTTTCCTTCTACCCACTTCAGAGGTAGCCTATGTCACACACATGTATGTACCTCTAAGTTTCTCATGGGTTTTTAGTGGCAATCCAGGCTGGCCATCTTCCAACACTGTCTGTAGGCACTTTGTTTAGCAGAAAGGGGGGGCTTCTCTCTCCTCCTGGCTCTATCCCAACCCTGATGCATCACCGTGTGTGGGTGGCTAACTGGGCACCGCATCGTAATTCCATATTGCACGAGGAACCACTGCCAAGCTACTCTTACTACTTCAGCCCTAATTGTGATTGTCAAACTCTATATTGAGTTATGTGGAAGGCATGCCTCTGCTAAGCCTTGAAGATGAGAAAACAGGAAATTTTTGAAAGTGCCTTGTCTTGTGAGGTCTTCTTGTCCGCGGAGGTCCGATGAAGACATGCACTATATGCCACTTCACATTAGCTTACAACAAGGGCTGAGAATGGGCAGACCCGGGACAAGGCATGTGTAGACTCCCGGAGTTAGTAATGCATGCTAACAAGAGCGATTTGCACACAGTAATGAAAACCAAGCCGTGGTGACATTGTTTCAAACGCATCTTTAAATGATGAAGCTACGATGTGTGTTTTATATCGGGTCCCTGACTGTGTGGAGAGTTTGGATGCAGTCGCTCGGGGTTAACATGAAGAGAAGGTTAATCTGAGAGAGCGGCTTCAAATGTACTGCAGATGTGTCGCCAGTCACACTTTTTACAGCAAACCTATAGCGGCACTTTATATTTGATCCGAAATGGTAATACTTTAAAGAGAAGTATGAGTAAGTGATATATTTACATAAAGTAGTGGATACATAGTTATAAATTTAAACCACCACCTCACCTTTGTTTAGTATTGATGGATTAACAACTGTTTGGTCCTTTTCCTGAAAAACAAACAGGAAATCAATGCTCTGGTACTCTGTCCCCTTTTCTCCAATCAGAAAAGAGAAACCCTCAGAGGAACTGGCCATTGTCAATGCCACAAAATGGGTACAGTGTGTAATTGTCACCACAGTATCCAGTTGGAAAAAGCAGACAAAAAGACTAGAACTAGAAGCACTAAAAAAATGCAGACCTCCGCCAAGACCATGTGACAATGGTAAATACAAAGTTCTTCCAGCTCTTCTGGGGGAATCCCAAGGCGTTCCTAGGCCTGCTGAGAGACACAGTCCCTCCAGCGTATTCGTGGTCTTCGTGGGGCCTGCTCCTCGTGGGACATTTCAAGAACACCTCCCCAGGGAGGCGTCCAGAAGGCAGAGACAGATGCCTGAGCCACTTTGGCTGGCTTCTCTCGATGTGGAGGAGCAGCAGCTCTACTCCAAGCTCCTCCCGAGTGACCGAACTCCTCTCCCTATCTCTAAGGGAGTACCCAGCCTGCGGAGGAAACTTATTTTGGCCGCTTGTATTTGAGATCTTTCCTTTAGGGTCAAGGCCCAAAGCTCATGACCACAGGTGAGAGCAGGAACCTAGATCGACCGTAAAACAAGAGATTCACCTTTTGGCTCAGCTCCACCACAGCAGACTGATACAACCACATTACTGCAGACACGGCACTGATCCTCCTGTCAATCTCACGCTCCATCCTTCCCTCACTCCTGAACAAGACCCCAAGACACTTAAACTCCTCCAACTGAGGCAGGAGCTCTGCACCACTGTGTACTGTAACGGCTAGACAGACCTTAAGATTAATGTGAAATCTGAACCACAAAGTTACATATTTAATAAAGACCACATGACACAGTTGGCTAAGGCAGCACCTGAGAGGGGTCCATTACTCATGGGCCCAACGTAGAACTGGCTACACATTACACAGCCTTAATGTGAACTGCTGGAGTAAAACACAGAGTCTACAGAGAGACCAGGATCTACCCCTGAGAGGGTTATCTGCTCCAGAGATCAGACCCACAGCAGTCAGGACTAAACATGGATCTCCAAATTACATCCAAATCCAACAATGTGTGAACAAGACTCAGTCAGACCCAATATGAAATCACAGGAAACCAGTCCTTAATCATTCAAAAAGTCCACAATAGCAACTTTTGCAATAAGCCTCTCTGCTCCTTTAGTGGTGGGATAGGAGTCAACATGTTTTAATCTATCTATGTAGTTTTATAAAAAGGATGTTAAAAAAAAATTCTGTATCCATATTGAATTACTTTAATTCCTAAGCAGAATACATTCTTTGTTTAGGAGCAAAATCTTCACCAAACTGCCAACAAATAGGACAAAACAAAACATAATGTAATAGCATATCAATGAAAGTTAACTGAACCAACATGTAACTGCAAGTGTCTTTAATTAATTAGGTTATGGAAAATGTTGCTAAAGCTCTCCAGGCAATTTATCTTCGGACAATCCCACTAGTCACTGTGCTGTTTCTTCTAGGTTTGTCCACAGACAGACTTTCTCTATTGTGTAAGCTTTTGTGTGTTTTTAATAGAAAAAGTAACTGAACCAATTAATCATCACAGCAGACTAATATACAACCATAATGTTCAGAGCTTATCCTAAACTTAGCTCTGCGTTCAGCCCTAGAGCAATCTCATCCCATAATTCAGACTTAACTGCATTGACAATATTTTTACTTTGCTTCCACTGTTTCTATTCTTGTTTTATTTATTTTTTCTATTTCTGTTGGTTTCCATTGATTTAATGCCGCCAACCCTTGAAGACCAACTGCCAATCAGAGTGTCCCCTTGTCCTGAATTTTGAATTTTAGTAAAACATGATATTAGGTGACATTTATCCTTAATAAAAAGTCAAATTGTGTTTCTTCTTTTGCCTCCCTAACACATCCCTTTGCATTTATCCGGGCTTTGGACTGGGACATATGAGTTGCTGAATTAATTTGGTTGGCTTAAGCTAAGTCTACGGCGAACAAAATGAAGCAAGCGACTAAATTAAACATTGCTACATTACACTGTGGGATTACGTTGGACATCCACCTCCTCAGGCCCCATCCTGAGCTGTCACGCCCCCCTCCCTGGCTCCACTGCTGGGGGAGATCCTATCGTTTCTGCCACAGACTAGATTTCTTGGGTGACTTCAAAGCCGCTTCGCTAAGTGTTTAGAAGAATGCAATGGAAACAGGAAAATAATGTTCTGATTTCTGTAAACTTTATAACATCTGCTTCTGCTTAGTGTCGCTGCAGTGTGAAGCAGGGGGCTCCACACACTGCGTCAGGCCCGGGACGTTTTTTCCCACAATCTGCGCTGTGGTACACTCTGCAAAATGGAAAAAAAAAAAAAAAAGTGTCTGGGGTTTGATGAATATTGAAATGAAAAGGAAAGAAGTGGCATTAGTGATGCTTTAGCCACAGAAAAAGCTTATTTTATTGCGGTAGATTTGTCCGTTGCAGTGTCACAGTCCATTGGAAAAGCAGGTGAGGATGGATCCCACAAGAGAAAATATACACAGAGCCCTCTAAGACCTCATTAGGACGATGTTTGTTTAACCTTCATCTGCAGAGAATTGGGAGATTTTGTCCAATACAACTTAGGCCTGTCATCTTTTTTCTAAAATTTACATTCATTTGACTAAGTTCGTCCATTTTTGACAGTGAAAAAGTGTTGTTTATTTATCCTTGCCCAGAATCCATTGTACTCTAGACACTATTAGCAGCACAGTGGCAGAGTGGTTAGCACTCTTGCCTCACAGCAAGAAGGTCCTGGGTTCCCAGAGTGGATATGGCCTTTCTGTGTGGAGTTTGCATGTTCTCCCCGCGTCTGCAGCGGTTCCCTCCAGGTGCTCCTGTTTCCCCTACCGCTAAAAAACCATGAGGGTCAGGTGGCCGTGCATTCAGTCACAGCGGCTCAAGGACAAACCCTCCATCTTACCATTTACACAATTTCTAAAGAGAATTAGATCACTTTAATGCTGCATTCAAGCTCCAAATATCAGGATATAGTTTCAACAATTAGAAAAAATGACAAGTAGATATATTTTCAGCACTTAAATATGTGACCCCCTAACACAGAAGAAAAAGAAAAATTAAAACACTTTGGAGCATGTGCTGTGTGATGTGGTACAATAAAGAACAAAATAAATTACAGACTAATCTTTAGAGTTTACACTTGCTTAAATAAAATAATCTATAGAGTCACAAAGCCTCCATTCATGGTTTTGCTTACAATGTTAAATACCAGGTTACTTTGAAAAAGGTAGGAGCAGGGCTTTTAAATACAGTATGTTTAAATGGTGGCTTACACACAATGTTGTTGTTTTATTTACCATAATGAATCACAATAATGGTTATTTACACTTATTTGTAGGAGAATAATTGCAAAAACCACACTTAGAAGTTGTTTGTGGCTTCTTACTTACTGCCTGTAAATAGAGTTAGCATAGCCATAAATAGTCACAGACACAGTAATTTATCAATAAGGTAACGGTCTAAATGAATCACTGTAAACAAATTTCTAAACCAGAACCTTTAAGACCATTTGAGGAGCAGATAAAAGTTATATCAAAGCCTCTAGACCCCCTTAGATGAACGCTCGTGTAACCTTCATCTGCAGAAAATTGGGAGATTTTGAGCAAAAGAAAAAGGAACCAGGCGAGAGTTAGCGAGCGTCCCTAAAGGCCTGTGAGTAATGTAGCTGGCACCGCGTTAGCATACACACAGACGAGCGCTACATGCTTGTTTATACACAAGATGACAAGCCGTTTTCAGGGGGCCAGTCCAGATAGCTCCATCAGGATCTGCCCATGTGAACAGACCGGGGTTTATACACAGCGCAGCCGCCCGAGGGCTCCTGTCTCCTCCGCACTAACTCAATCATGCTCCGGTTTCACTCTCGCCCATCCGAGGCTAACTCACTTCCTCTCTCTGTCCCCTCAAAGAGCCCCACACCAGCGCCGATCTACTGGAGCCATGAGCCACCCATACAGTATCAGAGCCATCCTTTCCTTACTACAGACCCGGATTGACACAGGTTTTGGTGTTGAGTTGCATGCACATCATGGAAAATGGAAGTTACAGACACCACAGTACATTTTTAAATACATAAAATGGCATTAGTGAACCAAAAATGTCAGACTCTGGACAAACAAGATGATCTGACAAATGGATACTGACTGACTACGTGTCTACAGTCAGTGAGTGAGTACAGAACATTAGCAAGGGTCAAGATTTAGCTGTTTACTTGTGAGAGCATTTAGGCTACAAGCTATAAGTAACACTAGATCTAAAACGATAGATAGAACGATAGATA
>CM036258.1:6581794-6761794 GCA_020698575.1 Bostrychus sinensis
AGCTCTGTGGGACGGGCCAAGTTCAGGACACGGCTGACAGACTGAGGTCTGTGTGGGTCTCTTATAATCTGAGCAGTGCTTCTGTCCTGCAGAGAGTTTTCCAATGAGGCAGAATGCTGGTCTGACAAAGGCTTTGTATATGTTATAAAATACAGTATTTTAGGTTAAGTAAATAAACTCATTTTGCACCAAAAGCCACTAGAGCTGGGTGATAATTTATATCACAGTATTTTTGATGGTATATCATTTGCTTTGAATGCTCATGGATTACATTTTCTTTCCTTTATTCCCCGGTGTCATGGTGTATGGAAAATTATATCAATCATCATAGAAGAAAAAAAGGTGATAATGCACAAAATACAAATGGTTAATTTTCCTTAATTGATTTATTGGTAGTCTTAACAAACAATTATTGCTTATTTGTTAACCACTGGCTTGACATCATCACTTTTTATAAAAAAAAAACAGCTCTTTATTAAATTCAAGGTCATGAACCATAATAAAAAAGTGTCTTTAACTGAACACAAGTTATAGATTTGTATATTTTAGGAAACAGTTGCTTTTATCTTTAATTTGCCCTAACTCTCCAATGACACTGTACCTTTACTCTACTGTACAGCATAACCATTTATTGTTGGTATTTCTTTCAATCGATTATGGCCATAATTCAGATTAACGGATTAACTAATTCACCAATTAATCACAAACACCCCCAGTACAAACAGTATCAGTCCTAGCCGCTACTTTAACCATATCTGAGGTAGTTTTTCCATCCATGGCAACAATTTGTGTCATTTCAATCGAAAGTAACAAAACAGAAGATAACTGAAGTAAATGTACTGTGTTATTGTCGAGATGGCAGTACACCTGTGCTTTTTCTCAGGTAGTATTATGGTACGTTCACACCTGACGCGAATCTGGCGTCAAATTCGCGTCATTCGCGTCTAGTTGGACGCGTGACCATTTTGAACTCACGCGCGAATGACGCAAATTGTTTGCTTCATTCGCGTCAAATGAGGGGCATGGCCGCTAGGGCTACTCCCAAATGAGCCTGTCCCAGTTTGGTCTCCTGTGTCTACGAGGACCTCTCCCCAGGACACTGCTGCTGTACAGCAGCATTAACCCCAGAGACAGAGCTGAGACACCTGGGGTTATTTCTTGTACATTAGCTCTCTCTAGTGGTTTTGGGGTCTGGTCTAGTTACAGGCTCTGTATTTTCTGTTGTTCTGGAGCTAAGTGCAATAACTGCTAATATAACGAGCACATCTCAATAGGCTGTTTTGGTAAAGTTAACCCCCCTTTATATTTACTTGTATTTATTTGTGTGTTCTTAATGTTACGATGATCAAGGTGAGCCTCTGTCACAGGCTTGTATCACAGATAACAGCTATAACCACAGTCACACAAAGCCTAAACAGCCATATTTATATTATTGTTATAGTGTTTTCTATCAGGGCTGTTTTTGTTTCCTGTCTTCATAAAAGTAGAAGAGCAGCTGTAGGCTGCAGCTTTTATCTCCAGGTTCACTCTGAAGCCTCGATGATTGTTTTGCTGGATCTCTGCTGCAGGGATCTCCTCCTGTTACGTCGTAAGTAACCACGCCACTGCTACAGCAGGTCCCTGATTGGTTAACGCGCCGCGAATGTTCGCAGAAGTTCAAATTTTTCAACTTCTGCGACCAGAGCGTTGGACGCAAATCTGCGTTGTTCACTTTATCCACCGATTCTTGTCTTCCCCTATTTGCGGGACTCGCGCGTCAAACGCTCAATTCACGCGATTCGCTTGAGGACGCTTGTTCGCGCCTGAACGCGGCTTTCCATAGACTTAACATGGTAATCACTCGCGCCTGACGCCTGATTCGTGTCCGGTGTGAACGTACCATTATAGTATACTGTTAGTTCAGTCAGTGGCAGCTGTGGCTACAGAAGTAGCTCTGAGTACTGAATGAATAACGGGCAAATGTAAAGCACTTTGAGAAACCTGCAAGGCTTGAAAAATGCAATATAATCCTAATCCATTATTACTGTTACTATACTTACATTACTATTATATTTTTACTTTTGGTGGTCAATTGTGATAAATATTAGCATCTACCAACAGACTGGTAATGGCTTTAATATTTCAAGGATTATTCAAAAGCAGTTCATCAAAGAAGAAAAGTTTTTTTGACCACAGTACTAAACTGACAGTAAAGTGGTAAAGGAGGTGAGAAAAAAAAGTGTGGATATTTAAACTCTATTGTATAACTCTGGTGCAGTAAAAAGCAGATGATTTGTGGTGAAACTTTGTCTCTGTGTCTCAGAGGAACTTAAAGAACTCAGAGTTTTACCTCACACTAATAAGACCTGACCTTAGACCTGGTCTTCGGTGAACTGGGAACATCAGGTCTATGGACATATGACTTTTTATTTGGTTCACACATTTTCTCCCTAAACTCGAGGAGGGAATCCTGGACTGAAACGATCTTCTGAAGACAAATACAACACCCACCACCATAATAACAGCTGACAGATGAAAAGGTGATTCCAGCCCACTCTAGCATTCATGGTCGTATGATGTTAAATAAACCTGATAAAGAACTATAACAACAATAAAAGTAAAACAATAATTGTAAAAAAAATATCACATATAACAAAGAAAACAAAAACAACAGACGTAGTGACAGTAGGGGTATACATATGTACAGTAATTTAAATAGAGGATTTTAATTCACTATAAATAAATTATATATTCAGCTTTTTCATTAGGTAAGTCTTCTAATGTTCTGAAATAATACTTGAATTAACGTATATTAGGTTTAACATTCTTCCATTTGCAACAATGAATATATTTGACATAAAATAAATAAAAAAAATAAATATAAAAATGTTTTTTTATCTAAATTATTTCCAAAGTAAACATTCCACTCCACCCAAAGATTTAAATAAGTATTCAGTTTCACACCAGAAGAACATTTAGTTATGTGATGCATCTTTTTGGTTGACCCAGTTCTAAATAAAGTAAAACCACCACACCTGATTATTACAGTGGCCTATTACTGCACCATTACCATTATTCGCTTAAAAACGAAGCATCAATGAACAAGATTATGTTTAGGATTGTGTTTGACCAAGAGGCTGAAGTCTGCAACTCAGTCATTTCAGACCTGGAGCTGGGTACAATACAGTGTAATCTGCCACCCACCCCCCTAAAAAATACATTGTTCTCCTAAAAAACCACGTCAAATACATACAAACACAATACATAACTTCATGCGTACAAACCAAATCACCCGAGGTCAACCTGGACTTAAGTAGGCCACATGTTTCGGGACCAAATCCTTGTCAAACTGAGTCTAAACATGCGTTGGGTCCGCCCTGCTCTGTTCACTGTTAGCCCCGACTGTGTTAACACGTTTCTCCACCGACGCAGTGACAATGCCATTTTGTTTACGGCGTTGTTGTATAGAGCGCATGTGTGAGGGTTAATCGCTGGCAGATGCTGGGCTGAACAGTGCAGAAGGTGTGGAAAAAGTCAAGTGCAATGATGCCTCATGTTAGCGTTGATATTGTACAAAGTCAGCTGGGATTTAGGGACCAGAACGTGTTTAGTGTTGTGAAGGAGACCACACTGAAAGAGACTTAAGTCATGACCGAAAGCAATGTGTACAACGATAAAACCAAGAGTTTGGGCATTGAATCAAGGCCAGAGGACCTAAAACTAAGCACTCTGCATGAATGAATGTTCTGCCCTTCATGATGATGTTGTATGGTGCATTTTGGATTATACAGACCACAACCAAGCATTTCATATTTACCTCATAGCATACCTTTTCAATCTTTTTTCAGACTTGCAGGGAAAAAGCAGCAAAGGAAAATAAGCAGCCAAAAAAAAAAATTAACATGAGCGGCTCTATGGAGGAGAACATCTGCAAATCTCATAAACCAACACTGACGGCTGTACACAGACAACGGCGTTCACAAACAACCTATGTCAAGGATTATAGTCTTTTAAATTTATTTTATTTGCAGGCTGAAATAATTTGTGAAAAAAAACACACTGTTTTCTTAGCTTCTTCACAGCTCATTTACTTGCTGCAGTTTTGGGTTTGGCTCTTTTTGGTTCACTTCATCTTGAACTATTCTCACAAATTTCCACAAGGCCCTGTTTTTGTCACCATTTAACTATCTGTTTTACTTCATTACTGCACCTATAACCTACCTAATCTACCTATAACCACTTATTATTCATGTTTATTTGATAGAGACAAACGTATATTTCATGAACTCATGTCACACACGACAACATTTTAACCGAGGCTAATTCTCAATGCCCGTCCCTAGTTAGGCTTTTACACAAAACACAACACGACCAAACATGTCGCAATAGCAAAAGTCTCTTGATATTGTCGTGGATGTACGATAACAGTTGGCTCTCCGGGTGAAAATACATAGTTTTGTTGCAGCACTGTGGTAAAAAGCAGAAAGAACTGCATCGACCATGATCCTTTGCTCCGTTTGAGCCTGAGCGCAGAAACATGAGTCAACATGGTCATGGCTGGTGTTTTTAGTCGCGTCAGCAAGATAAATTAGCCAATATCAAAACTTACGACTGTTTTATGTAGCGGAGGATTTAAACGGTTTGTAAATAAAACACTAAAAGTTACGCTTCACTTGTTCTTTTCTTCTTTATTCCTGTCTCCGTACGCTCCGTTAGCCTCAGAGGAGCAGGCTACAGGCTTGGGCTGGACTTGTGCTGAAAACTGTATAAACTAGCATCCAGCAGAAGCCTGAGAGCAGGAGTTTGTTGGATAAAAGCAGTGGATGATTACCTCTGTACTGACTCCTGAGCAGTGGTCTGAGAGATGCGCTGCCTCTTGGGCTTTGTTTGAGCTGCCGTTTAAAGCTTAGTCATCTGTAGCAATTTAGAGCAGAGAAACCATGAAATATGACAATAATTACTGCACCGAGGGCTTGGCTGGGCATTTTTATATAAGAAATGTTGTTATCGTGAGCATTTCTACAACACTGTGAGCCTCCCCACAATACTGCAACCATGAAATTTGGATATTGTTACATCCCAACCTCTAACCATTTCCTAAAACATAAAATAATTTCTCACTCCCAAAGCTTTATTGCTATTGCAAGTTTACACAGGTGACACGCTCTTGCTCCAAGAATTTATACTGTCAAAAACTGACATCCATATTGTTTCCTTTTGCTTAGCCACAAAAATTTATATTTTAACCTAATGTCCATCTTTTGTGGTCAACATGTCTGAGATGAAAGAGCAGCTAATCCCCTCTCCTCTCTCTAAGCAAACATTCATTTCATGGATAGTTGAAAACAGGCTGTATTGGTTAAAATTAGCCTTTGGAAAACCTGTGGCATCTTCTTTCCTCAAAAATAATCCTATCCCCGTCCTGTCACTCAACACTTTGTCCCACTATGGAATTAGCATCATGCCCCGAGACGCCCACTTCTAATGATAAATGATCCAAGCTTCATTCAATTAGCCCCAAAGTGCGAAGACATGGGGGGAACAATGCTAACCGAGCCCGATGCTAGTGCTGTGCAGACCCTCCGCATTTTTTCGCAACAATTTACTCTAATTAGCATCAACTCCGGGCCCATCCATCATACTCCTCAAGAAACACAAACAAACCGTCAGGGCTAGCGTAACAAACAGATCGCCCGGCTACTTAGCGCAAATTATTCTTACATGAAACGCAGTGGCTTCTCAGGCAACCTTTTCCCCTTCTTCAGGCCATCTGGGGGGAAGAGGAGAGGGCCAGACAAATTGAAGACATATGTTTTGGTCAAGTTCAACTCTCTCCAGTGGACGCTGCAGTGACAGTTTCCTGCTGTGACGCGACAAGGGGGATAAAGGAGTGTGGGACTAGAGTTTTTTGTTTTTTTTTAAGGTTTGTGTGTGTGTGCAATATGTTTAAAAATGGCTTGAGTCCTTGTGTTGTAATGTGATAATCAGACACTTGTTTGACTTGGCTAAAAGGCAGTAATCAAGCTGCATTCTCCTCTCACCGCACTTCCTAACTGGGTGTTATTGTTCAGACAAAATAGTTGCAACTGACAAAATAATTCCTCTTAATTATGGAATTAGTAGTGGGCTTTAAACTAGAGCAGGGGCGCCCAAAAATTGGCCCGCTAAACAATTTAGTTTGTCCCACCAGGGGGCAGCATCATACTCACCTGACCTTCATAACGCTCATTTCCAACGTTCTATGGTTACAGTTATCACAGCGCCACAGTTAGACAGCAGTATTTCTACAGTTCCTATAATACAATAAAGTGTTACCTAGAATGTTTAAATAGAGCCGCAACAGCCCTGCGCTCCTCACTCATGGTGTTCACTGCTCACATCAACTTAAACTGAAAAAATTAGGCCCTTTAAAAATTACACACAGGTAATCATAACACAGTTTGGAAATGCTTTTGTATGTCTGCACTAGGGCTGCACAATATATCGCAAAATTATCGTTATCGCAATATCAGCAAACGCAATATCTCTATTGTAAGAATCTAAATATATCGCAATAACGCTGTGGTCTTCCATCTGACAGAGATTTACACTGAAGAATCATTTTCCACCAGAGCCTTAAAAGAACATGTGTGGTGACTAAATAAAAATGTTTAAAAAGTTTTAGTGGTAATTTAATTAATTTAGTCACAGCTTAGCCTTGTTTTATTCCTGGTTTAGTCTGTGTTAAGTTTTGATTTTGTCGCTGTTTTGACTTGTAAATACAGGAACTTACATTTTTTTGTGAAATGTAGTGAATTTAACTTACTATGTTCAAAAAGTAGGCTCTATTTTCAAATATCGTAATAATATCGTTATCGCAATTTTCAACATAGTTATCGAATATTGCATGTTTTCTCCATATCATGCAGCCCTAGTCTGCACATATTTACAGGTAATACGTCAAAAAAATAATATTATTATTATTATTTTTATTATTATTATACTCTTTATGAATTTAAAAAAGTCCCATGAGCCTTTGTGGTCGCAGCATCAGAGTGCGTTTAGGTTTGCAGGCTTCTTTTGGCAATAGTCAGATCAACACAGAGCACCATAGGCAGTGGCATACATACAAGAGGCATTTTAAACAAACATGGCAAGAGGAATATATATTTTTTTCACAGAAATCAATTCTAAGGCTGTCTGTCTTATTTGTAATCAGTCCATGGCTTTACTGAAGTATAGCCAGAGTGTAATATACGCCACCGCTACGAAACGAAACATGCAGCATTCTCAAAATACAAGGGAGAGGCACGAGGTGATTGGATGAGGCACCAGCCAGTGACCATCTACCATCATTTGTTTTATCCACATGACGTAGCCAAGAGGCTTGCTGCTGTCGCCAAGTCTAAACCCCGCCCACTACAGCAGTTCCCCCACACTCCTGACCCAAAACGTCTGCAGTGAGGACCCAAACAAAACATTTTAGGCATTGTGTTAAAGTACCTTCACTTTATGTAGATGTTTGAAGATTGCAGATTGCAGGTAAAACCCTCAAAAATATGATCATTGTTTATAAATAATTCTGTGAAGTCTTGCAGAAACAGTGCAAAAATAACGTTTCTAAACATCAGTCTGTTGTGGTATTTCTTGGCCCTGGCTAAAGACTAATTACATTTAGTCCATTGATTACTCAGACAACAATAAACCGTACAAACACATTCCTGTTTCAACAAACTAAGCCCAAGATCTAACACAGGTCAACACTTGGAAATGCTTTAATCAAATCTGTGTTGTTTTAAAAGCCACAGACAATCCCTGCTTTAGACTGCTCTGAATTCAACACAACAGCCATTATCAGGCTAATAATAGCAAAGCATGTCTTTGTATGAAGAACACACTGCACAAAAAGGATCAGTTTAACAATCAGTGCTAACAAAAGCCAGAGTCTGATAGTATTTTAAGAGTCTGTATAATGGACAAAGGAAAAGTGCAAACCAAATTTAAAAACATTTTCGTGTCTAAAAAATCCCATTCAGTGCGAGCTGTGGTTTCATTAAAGTGCCGTTTACCTCATTCCTCTTAAACTAATCACAGGGCTACACTCTGTTATGGGCCAAGACGATAAATAACATTCAAAGTCAAACTAAATTAGCATAATTAATGAAAACACAGCACTAAAATCCCACAAACTAGACTCTAGATTGTTGCAGACATGAAGTCAGTAGAAGAGCCACAATCTGGACATAAATAAAGGAGCTGCTACTAAGATTAAAATGATGTAGATTATTACCATTCCAGCATCATGAAAAAAACATTTGAGAATATTTGACATATTGCCAAAAGGTCAGTATCAGATATACTTGTACCTGGGCTGATACTTTAACTCAGAATATGATTAGATATGCTTAGCCAAGTCAAAATAAATTAATTTAAGGCTGCAGAGTAAATTAGCAATCTGTTTTTATGCATTCATTCATCTACTTTCACTTATTCCCACTGGGGGGTGTGGGTACTGGAACCTATCCCAGTAACTTTGGGCCTTAGGCGGGGTACACCCTGAACCGTTAGTCACAGGATTGACACACACAGACAACTATTCACTCTCACATTCATCCACAAGGGGTAATTTAGAGTCACCAATTCACCTCACATTTGCATGTCTTTGGACGGTGGGAGGAAGCCGGAGAGAACAGTAACACAAAGAGGACATGCAGAGTTCACCCTGAGAGTTTGTGTGTTGGACGGCCCAAGGATTGCTGGGAGGCAAGAGCTCTAAACACCAAGATATTTTGAGATTTTCTACAGCCAATATCATGTTTTGTCACCGTAGCCCTGGGCACCATTTACGCTCAACAGCCACTGTGCCTTTTTAAGCTGCGTTCTGGCATATTGTAATTCTTGTGCAATATCATAGATATCCCTTTACACAGTCCAACAACTAAGTGAAATAAACACTGAAAAAATACACTAACCGCAAAATAGGCGATTTACAGGCAAGTGAACACAGATGCTGCGTCTTACAAACTGAACGGTAACGGGACGGTTCAATATTGCAGTGATGACTGGGAGAATCAACTTTTCAGTTTAGAGTTTCATTCAATTGGACAAACTCCATGGTAGGTTTGTTGTCAAATCTGAAACATGTCCATGACTGTCACACCAATGATCTGACCACAGGTGGTTTGGATACAAATGCATTGCCCTGAGCAGGACAGTATGGACTTTAGTGAGCTGCTGTGCAAGTTACGCGTATTGCAATGTAGTCCTAGTATCACCATTGGCTTGATATTGCGTAGCGTCATGACAAAAGCAGTGATGTCAGTGTACGGAATGGACATCTGATATTTTGCTTGTAACCTGAGGAAGCCTTGAGCCATAATATGAGTAGTTTCATACATTATTGCTGTTTTTATGTAATTTTTTTAACCAGCAAAATAAAGCTTAAAAAAAAAATATATTTCAGGAAATGTCATCATACAAGAAAAATATCCAAAAACAAACTTATGCAAATGATTGGGAGAGTGTGTAACTGGCTCTTGCCACCTGAAAGACCATATGCCGTACTGGAGCAGGACCAGCCTCTCCTACAGAAATCCCTGCTGTCCTGTGTGGACCATGCTTAATTTGTCAATTTTCCATTTCCTTCTGATGTTGTGCAGAGTGTGAAATGTGCTCTAATTATGTAGGAAGTTTGGCAGGAGGGCTGTGTTGTTTTTAGACCGACGATGGCGAAACTCGCTCATTCACTGCACCAGGAGCTGTACAAACTCACAATGACAACTATAAAATACACTCCTGCTTAGAAAAATGTGCACTAAAATAACAGACTTGGCCTAAACTAAATGTCAACACCAGCACTATTTATCATGCCTCCTTGAATAACTCTTTTCTGAAATGTAATAATATTTCTGAAACATGTCTACATATGTATAAAACTCTAATGTTACCATGACCATCTGTGATTGCACTGCATCAACAATTAGCAACACGTTTTTTGCCATTTGATATCCAATTCTTTCTTTTTTCGTTCTTTTTTTAATGCTGCAAATTTATTACTGCATTAAATAATATACATGCGCACATGCAAATTTCTCCACAAATCCATCGGAGTACAATCTCGAGCCAAGCTATCAAGGCCTCTTCTCTAATAAGACGGAGGAGTTGGCAGTGCTCAGCAGCGTTACAAATCCAGTTAGCATGCAGCTAACTTCTGCCTATTATGGCTAACATCGATACTAACGATGCTAATAACTATTGCAGAAGATGTGGGACTGACATTTAAAATTACAAGCTTCCCATAATGAATCCTGAAAGTAAATAACTAGAGATGCACGATATATCGCAAAATGATCGTTATCGCAATATCAGCAAATGCAATATCCGTATCGCAAGAATCTAAATATATCGCAATAACGCTGTGGTCTTCCATCTGACAGAGATTTACACTGAAGAATCATTTTCCACCAGAGCCTTAAAAGAACATGTGTTGTGACTAAATAAAAATGTTTAAAAAGTCCAGTTTTAGTGGTAATTTAATTAATTTAGTCACAGCTTAGCCTTGTTTTATTCCTGGTTTAGCCTGTGTTAAGTTTTGATTTTGTCGCTGTTTTGACTTGTAAATACAGGAACTTACATTTTTGTGAAATTTAGTGAATTTAACTTACTATGTTCGAAAAGTAGGCTCTATTTTCAAATATCGTTATCGCAATTTTCAACATAGTTATTGAATATCACATGTTTTCTCCATATCGTGCAGCTCTATAATTAACAATGATAGTCACTACAGTCAATACAGACCATGATGGTTTGCAAGAGAACGGCTTCCTTCCAAAGAATGGTAGTCTACAGGAAGTTAAACAGACCATAATACTTTTTCATTAGAGGAATTAGCCACCAAACATTGCAGATTATAAATAATCATGGTGGTTTTGGTGACTGACAACCACTCGACAACATTTAAGGAACATCAGAGCCTTTACAAAACATTTAGCTTTTAGACAAAGCAATTAGCATATGGGCTAAAGGCTACGTAATTTACATTTCTAATTTTAAAAAGGTACTAGAAGCAGCATACACGCCCGTACTGGTTTAAAACGTACTGCAGTCTAAATCAAAACAACGGTCTGTGGGTTGCCTGTTTTTATGCTTTTCTGATTGGACGATCAGCGATGCAAGGTTTTAGAACCAAAACAAAAAATGTACACATAAACAACTTGGGCATTATGTTAATTTTTTTTTAATTGTGAATAAATCACCTGTATCATTGTTATCAGTAAAACTAATATTCAATTTGACATGTTTACTTCATATCTTGGGAAACGTGGATAATTTTTATCAGCACCTTTAATGTTACACAGGACGAATAGTTACAGAAATGTGGACCACAATAGTCTGTCCGTGTGTTCAGATTTAATTCAATAATCATCACTGATCTTACTTAAATGTATTAACTTGAGTAACTTAAACAGACATCAGATCTGGATGCTATTCAGTTATAAAAAATACGTAAATTAATGTTTTTATTTTGCTCCCTTTTAAAAAAATCAATGGGATATTACGCTGAAGGGTCTGTTTGATGCAGCACAACAAGCCTTTAGACTGTACAGATGTTTGAAACCAGTTGGAAAGACAAGTGCAGTGTTTTTCAGCAATGTAATAATTCTCCAAAGACAGGGCACACTTGGACAATGGCGGTTAGGGCTGACACATTGAAAAACACAGCTGCAGGTTCATTATACATGTATTTGGACAGTGGGAGGAGCCTACGATCTCTTTGCAGACAACTTCACCCACGCTGACAACTCTGCCAATGTTCACCCCAATAACAAAGACTTATTATATATTTTAAATGTATATAACTTAAGTCATGTCAGAGTTTATCATAAAAGTTCACTATCGGGCAGGAAAAATGTTCAAAATCATTCACTAATTGCATACACAGGCCTATATATTGATCAATGGGTTGGTCAACTTTAGTAACTCTTAGTTAAATGACTTCAGTTCATCCGAAGAAAACTTAAAACTTAAAATAAAGAGACTGGTTTGTCTTCATTTTCCCTTTTCTTAATTACAGCAACCACAGTGAGAGGAAAAAAGCTGACAGGCCGAGTGCAGAGGAGTTGGACGGTTAGCCAAGGTGAGAGCTGCGGTTTAGCCTAATCAAGCTAATTCCCTCCAAACCCTGTGTATGATGTCATCCGGCATTTTCTCATTAAACATTTTTGTCCCGGAGCCAAGACTATTTCTTACTCAGTCTTGAATGCAACTGGGAACTTTCTTTTTTAGAAGGAAGAAGGAGAAGACATCCAGAAATTGTTGAGGGCTTAGAATCAAAATGGCCTTCTGACTTTACAAGACAATTTGACTAGACTTTTCCAAAAAAGCACACTTATTCATAGACACAGATGCCAGAGCACTTTATAACAACTTACCCATTAATTAAAAAAAAAACAAAAAACAAAAAAGGGGCAATATTATATAACTTTATGCATTTTCTAACATGTTATAATGATGTTCCCTCATGAAAAACATACCTGGAGTTGTGTTTTCTTTCACTCATGTCTGTTTGAGTAATCCTGTATTCTCTGGCATGGCTGTTCTGAGGCCTCAAAACGCTCGGTCCCACAAACCTCCGCCTCTCCCACGAAGCCCCGCCCACTCCAGGAAGCACTGACCAATCAGCAAGCCCTCTACATCCAGTCTACTCTCATTCATTTGTCCAAAAAACAGTGTACAGCTCTGTTTCCACTGAGTCCTCGCAGCCAGTTTTAATTTTGGAGTAAAATGGCATCATACAAAAAGTTTAAGGAAGTCAAGTGCTTTTTTTTCTTTGATTATGTTCACTCTGCTGCTGTTTCTTTATGGTACCAGTAGAATACATATTAAAAAGGTTTTCATTTAGTTAGATAAAGTTTTTAAAGGTCGTAAAACATGCTGCTGTTCCAAGATTTGCTTAAAAAATATGAATAAAAGCATAATATAGCCCCATTCATAGACAGACACAGCAGTTGCACACACTTGCATGCTTTTAGTGCTGACTATATCCTTTAGAAATTGGCTTTTGGTGTTTTTTTTGTCAGTAGCTTTAAATTAAATGGAAATATAAAGTAAACACAGCCCAAAAAGACATCTCAATTTCTCCCAAAATGTCACTTGTGCCCTTTAGATTCTCAACTCTCATTAAGGATAGAAAGGCACAAGATTCAGCTGAATTAAATCATGCGTTTGTCACTGACTTGATTTATTGCGAGGTAGATAAAATCCATCCGTATACGTCTTAGTTTTCCCACAATTTTTCACTCCGGATCAGAGCTTTTTGGTCTGTTTCTTCACTGATGGGGATCACTCGCACACTGTTAGGCTTCTGAACTACTCCCAGCTCCAATCTGTCAGAACAAAATCTCAGACTGATTTCACCGTTGGATCATGAGAAAAGCAGATCTGTGCGGCTCCGTCCAAATCCTTTCATTCAGAGTTTATTTTCTCTTTTGGTTGTCTTTTGTCTTGCTGTCAGTTTGTCTGCACAGGAGTAGACAGGTTTAATGGGCAAAACAAACCGATACCCAGCTTCTCGGGATAGACAGTGATTAACTACAACAGAAATGGTTCGTGTTGCTGTTAAAACCTCTGCTCTCTGTGTATTTAATGCAGTATCTTCTTTCCTCACAGTTAATGTGTAAAACAGGATTTTACCCAAGTAGCTGAAGTGGGTCTAATGAATATTTGGCTCAATAAAAGTGCAGCTGGACAGAAAGATAAATGTCAATCAAAATAACAACATAAACAGACAACCTTAGGCCCCTAAAACATTCAGTTGTTTCCCTTACTACCCACAGTTCTTTATATTCTGTAGTTCTATCAAAGACACAAATACTTTGTCCAAGGAGGAAACATACATTTACTTAAGTTATTTTTCACAATTAGCTAAGCTTTAGTTACTAAAGACTAAAAGACTGACTTTGGCCACAGCGCCTCTGTTTGGAGACTGACAGCTGACAGCGGCAGAGGAGAGATGCAAATAATTAAATAAATCAAACGTACCTTAATGTACCAGTAGTATTTATCCATACTTATTGTAAATACTTTTACTCTTATTCAAGCAATTACACTGAATAAAATGATTGGAAGAGGTTGTTGAATTTACATAATAAAATCCTGTAGTAATAACATGATTGAGTCATGTTTCTGTGGTATTTACTGATTAAATCATGGAAAGCGTTACTATTTAATGTAATTATGTTTAATCTAAACAATTTAAAAAGGAGTTTTAACACAATTGTTTTGTGGTAAACAAACATGGTTTTTTCATGTTGATAATTTGTGATTAAATTACGTTAATTTTACATAATTCAATCACTTTAGGTCTACATGATTATTTTATTGTATAAAGCTTTAGACATTTTGTTGTTTAAAGATCAAAACCATGAGTGACAGGGACATGAAGAAGACTGTGACCTGGTCGTTTGTTTTATTATTATTATTATTATTATTATTATTATTATTATTATTTTTTTATTTTTTTTTTTATTTTTTTTTATGTCCCAACTTTCTGATGTTCCGAGATTCAGCTGGTTCAGTCTGATGGATTTGAGACGTTTCATTTTCTTTTTAAGTAAAATGAATTAGGTTTGACAATGGAATGTACTATTTTCTTTTAAACATAAAAAGGGTGGCTTCACATTGTACAGCTATGGTCCTGTCCAGTTGATGCAGGGGTCATGTGCAACACTGTTACTCTGAGTCATGGTCCAACCATGACTGATGTGGACATGGACAAAAAAAGAGACTGAGTTTGAAAAGGCTCAGCCAAGTTTAAGGCTGCATGCAGTTTAGTTAAACGTCTCTGTTATGTCCTGTCCACTTTAGCCATGGTCCAACCATGACTGATGTCCACATGGCTGAAATACTGAGTTCATTTAAGCTATATTTATTAAGTGATTTAAACTTTTTTTCTCATATACAGGCTTTGCAGCACAGAAGTCTGTTTAACAAAATGAGTAATCATATAACACTCACTGAAGCGCACTATAAAGCCGCACTAATACAGTTCTTTTTTACAGTACAGGATGGGAATGAGACAAATGGACATTTCTTGTGTATAAAGACATGAAGTCATGTGTGACACTGTTCATCTGAATCATGGTGCTGTGGACCAAAACATAAAATGATGATGTTACTTGACGCTCATTGTGTTAAAACAACATATTTGAATTGTTTAGATCTAACTTAATTACATTGGGTGGAAATGCTTTCCATGATTTAATCAAGTAGATCCAACACATCATTTTGTTGAGTGTACAAGTATTCTGCAGACAGCTATAAGGCTCCTATTCCCTTATTCTGCTAAATCATCTGAGCTTTTGACCACGCAGACCTGGAGTAGTATTTTGTTTCATTCACACATGTTTGAGTAATCCTGTATGCTGGGGCCGTCCCCTTCTCAAGAGCTGAAAACGCTCGGTCTCACGGCTCTATGTAGACAACTGAAACCAGGAAGTGCTCCTGCGCGTTTCTAAAGCCCAGACACCGTCACCGGACTCATTCTGATCACCGCTTAAACTGCTGTCACAATGAATCACTCAGCTCATTTATTTATCTGTTAGTGTCATGTTGCTAATAGCCATGCTAATTAGCCATTTTATGCTCTGTCCTTTCCCCACCATTGCCAGCAGGGGGCGAAACCTAATCCATGCATTCTCTGCAAAGGCAACAGCTCCACAAAAGAAGACGTTTTCCTCATATACATTATTTTAAGTTATAAAACATGAAATACTAATGCAAAAGAGTCCAAAACTATTTCAAAAACCCTGAAAAATGCATAATATCTTTAAGACTAAAAGAAGAAGATCCTGAATTGGTACACAGCAGCTCTATTTTGATATCCAATAAATCAAAAAAAAAATGTAAGTATCAGTATTCTTTATCTTGAATACTTCCTGTAAATACTGTTACTCTTATCTAAGTAATTAAGTATTTTGCAGACTGTTAAATAAGAAAAAGCAGTCAGTAATAAGAATAATATGTATTTACAGGCAAGGTGTTACCTTCCCTCTGCTGCGTTCAGGTGCTGCTCATCTGGCGGACATTTCAGTGCCCTGCCTCGGAGAAAGAAAACAAAAACCGTGGCGCACTTCCTCTGAACGCACCCTTCTTTAGCAGCAGCAGCACCGTCCTGCAAGAGACCGCCCCCCTCTGCCCCCCTCTGCCCCCCTCTGCCCCCCCCTGCCCCGTTCTGCCCCCCTCTGCCCCCCCTCTGCCCCCCTCTGCCCCCCCCTGCCCCCCTCTGCCTCTCCACGACCAGGATGTTTGGCTTAGAAAATGACTTAGCTGCCTGTAATTGCCCCTGGGGTAATTAGCTTGTCTCCTTCTCACTTAAAGAAAACCAAAAGCTACACTGTTATTCTACGAGGAAAGAATTATATTTTTATAATGAAGCTGAAATAATAAATGGATTAAAGCACAAACTGAAAGTGACACCGTTCATTTTTCTGAGACAAATTCAAGCACCTTAAGGCCAATTTTTAAGTCTTTCCAGGACCTCACAGCTGTGGTACAAATACATAAAAAAAAAAGAAAAAAACAATATTTAATTTATATATTTAACAGTGACATTTTGTTGCTGATATAAATTTATTTTGGCAAATAATACTCATAAATTATTAAAATTTCAAGCACTTATTAAAACTATGAAAACAATATGATTTTTTTATTTTTTCAAAAGTGGCCCATGGCGAGGTTGAATATTGTGTTAATGCGCAGCTTATTTGAATCTGAAATATAGTTTCTATTTACATAAATTAGCAAAACTTTTTTTTTTTTTTTAACTGTGCACCATAAAGGTTGTAGTGAAATAACTTTGGTCTCACCATCAGACCCACTGAGAAGTCGAACCACTGACTTTAAACTGGGGCTGCACAATATATCGCAAAATTTAGTTATTGCAATATCAAAAAAAATCCATATCGCAAGTATTTAAATATATCGCAATAACGCTGTGGTCTTCCATCTGACAGAGATTTACACTGAAGAATCATTTTCCACCGGAGCCTTAAATGAAAATGTGTTGTGACTAAATAAAAATCTTTTAAAAGTCCAGTTTTAGAGGTAATTTCATTAATTTAGTCACAATTTAGCCTAAAAGAACATGTGTTGTGATGAAATAAAAATGTTTAAAAAGTCTAGTTTTAGTGGTAATTTAATTAATTTAGTCACAGCTTAGCCTTGTTTTATTCCTGGTTTAGTCTGTGTTAAGTTTTGATTTTGTCACTGTTTTAACTTACAGGGACTTACATTTTTGTTTTAAGTCAATTTAGCTTAATATGTCAGAAAAGTAGGCCCTATTTTAAAATATCGCAATAATACTGTCATCACCATTTTCAACAGCGTTTTCGAATATTGCATTTTTTTTTTTCATATCATGCAGCCCTAATTTAAATTCAATTCATTTGGATTATATCTCTATTTACTTATTTTTAAATCAATCTTTTCAGCCATTTTGGGCACATCACTATATCCAAAATTAGAGCTGCACGATATGGAGAAAACATGCGATATTCGATAACTATGTTGAAAATTGCAATAACGATATTATTGCGATATTTAAAAATAGAGCCTACTTTTCGAACATAGTAAGTTAAATTCACTACATTTCACAAAAATGTAAGTTCCTGTATTTACAAGTCAAAACTTAACACAGACTAAACCAGGAATAAAACAAGTCTAAGCTGTGACTAAATTAATTAAATTACCACTAAAACTGGACTTTTTAAACATTTTTATTTAGTCACAACACATGTTCTTTTAAGGCTCTGGTGGAAAATGATTCTTCAGTGTAAATCTCTGTCAGATGGAAGACCACAGTATTATTGCGATATATTTAGATTCTTGCGATACGTATATTGCGTTTGCTGATATTGCGATAATGATAATTTTTCAATATATTGTGCAGCCCTATCCAAAATGTAGGCACTTTTCAAATCTTGAAAACACAATATTACAAATCAAGCACTTATGTGTGGAACAACGCGTACATCTCCATCTCCAGGCCTAATTACCATTCACTTTACATTGCTCTGTTTGTTCAGCAGGCTGTAAAATGCCTAAAACCTACCTCAGTAATAATCCTGCAGAAATAGATTTGACTAACAAAACATTTCCTCAACTAATCACAACACAAACAACATCTGCTCCACCACAGCGGCCTGCGTACCATCAAAACCTCTCCTAAATGGCAAAAAAAAAATCTGAATATGATTGGGAGGGGTTGTAATAGCAGAGCATTTACCCCCCCTTAAGGCTGTCCCGGGACTGACGGATTGGTGCCGAGTGCAGAGTCCCCCCCATGGGTGCGATCTATCAGGCTGCAACGCTCCAAGTACCATTATGAAACACACCCCAGAGGATCGCAATTCAGCAACGAGACCAGAACACCAATGGAGCTCCGCGAATGGGACGTCCTGTGAGGTAAAGAAGAGGAGGGAAAGAGGAGGGAGGAAGTTTTGGACGGATAATTCAACGGTAAAACGTCATGCGCCACGTGTAAAAATAGGAAAGGCCTAATCTAATGAGAAAGACAACAAGTTATGAAGAAGGTGTGATGTGCAAAATGTGCTAGTATACAGCTTTCAGACACTTTTCCTACCCAAATATGATCCTGAGGGCCCTTGGTAGCATGTCCGGAGCAGTCTCTCACACCTAACACCTGACTATAACGCTCTGTACGCTGCAAATTTGTCACATTTCTCTCACTCAGAGCATTCATCGTACTCTGATTAAGGGCCATATTCAGATTAAGCTCATACTCTGAATAAAGTGTTTACTGGAATTGGAATACTCCTGTTTAAGCTAGTTAGAGTTTTAAATATTGTTGATGTTCATATATGAGATATAAAATGTATTTATAATGGAAATTTAAAACAATGTGTTATCAGTATTTAATAAAAGGATGAGAGTAAATCCTGGAGCGTGGCGGTGAGAGGCTGGACGTAAAAGCTAATGCTAATGCTAAGGTACACTTCCTGTTTCCTGTTTAGTCCCAGCTTTCTGTGCATTATGTTGCTCACATTGTGCAACTGTACCAACTCTGCATTTTAACAATTCACTATAAAACATCAGAGAGAATAAATGTGATGTTTGTTTTACGAAGCGAGGGCCCTGCGACGTCGTCTAAAACCAGGAAACCGCTGTTGCTAGTTGCTCGTTTTTGGAAGAAGAACAGCACTTTGCATGTTTTCTCTTTTATTATGAAAGTTTTTATCACTTACAAAGTCACCGTAACTTCGGGAAAAAAGGTGAGAACAAGCAATAATACGATTAAGGCGTTTAAATGATGCAATATTGTGATTAAGATCTGATTAAGGTAATTCTAAAATGGTGTTTACATGACAGTATGCTCATATTCAGTTTAATATCAAAGTATCCCAGTGAATGTAAACGCAGTCACTTACTTTCCTTCTAAAGTTGAAAAATGTAACTTTTAAAGGCAGCTAACTTAAATATAACAAAAAGATGGAAAGATCTGAGCTCACCTGCAACGACAAAGTCAAAAAACTCATGGGAAAATTGGACCTTAATTTAAGGTTTTTGTTGGACGTCCCATTTGAAGTATGTCTTTTTGGGAAACAGCTGTCTGCCTGTGTGTTCCCCTGAAAGTTTTATAGAGAAACCGTCTGTCAGTGAACGTGATTACAGAGCTGCCCCAGGACCAATGATAACTCAACCGTCTTCTTCGGCTAACGTCCCGGGCCGCCTGTCTCGCGCCGTCCCGCTGGACCCTCTTCAAACGGGCCGGAGAGAGCAGCCTGTGTGGTCTGTGTCCAACCAGATGCATCGCAGTGTGAAGGCTTGTTTTAGCCCATAGAAAACACAGTCACATCTGAGTCACCATCTTGGACAGCGCAGTGGGGGGAAGATATTTCAGGAAGAGTCAGCGTTGAGTGAAGGATTTTCAGAATAAAAGTCCTGAGACTGGAAAAAGACAAATTTCCAGAGACATATCTGATCAGAGGTGGCTAAAATGACTATTTACCGTATTTTCTGGACTAGATGTGGCTCTGGAGTATAAGTTGCATCAGTCAGAAAATGCATCATGAAGAGGAAAGAAAGGTCTTTTTCAGTATCGTGCTCCTACACTGGAACGGTTTACAGAGGACCTTAAAACTACAAAATCTTGTCCCTTTGGATCATTTTGAGTCTATTTTGAAAGAGATGCAATCATTTACCTGCCACTACTTCTAAATGTGTCTTTTTTGTTTTAACTCTTATTTCTCTTTTTATGGTATTTTGTATGCATTGTGGGTTGTGTTGTTGATGCCTCTTTGCCAGGACTCCCTTGAAAAAAAGATCTGTGAATCTCAATGGGACTTTCCTGATTAAAGAATGGTTAAATAATTAAAATATATAAGTCACACTGGACTATAAGTCGCATTTTTTTTTAGAAATTTATTTCACAAAATCCAAGACCAAGAACAGACATTTAATCTTGAAGGTCAAGTTATTCAACTACGCAATAGCACACAGAACAACAGGCTAACACAATATCCAGGTCTAAATGAAGAACTTGACTTTACTCCTTTTTTGTGAATTATTTTTCATTGTGATTCCATAGTTTTGTCATGTTTTGTAACTATTTTGTGATTATTTTCTGTTTATATTGAAATGAATTCACTTTCCTTATTTGTGGTTTCTGCAATAATGCTGTGTGTTTATCTTGTTACGGATTTACTCTTTGGATTGGTCATGTGAACAGGTCACATGATCTCTAGGTATAAAAGAGTTCTGGCAGCCATTTTGTTTCTTTTAATGATGCACATGCCCTGATGAAGGCCCTGCGAGGCTGAAACGCTTTGGTATTTTTAGACTTAATACAGCCCATGAAATAAAGGCTTTTTAAATACCTTTGAAATCCCATTGAGTGCCTCAGTCTCTGTTAGTAGGCTAAATAGGTGTCTGGTATGTTAACATAACACATGAACAGTTATTCAGCTACACAATAGCATAAAGAACAAACCTGGGAGGCTGAAGAGGCTAAATGAACACAACAAGCCAGCGAGTCCAACAAGTTAGTTACTGGTAAGCAAGTTCACCAAGCTCCTGATCTCATTCTACATCACTGAATACTACTGACAGTAGTTCTCACAAGCCTAAAGCACCCTCTCGCGGCTGTAGATGGTAACATTTACTCCTTGGTTCATGTCAGTCAGTATGAATTAACATTTAAAAACATGTTAAATTATGTTTATTTTGATATATAAGTCACACCTGACTATAAGTTGCAGGACCAGCCAAACTATGAGAAAAAGTGCGACTATAGTTATAGTTTGGAAAATAGGGTATGTAAAAGAAAACATGAAAGAGATATGAAGTGTAAAAGTGAAGATACGTTTTGTTGTTTGAGTCATTTAAGATATTGTGTAACTGTGAGTAAAATTAGGGCTACAGGAAATAACCAGGAACTGCGAAGTGTAACAAATAATTTATTGAGTTAAAAACCTCCGGAGCCTAGGTAGAGACGTCAGTGAAGTGATGAAGTGATCGATCAGTGAGGGGAATTTTATCCAACGGGGGCTAGACACTGGCAGTGGTGGTGAAGAGGAGGAGGTGGAGAGGCTGAGGAGGCTGATGATTCTGCTGCTGCAGTGGAGTTGGGGGCGGAAAAGGGTTAAATTTACACTTTTTTTACTTCTGAGGTCGTCACAGCAAATGGCCTGACTCCTGGTGTGCAGCTAACATCTCACAAGGACACTAAAAGTTGGATGAGTTGTGCGAATTGGTGGGACAGACTCAAGAAATAAAAGCTTTGGTATCATGCATATCTAACCTGAAAACTTTAACTGAGTCATAACTTCATTTAGATAAAGATACAAGTTCAGCTTTTAGGGACTATAAAACATTTAATATGCTGTTTTTATGACAAAAACGCACAGTTGTTTCTTTTAAGTCTCTTCTTAAAACATACTTTTACCTGACAGCTTTTTGTGATTTGCCTAAGTTTTAATTTTAATATTATTTATTATTATGGGTTTTATCTACAGTATGTATTTGTTTTTATTGTTACATCACGGTCTGTCTATTTTAAAGTGTTTTGTGATGTTTTTTCTGCTGCCTGTGAAGCACTTTTTAACTCCACGTTTTTAAAAAGTGCTATACAAATAAAGAATATTGATTACTTTTCTTGTTGTTCTTAACCGTAATCTCACTTTTTATAAGATCCCCTGAGCACCAATGAAAAAGTGGGACATTAACTTCATAAGTGGGGCAGGTGGTCACTTTATATACAGTCATTTGCATGCATAATTTGGCAGTAGTTTTACTTTGGATGCCCTTCCTGACACAACCCTGGCACAAAGAGTGAGCCTGAATGTACATATGACATACTGTACATATATTTACATCTATCTGTGCTCTTATTAAGGAGTACTCAATAAAAATGTGGTATTAAGAAATATTGTAATAAACCTGACAATCAATTTACCTGCTGATTTTTTTGTATTTTTTTAGTGTCTTTTTTAATTTCTCTGGGGCACTCTGGGATTCTTTGTAATAAAAAGTGCTTTATAAATAAAATCTATTATTTATTATTATTATTTTCTGGTTTAAGCAGCTGAACTCATTTGCACATACACATCTTCACAAGTCCCTCCCTGTATTATTTCACACAGGCCCCACACTTGTCTCTGATTTGCTAAAAAGTCGCCAAAGGAACCAGTTCATGGTGAAGTTTGGCGTATACAGCTCTCTACTGCCCTCTAGTCCCTCAATGTGATATTTCTGTAATAACTTGGATCTCATTCTTCTCTCCAGGCAAAGCATTTTAATCCTCGTTAAAAAGCTGTGCAGCAAATTAAGACCAAAAATGTATTTCTTTTTTTTCTTCTTCTCCTCCTCTGTGTTCAAAACTCATGAGAGGCCGAGCATGTGGCTTTCATCAAAACCAGAAACACTGCATCAATGCTGAAGCAGCTAATTACACACAGGGTCTGCCAAATAACAGTCAGTGTGGATACAGACAATAGATTATGGTCTGCTCCAGTCATGTAGTGGCAAAAAAGTTAAAAAAAATCTAAGTTTGAAGTAAGGATTCCCATTGTTCTGAGTTAAAAAATATTGTAAACTGACTACATGCATGAATAAAAAGTAATTATACCATAATAAACCTTATTATAATAACAATATACATGTAAATATACAAACTGCCACTGCACAGCATAAAATTAACAATGATATAATAATAATCCGGGATATATTAAAGTAGGAAGTGGTGGAATTAGTTTTTTTGCAGATGGATACATATTGTATGTATTCATGGGATAGCTTGAGATTTTGATACAGGAAGGTAAAGTTGACTTAAGGCAGACTTTATTGTCTCTGTAGGGAAATGTTAATAGAATTACAAGTTGAGAGTTTTTATATCTATTAATTAAGCATCAGCATTTTTTATTTTTATTTTATTTTTTCAATTTTAGCACTGTTTTAACCTTGTTTTAAAATTCAAATGATTAAATCTTACTGTGTTGTGTCAGTATACTTGTTATGCCAGCCCCAAGCCTGGATACATGGAGAAGGGCATCCGGTATATTTCCTATGCCTATGCCAAATAATTGCTGTATGCAAATCACTCGGAGGCAGATGGTTTTCTGTGGCGACCCCAGAAGAAAATAACAATGCTGTTTCTAATCTTATTTTAAGTTATTGCTGAACTGAATGTTGTATTTCACTCTTCATTTTGTCCCATGCCTAAACAAATGTATCAATGCTCGTATCTTACACATTTTTAGCCAACATCCAGCTAACGTCAATCTTCGTCACATGCGTACATAACTAAAGTGTTTATAATTGTTGGCCATTCAATATTAAATTTATAAAAAATAAATTAAAAAAAACTGTTACTAGCTACTGACTGCACAAAAAAGGACAAATTCAGATGAAAATAACAATGCCCTGTACTCTCAGAAGTATTTACACCAAATACTACCTTAGAAAATGTTTGGGACTTGGTCTAAACCAGGACTAAATCAGGACTAAACAAAGACTAAACCAGTACTGAATCAAGTTTAAAGCAGGTCTAAACCAGGACTAAATCAGGGTTAAAGCAGGACTAAACCAGGACTAAACAAAGACTAAACCAGGACTAAACAAAGACTAAACCAGGACTAAATCAGGGTTAAAGCAGGACTAAACCAGGACTAAACAAAGACTAAACCAGGACTAAACAAAGATTAAATCAGGACTAAACAGACACTAAACAAAGACTAAACAAAGACTATAAACCAGGACTACATCAGGGTTAAAGCAGGACTAAACCAGGACTAAACAAAGACTAAACCAGGACTAAACAAAGACTAAACCAGGACTAAACAAAGACTAAACCAGGACTAAACAAAGACTAAACCAGGACTACATCAGGGTTAAAGCAGGTCTAAACCAGGACTAAATCAGGGCTAAAGCAGGACTAAACAAAGACTAAACCAGGACTATGCAATGGTCTACACTACACACTTAAATTCTTAATTAAACAAAATAAAAAGGACTTGAACTGCAAAACACTCCTGAGTACCAGCAGAAGAAGCCTGCGTACCAAAAGTTGCTCCCTCACCACAGTTTGAGAACCACAGACCAATATTAACCCATGTTATTTCATCTGTTACATCACCTGGAAACCTTTCTATGCCTCTGTACATTTCTTAAATTATAAATAGTCTTTTTTATACTGACATTTCCTTTCCCCTACTTCGGTTTCACAGAGATAACATAAAGATAAACAAAATCCTAACACGACCTTTTATTGAGTTTTCTCATTATCAAATTTTCCGTCTTTATTTCTCCGCCGATGTTTCTTTTTTCCCATACGTCATCCTTACAACCGCTGTACATGAAAAAGATGTCTACAAATGTGAGCTCTCCAAATTAAAGCGTTGGACAGGGCCACCACGCGGGACATATCCTCTGCAAATTGGAGCGAGCGCACGACAAATTACATCGCTGTTTATCTAGATAGAGTTGGAGCTAAAACGGGCCAAAGCTCACAGTTCAAAACCTGGCTTAGAAAGACAATCACAGGGCGGACAATGCACACAGGGAAAACGGAAACTGCCATGTAATTCAGGGATCTTAGTTCATTTGCAAAGACAAAGTACTTATTATGTTTATTTATATTTCTGGCCGAACAGCAGGGAAGGGGAGACGTAAGGCTTGTAATTACTGTATTGTGGAGGATCACGTTTAAGATGAAAGAAGTTTGGCTCCGGACTTGGCTTTTTAAAGATTTTCTCAAACAAAACAAAAAGTATTAAACAAAAGATTGGGACTCGGTGAAGCTGAAAAGTCCACTTTGGCAAATCTAATGTTTATCGGTCACGCTATGATACTCGAGACTGAATGTAAGACGACTTTTTAGAAGAGATGTTGAACCAAAAAGCCAACCACTTAGTCTGTATGTAGCTTATAGAAGTTTTAGTAGATAAATATCGAGTGTTGCAAAATATATTGAAAGAGAAAATAAGGTTAAAAGTGTCAAATAAATATATAAAAGACCTTTTTGTTGTTGACTCTAATATTTTTCGACCAATGCTGCTTTAATTTTGATTAAAGGTCCCTTTTTATGTTTTTTCAGGCTTTTTGAAATAGTTTACACAATCTGAACAATTATTTCATGTTTTAAAACTTAAAATAAAGTATGGAAAATGTCAACTTTGGGAAGCTGTTACTTCAAATTTGCAGAGAACGCAAATGGAGTAGGTGTCTGTTGCCCCCTGCTGGCAACAATGGGGAATGGACAGAGCACGCTATTAGCAACATGGCGCTAACAGATAGATAAATGAGCTCACTGCTACTTTATGAAGGAAATTTAAGCACTGAAATGATCAGAATAAAACAAAATACTACTCCGGGTTTGTTTTTGAGGTGGAAACTACATTATAACGTGGTTAAAAATTCAAAAAAGTTTATTTAGCAGAACACATTTGTGCACTTTATGCTCTATTGATGCTCTATCTTAAACACAAACTCATAAAAGCGCTTTCAAATTGTGTAAAATAGATTTAGAAGTGTATATCAAATACACATGCAACAAGTTTGGCGACAAACTCAAAATACAGCAGCTTCAGGTCAGAACGGTTTATCAAAAGCGAGATATGTTTCAGAGTAAATGCACAAGTTTGCAAAGAAAACTTAAAGGGTTTATAACATTAAGTAAATACTGCTAAAAGTTACCTCAAAATGTATTTTTTTTCTGTTTATTTTTCCATAATCTGGAACTTTATGGTAGTATGTGTTTGTTATGCAGTAGACAGCCATTGGATTTCTCTTTAGATTTCATAATTATAGATGATCTAATTGGCTGATAAAGTGACAAATTAAAATGAAGGCTCGTGGTCCGCTCATTTCATGTTTTTAATTCAATAAGGCTTTCTGGCACAAGAATAACCAAGTCTGAAGCTCTATTATTTTGTACATAAATTATTTCATCTTCAAACGCAGAAACAACATCGTCGCTCGCTGGTGGTGAGCTCTGACCTTGTACCATTCACATCTCATAACTATATTCCATGCATCATACAGTGGTCTTGGTTTTGGTCCTAAAATCTGGGTCCGGTCTCGGTCGGGACGCTCTCTCCAGCCTCGTTTGGTGTGGTCTGGCCCTGTTGTGCGAACAGCGGAGCAGCCCGTGTGTGTGACCTGAGCGCGGCTGTGGCTCCGAGCGGCGGGCCACGAGGTTAAGAGCCCAATTCAGGGGTTTTCAACACAGATGTCAGGACTCATGAGGAACAGGGCGCGGGACGATGAACAGGAGCTGAGAGCGGCCAGGAAATATGCAGAAAATTTAAGGACAAGTTTGATATTTTTACAGCAATTCATGCGTGTTATTTTTAAAATTTACTCAGCCCTGCAGTGGCCTCAGACTGGGTAAAGTTAGAAATGGCTCTAAAAAAAGTAAATGTTTAAAACTAAATGGTAGGTGCATTATTGTTAAAGTAAAACATGTTCAGACAATTTAGAGCTTTAAATATTTATTCAGATCCAGTATTATGTTTATTGCATTTCACTGACTTTAAAGGTATTGTAAGCAGCAGCGCTCACACTGGTTTAAAACGGTACTGCAGTCTAAATCAAAACAATGGTCTCTTTCCTGATTGGACGATTGACGATGGAGGTTTAGAGCCAAAACAAAAAATGTAAACAAAAACAACTTGGGCATTATGTAAAAGATATTTTTAATTGTTAATAACTCAACTGTACCATTGTTATCAGTAAAACTAAGATTTGATTTTTTTAAACATTTGAAACATGTTTACATAATATCTTGGCACACATGGGACATTTTTATGAAATATAAAAAAATATTTACACAAATTTATAAGTAAAACAGCTGGCTGCAACAACTAATCGAATTATAATTGTCAACTAATTTAGTAATCAATTCAATTAAATAGAATTTTTAGAGTACACATTTACTTTTAAACACTTCATCTGCTGAGAGAAGGAGGTTTATTGCAGCAGGAAAGATACATTTTGTGTTTTTGTTATGGAAGCTTTAGCCCAGTGTTTCCCAACCAGGGGTACAGGGACCCCTGGGGGTACGCCAACACTTTGCAGGGTCTACGTGGAATAATTTTATAATTTATAAAGATGATAAGAAACTTTACATATTACTATACTATCAAAACTATTGAAGCAAGCTCAAGTGTCTCAATGACTTAAGCATTATATTTTGTTATAATTTTTAACTGATTTTAATTTTTCTTTGTCAGTTTATTATAAGTTTAAGATTATTTTTATTCTTTATGTTAATTTTGAAGATAAAATGTAGAGTAAAATAATATATAACTGTAATAGGAGCTTATGTTGTTATATTTTATTTTAAAGAAATGTATTTAATAACAAAAAAACAACAACAACAGTGCATGGGAATTTGTACAAGTTTTTGTCACACAGCTGATCACTTTTTAAAGAATCATCACGAGACAAAAAAAATTGGGAGCCACTGTCCTCATGTAGCAAACTTAAAGCTTCATCTGGTTAAAATTTGTAAAAAAAAAATCACATATTTACTTGCACTTTTCTTATTAATCGCTAGTTAATCTTAAAAATACTTTAATCGATTGTCAAAATAATCATTAGTGACACCACTAAAGACAACTGCAGCAGAGTCGGGCTTGACCTGGGAGGAGGCGCACAATGACTTGAGTAAAAAGTTGCTCTAAAAATAACCGAGCACATATGATACGCACGTGCACACATTTCACACACAGTTTCAGCTCATTTTCTTGCATTCATTTTCTGCTTGGATGCTCTTCGCAAAACAGGCAAACAAACGGCGAAGCATGACTTGCACAGGCTTAACAAGGACGCTTAATCCAGAAAAATGAGAAAATAGAAGCTGCTAAATAAAAAAAGTAAAAAAAACGGTGCAGAAAGCACATATGAGCTGCACGTGCGAACACATCACACGATGTTCTGGCATCAGTTTCCCACAAAACAAGCAAACAGAGTCAGAGACGCGAAACTTTCATGTCATCAAACTGCAGATTTACAAAAATACATAATCCAGACACACACAAGGTTTAAAACTACTGCAGACACTCACACAAAAGCAAACTAGGCTAAAACCTGGGACGGCAGACAGACAGAAGCATTTTATCTCAGTGTAAAGAGCTGCACACACAATTATTTTACCCAATTTTCTTGCCTACATTTCCCACTTGAATGCTCTTTGCAAAACAAGCAAACAAACTCAGTGGCAATGTATTATATATTTAGCACAGAGACATAATCCAGACATAAAACCACACAGTACATTCAAGTTTAAACAACTGCAGCCATTTATCTTTTGAATAAAACTACAGTAAACTTACTAAGCTAGGACCTGGGATTGAGGAGGATAGTACCTGATCTACCTGGAGAGTGCTGCTAAAAGTATAATAGATAAGATTTACATATATCACATACATTTTACCCAATTTCCTGGCATTAATTTCCTACTTGGTGCACTTCACAAAACAAGCAAAAACTCATAGGCTTGACTGTTACATGGCATAAAGTACCACATTTAAACACATAATAGTCTAACACAGCCATTCCCAAAGTCAGGACTGTCGTGGGCCCCTTAAATTTCCAAAAATTCCTCGCGGACCCCCAACGATAAAACGTCCCTCTATTCAAAAGACTCTGCCATGTTTTTCTTCATATTTTTTTTTTATAAAAACATTACAAAAACACTGATTATTGACTAAAAGTTGTTTTAAAGTAATATTTTAAAACAAGTATACAACTGTAATTAATTTCAAATGTTTTTTATGGTACTTAATATTAATATTTTCATTGACTTTTGATATTTTTGTATATTTTAATGAACCAGAACCATGTGTTTGAAATAATAATAATAAAAAATATTATAAATTCAAATTGAAAATGAAATATTTTGGGAACCACTGGTCTAACATTATTGCAGTCATGTTTACTATTACATTTTTGTATAGATATAACAATAGCAAACTATAGGATAGGCCTTGGGACAGTAGCACTTTATAATTGTGAAGTTTAAAAAGTGCTTTAAAATTATGGCTACATGCATGTGCGCGCTCACATGATCTTTGCTAAACAAGCTAACAAACTCAAAGGCCTGACCGTTCCATGGCATGAAACATTAGCACACAAACGTAAACCGAATAAAGCAATAACCACAAATCTAACACAGCATTCAATCAAAATAATTCCCATTATTTTGTTTTTTCAAACTAAGACAGTAGCGCTATTAAGTGACCTGGGTTGGATGTTGTATGGCGTCCGTTTTGTGGCGTAAAAAGCAACCCATATTTACAAACGTTTAAAATAATGATTCTGTATGATTTACACATGCTCAGGTAACATATATTTTAGCCAATTTTCTGGAACAATTTCCCACATGGATGCTCTTTGCAAAACAAACTCAAAAAAGCCTGACCGTTCCATGGCATTAGCACACAAACATAATCCAGATAAAGCAATACCAAATCCCTTTTTCCCAAACTAAGACAAGAACGTGGCCTGGGATGGCAGACAGTAGTGCCGTTAAGTGTTGTAAGGTGCACATCTGATATCTGATTTCCTGGGGTCAGTTTCAAACAGGATTAGCCATTTTGTCATAAGAAGTAGCCCACATTCATAAAAGTTTAAAATAGTGAATCTGTACAGTGTTTCCTGCAAGAAAATTGTGAGTTAAGGTGAAAGCCAACTCACTGTGCCTCCAAATACTGATACTGCAAAATTAATCATTGCCACTTATAACTCTTTAATGCCACAAAGCGTATGCACTGCATCGTTAAAGCATAAAATTTAGTTTTGGGGGAATAAACAACATTTTTACTACTCATACAGCCTATACTGAGTGGTAGTCAAGGGGGCCAGCTTAACTACTGAGTCCTATAGACCAGTGGTTCCCAGCCATTTTTTTTTATTTTTTTTTTTTTGCTTTGAAAATTTAATTCAAGATATAAATAAAATCCCTTTAAAATATCAATACATATAAAATAACAATACAAACTTAATTTACGTTTACTTATTTTACAACTAAAAAACTAAAACTTCATAATAAACTGACAAGAAATACTAATTAAAAATAATAATTTAAATAACTAACTAATAGGCCTAGTCAAATAATATTTTTAGTAGTTTTACCTCATTTTAATCATTTTTAATCAGACACTTCCAAGTAGTATCAAGTACCAATAGTTTAATATATTAAAAGACTGCAAATATTTTCTTATCAAAATGATGAAATAATTCCAAGTACCCCCCTGTAAAGTGCTCGTGTACCCCTAGGGGTCCCCGTACCCCTGGTTGGGAAACACTGCTGTAGTATACATTGCTGTATGATTTACACATGCTCAGATAACTTATACCAGGGGTCGGCAAGTCTGACTGCAGATGGGCGATTCATTTTTTAATCACCAGGGGGCAGGCCACATGAATGGACATACAGTTCTCTGTCATGGTTCTTTGGCTGCTTTAAATAAACATGACAAAATGTGCAATTTTTATTAGATAGAGGCAAAAGTAACCATGACAAAATGAGGTCACATGATAGAATGCTTGCTATTTATTGGTTGGAAGCAGCTAGAACTATGAAACCATGACAGAGAGCTGTATGCATGCAAATAAAGTCTTACAGCGGCCTCATTCATTGATAGCTCCATTGAGTTAAATGCTATTGTTAAGTTTAGTTTAGTTTATTCTTTATTTGTCAGGGACCATGTACAAATACATCAGTTTCACAAGAAAAGAGATGCTTTGTAGCAGATTTAGCTACAAGCTACTTTCCATCTGCAGTCCCCGGGCAGGTAAGCACAAGAAATACAACATTACACAATACAAAAGTTAATATTAATTCATAGTTAAATACTTACTATGTTACCAAGCCATTTCATAATTGATAAGAGTACTTACAAATACAAGTTATTAGTAGTGAATAATGGTGAACACAGGTTAGCACAACGTTGAGTAACAGCATTTAATTAAAATGGATATCAGCTGTAAGGTTGATGCTGACCAACTTTATCTGAGGTCCCCTGACGTACATTTTTGCCAATTTCCTGGCACAATCCCGCACATGGATGCTCTTTGCAAAACAAATTTGTAAAAACCTGACCACTTCATGACAAGAAAACATAGTCCATACACAGAAACATAATCCAGACACACACAACAACACACAGTAGAGTCACACAACTGTAAGCTCTTATTAGAAACCAGGTCACTGTGTTGTTGCCCCGTCACTGCTTAAGCCTAAGTGCTCAATTAGCCAGAGCTCGTTTCATCGATTTCCTCCCCAGTTTGTCTTATTGTTGCCATGTGCCTCCCGCTGCAAAAGTGAATGATCTCAGACCGTAACTCACATCTGTCCACTTTACACTTCAGCGATATTTTCTCCACAAAAACATGAAATAATGCCTTGTAACGCGGACATGTTGGAAAGTGTCCCGCCGAGAACAGTGTGATCATCCCGTTTGCAGAATTAAATCATACAATAACACTCTGGAAAGGTCTCAGCGCCGAAGCTTCACGCAGAGACGTACGCTGGGTTTAATAAATGATAATTACAAAGATGGTGCAGAGTCTCGTGTCGTGTGGAGCAAGGCCTGCATCACAGTAATTACAGGAAAATCCATGTTCTATGCATCTGCCCAGTACCAAACCTAAACCACTGTCTTCTATACATACAGTAAGTTACATTTTATATGCTCTATATTGCAAGTTATTTTGTTTATAGGGTGGACAACAGCAGGAAAAAATAAAAATACTTATCTAAACAAGGGCTGCACAATATATCGCAAAATTATCGTTATCGCAATATCGGTATCGCTAGAATCTAAATATATCGCAATAACGCTGTGGTCTTCCATCTTGGTTTTGGGAACCTTTAGCTCTCTTCTCTTTTCAATTATAATATAGGTTGCGATCTTTCTTTATGGTACAGTATTGAAGATGCTGTTGCTTCCCTCTCCCCAGACACTTCCTCCAGCTCCTCTGAATACCAAAGCACAGACATAGTGCCTCCAGTGTGTTTTATGTCTTCCCAGGACCACTGAGTTTTCTTGTCTCATGTTTTTAGGCAGAATACAATATAGGGCTCCACAATATATCGCAAAATTATCGTTATCGCAATATCAGCAAACGCAATATCTGTATCGCAAGAATCTAAATATATCACAATAACGCTGTGGTCTTCCATCTGACAGAGATTTACACTGAAGAATCATTTTCCACCAGAGCCTTAAAAGAACATGTGCTGTGACTAAATAAAAATGTTTAAAAAATCCAGTTTTAGTGGTAATTTAATTAATTTAGTCACAGCTTAGCCTTGTTTTATTCCTGGTTTAGTCTGTGTTAAGTTTTGATTTTGTCGCTGTTTTGACTTGTAAATACAGGAACTTACATTTTTATGAAATGTAGTGAATTTAACTTACTATGTTGGAAAAGTGGGCTCTATTTTCAAATATCGCAATAATATCGTTATCGCAATTTTCAGCATAGTTATCGTATATCGCATGTTTTCTCCATATCGTGCAGCCCTAATCTAAACACAATTAGCCCCAGTATGTGCAAATATATTATATTAAGTTTGTCATTAATATTGGCAACTATAATGTACTCTTAAATGTACATGTAGATAAGTAGAAAACAATCAATAATCATTCATCACTACACATTAAATACTTTAAATCTTAGTCTTAATCTTTTAATCTTAAATACATTTTCTTAAAATGCTGAACAAAATTAATACTAATTAATTTTCTACATAAAACAATAAAAGAATAACTTGTTTTTGCATATGAATGCCGTTTTTTAAATCATAATTTTCTCTGTCTAAATCAGATGAAACAGATTTAACACTCCTCCAACGTTCCTGCGCTTTCCTTCCTATGAAACTTGGCAAAACTATTTTAATTGAGCGTAGGGAGGTAACACACACCAAAAAGATCTTGCTTGAGGAGCAGATGTTGGAAAACACATCAAAAACTCCAAAACAGCAACGCACACGCCACCATTCCATATATATCCCGCATTTATTTGTCGACTTTTCGCCTTCGCCTATCTTTTTTGTGGTCTAAAAAAGATGCACTGATCTGATAAAAGCTGCTAAACTGAAACATCGTCAAATAAAAGCCTTTAAAATAGAGTTTAAAAATTGTCACGTATTTTTATCCAAGCGCTAATTCTTCCTGCTTTCTATTCATTTACATACAACTCCATACAAACTGTGTAGTCTCGTGCACACCGCCTCATACTCCCCCCGCTCTTCTTCAGTAGCCGCAGACAGACGTGGCCCCTGACTTCAGACTCTAGCGGCCCCTGAACGCCGCCACTGACCCGTGACCCAAAGTACCGCCATTAAGATAACGCCGACTTAGCAAGGCCCCGCTAAACAAGTTATTTAGATACAGAGTACTACTACTACTACTACTACTACTACTACTACTACTACTACTGACAAAGTAATGAGTTTTAGCAGCAACTTTCTAAAATAAGAAGAGTGAAGTAGCATATTGTGAGAGTTAGAAGTACTCAAAAAATATGTCCTCAGGTAAAAAAAATAAAATAAAATACTCAAGTAGAAGTAAAAGTACTGAGCAAAATTTGAAACTTTTTGGCAATTGCTGCAAAGTAAAATACTAATACTGCTGCAAGTATCACTGCTACTATAACAATACAAGTGCTAATACTACTACTACTATTACTGCTGCTACAACACTACTGGTGCTAAAACTACTACTACTGCTGCTGCTACTACTGCTACTACTAATACTAATAGTACTACTATTACTGCTTCAACTACTACTACTACTACTACTTCCAGTTCTAATGCTTCTACTGCTTTGACTACTACTACTACTACTACTACTACCACCACCGCTTCTACTACTACCGCTACTATTACTATTACTGCTACTACTACCTCCACTTCTACTGCAACTACCACTAATACTTTGACTACTACTACTACTACTACCAGGTCTACTGCTTCGACTACTATTACTACCACTTCTACTACTACTTCTACTACTACTGCTCCTACCGCTTCTACTACTATTACTACCACTTTCACTGCAACTACCACTACTACTTCAACTACTACTACCACCTCTACTACAACTGCTACAACTACAACTACTACTACTACCTCCACTTCTACTGCAAGTACCACTAATACTTCGACTACTACTACTACTACCAGGTCTACCACTTCTACTACTACTACTGCTCCTACTACTATTACTACCGCTTTTACTGCAACTACCACTACTACTTCAGCTACTACTACTACCAGTTCTACTGCTTCGACTACTATTACTACCACTTCTACTATTACTGCTCCTACCGCTTCTACTACTATTACTACCGCTGCTACCACTACTACTACTACTACTACTTTGACTACTACCGCTTCTACTGCAATTACTACTACTACTACTTCGACTACTACCGCTTCTACTGCAATTACTACTACTACTTCGACTACTACCGCTTCTACTACTACTACCGCTTCTACTACTACTACCGCTTCTTCTTCTACTACTACTACTACTACTACCGCTTCTACTACTACTACTACTACTACTACCGCTTCTACTACTACTACTACTACTACCGCTTCTACTACTACTACTACCGCTTCTACTACTACTACTACTACCGCTTCTACTACTACCGCTTCTACTACTACTACTACCGCTTCTACTACTACTACTACCGCTACTACTACTACTACTACTACCGCTACTACTACTACTACTACTACTACTACCAAACCTGGATCCTCTAACTTCCCACACTTCAAAAATGTACTCAGGTAAAAGTATGTTTAATAAAAAGTCTTTTCCCTAAAACTCTTGAGTAAAAGTATGTAGTAACTTTCCACCTCTGCCTCTCGTTTGAACCAAAGCCCACTTCTTTTTGCTTTGACGGAGACAGATTTTAGCAAAAGGAAAAGTTTAATTTAATGAAAACGAATGGCTCTTGTCAGATGTGGATGATTCAGTCTCGCCCTGAGCTCACAGCGGTAAATTCCAGTCTCTGAATTTGCTGTTGGCGTTAAACGGACTTAGACTTAATAAATGAGGGTCTGTCAGAAAGTGCCACTCTCACGTCTCCGAGAACGGTTTTCTGAATAAATGGTTTGTTTTAATAATAGCTCTTCACATGTAGAAATTAGCAGTGTAAGCCTATAATGTCGTGTTAATTAGCGACGTCTTGTTTGACTTGATTCAGATGGCTGCAGAGTTTTCATAGGCATTATATTGTTAGCTCTGATTGTTACTAAGGATGTCGGCCAAATAGCAACAATTTTTTTTTTTTTTTGAATAGCTGTTAAGTGAGCGTTTGACATCTGAATGCACAACCTTATATCTTGAAAAATGAATACGATAATCTCATGTTTTTTCTTCTTTCCATTCAAAAATCCCATTGAAACATGACCAGGTAAGGTTTAAAGATGGTTTTGAAAGATATCTCCAAGATCGGAAAAATAAGACATTGTGTATTTTATTTAATTACAATAAAATAACAGCATTTTTTTTTCCCTTTTTGTTAAAATCCTAAGCAAAGTGATGTTGAAAAGTGACATAGACAGCCCCCTTTTATGCATATTTCCCGAAAAAAGGTTAGTCAGCTTTGTCTTGGGATTCAAACTCAATGCTCGATTATAATATCTTGTTTTTGTTGTTGTTTGTTTAGTTTTTTTTTTTAAGCCCAAACCTTCCCCCTGTCCATTGAGAAAACATTTAGCAATCACTATCTTAAAATGCGGAATGTGTTGTGCTTTTGTACCATAAATCTGTAATAATATATGTTTACATTTTGGGGATTTCAGGAGAAAATGTATTTGACAAAAATTGAAGGTCAGTGCATTTCTTTTTATTAAATACAATCTCTTATTTGATACATTCTGATCTCTACAGCCCTGGCACACTGCTGTTGCTGGATTAAGTAACCCCTCATTTAAGAAGAAAAAAACTAAAACACTGCATGCATTTGAAAAATAAACACACAAGATTTATTATCTCCAGTCACTAATTAGCCTTTTCTCCTGATGTGAACAATCACTGTGAGCCGGGTTGAACAAGCAGGAAGCCTAATAACGGTCTAATTAATGAACATCTGAAAATCACACAAAGATGGAGAAGCACTGAGTGTAGATGACAAAATAATGAGGCTGTGACTGGATTAGTACAATTAGGATCAGACATTTTTGGAATTTATGTTGAATGTTTACAGATTTAAAGGTCCAGAATTTATATGGTACTATTCACAGTGTTATTGGTTATATAAACAAATCTATCAGATAATTTTGTTATTTGACACATTAACTCTCTTGCAGAGTCCATAAAGCGACATGTCCAGACTAATTTGATTTCATAGTTGTTACAAGACACATTCTCCTTCTCATGTCAGTGATATGCACACAGGTTTAAACTCACACTGACCAACTTCGCCCTAAATTTACTGGCCAATCAACACTCGCACCCTCACCTAAGAGCTGTAGCCGAATTTGCAGACATCTTAGATACAGGCATCTGAAATGAGTTTCTCCTGAAGGCTGGCTGGGCACTGCTGCCTCGGAAACTAGAGAGAGAAGTTTGAAGAAGAGCCCAAGGAACAGAAGTACGCGCCCAAGCAACCCTGAGGCACTGGGCATCTGTCAGATACCTCCTGGACATCACAAATATGTTTTTCAGAGCTTGTAAAAAGGTGCATGTGTGTTGTATTAGGGCTGCACTATATTCGATAACTATGTTGAAAATTGCGATAATATTATTCTGATAATATAGATAAAAAGTGTGTGCTTAATTTATGCAATCCTATATACTGTATTAGGGCTGCACGATATGGAGAAAACATGCGATATTCGATAACTATGTTGAAAATTCCGATAATGATATTATTGCGATATTTGAAAATAGAGCCTACTTTTTGAACATAGTAAGTTAAATTCACTACATTTCACAAAAATGTAAGTTCCTGTATTTACAAGTCAAAACAGCAACAAAATCAAAACTTAACACAGACTAAACCAGGAATAAAACAAGGCTAAGCTGTGACTAAATTAATTAAACTACCACCAAAACTGGACTTTTTAAACATTTTTATTTAGTCACAACACATGTTCTTTTAAGGCTCTGGTGGAAAATGATTCTTCAGAGTAAATCTCTGTCAGATGGAAGACCACAGCGTTATTGTGATATATTTAGATTCTTGCGATACGGATATTGCGTTCACTGATATTGCGATAACGATAATTTTGCGATATATTGTGGAGCCCTATATTGTATTCTGCCTAAAAACATGAGGCAAGAAAACTCAGTGGTCCTGGGAAGACATAAAACACACTGGAGGCACTATGTCTGTGCTTTGGTATTCAGAGGAGCTGGAGGAAGTGTCTGGGGAGAGGGAAGCAACAGCATCTTCAATACTGTACCATAAAGAAAGATCGCAACCTGTATTATAATTGAAAAGAGAAGAGAGATAAAGGTTCCCAAAACCAAATCATCTTTTGGCCTCATGTTTGGAACTCAAAATACACTTCATATGAAATCCATGATCTCATTTTCTGCCTTTAAAAGCAGACTTTTTTAGCAACTGATGTGAATGTTTTACTAATGAACAACAGTTTAATCTTTTGTTGTTTATGTGTAAATGTTATGTTTGTTCCTCTCTTCCCTCTCCCTTCATGCGTTCTATAAATAAGAATTTGTTCTTGATGTTCTGCCTGGTAAAATAAAGGTTAAATAAATAAAAAAAAACATATTAACTGTAAAATCTAGTTTGTTTAAGTATGTGTACATTAATTTAGAATATCACAGCTTAAACTAACAGTGAGATTTACTTTAGTTTAGTTTAGAACAACGGTTTAGACCCAAAAGTAGGTCACCCAAAGTCTGTCAATTTAAAAATTAGAGTGTTTTGGTAATTCACTGGCACTAAACAAGATAATGATGGAAATAGCATTAAGTGGAGATAATAGGGAACAAAATTAAGCTAAAAAAAAGTTTTGTTTTTGTTTTTTACATGGTAACGGGACATATTTCTGGAGATACTGCGCATTTGGTTTGGTGAGAGTGTGTGGCAGAAGACAGATGTCTCCGTTAAAGCATCCTTCGTCACAATCACGGCTCGTTTTTCCCAAACCATCCTGAACTCCTCGCCTGGATGTGCATCTGTCAGAAAGAAAGAGAGAGAGAGCTCAAACGTCAACGAAGCAGTGTAACTCCAGCCAAAGAAGACACTGCAAGTTTAGAGTTCCTGCCTCCCAGACCGAAAGGGAAAAAAAAAACCTACAGCAGCAACAGCGATGGGAGGCCGTCTCCAGAATCAACATTACTTCAAACATGAGGTCATCTAAACATCTGTCTACAACATGTCCTCCGGGAGCTCAATCAAAGCCGGCTCAGGCCCTAACCGTACTCTCTGGAAATAAATATTAGGCCTAATTCTGCAGTGATTGGTGCCGCCGCTCGGGAACGAGGGCAAGGAGAAGAAATAATAATAATAATGATACAGGCTGTGTCCGTCAAAGACCAACCACAATGCACTGGGACAGACTTCCGGAAACAAGGGATAACAAAATATACAGGAAAATTATGTCATAGATATACTGATATTTAAGTTTTTGGTTTCAGAGTTGGGACAGGTTTGAAAAAAGCACATTATCAAAGGCTATGACTTAACATTTTTAGTTCATGTTATGTCTCTATCCCATAAGCTGTGGCCCTTATTTATTTGTCTTTTTGAGCTGAATTCATTTATTATTATCATTTATTTTATGTTACTTTATTTGTTTACCCTTTTTCCACTCTCTTGTGTACTTGAAAAATAAAAATAAATCATATTAGGTTGGTATCAGACAGTAAGCTGTGCAATATTTAAGATAGAATAAAACAATTAGGAAAATCGATACAAGCACGACAATGGCATGGACTGACTTCTACATTTTCATTCAGTCATTATTTCATTAATTCTTTTTATGTTTAACCCTTATTTTAAAAAAGATTTTAGCTTGGCTGGTTTAGTTTTATTTCTAGATGAAGCATTATGTGTCCTGTATTAGAGCAGGTGCAATAATCAAGTTCTTTAGCGCTTCAATATTTAAGATAATATTTAAGACAGTATCTATTTTTTACTTAATTTCTAAAACCAGAGGACGAGGAACACAGAAAGTTTTCTTTTTGGACAAAAAATTCAGGGAACGTCCATGGTTTTAATTAGTTAAGTATATTTGGTGTATTTTTAGGCTTTATAATCTGAAAGTAGGCCATATTTTTTTAACTTTCTGGCAAAAAGTAAATTAATAAATAAGACATGAAACAGCGAGGGATGCTGTGAAATAGATCCTGGTCCCAATTTGGAAGGTTCCTCTTTTTTCTTCTCACATTAAGTCCCGACTATATTTTTTGTTTTGTTTTGTTTTTTGTTTTTTTCTAAAGAAAGCCTATCTTGTCCCTAATATCCAATATACTAAGTTTCAAACTAATAACAAACATATAGTGACCATTTGTCTTTCATCTTGGGACGTTTAAGTAATTGTCACTCGAAGACTTTTTAAATTACTTTTTTGCAACTATTGTCAACAGTGGGAATAGAAGTCTGTCATAAATCTTTCTGAAACTCAAAAACCAGACATTAAACCATAGCAAGTCATATTTTCATTGCAATATTCTAGGTCTGATCGTCGATTATTCATTCAGCGATATCTTGGTCGACAAAAATTGTATTGATTATTTAGTTGGAGCCACTCTTTGCATCAATAAAGCTTTATTTTTTCATTTTATTTAAGATAGTGTAGCTAATTCTAGATGCATTATATTTTACAGCCATATTTCAAACTATCCAAATGTTATCACTTAATAATGTGACACCTTTGGATGATTTTGGTCGATTAATCGCTGTCCTGGGCATAATTCTGGTCGCGTAACAATTTCTTTGGTCGACTACAATATTCAACAGAGGCAATGCACATCAGAACATGGGTCTTACATGGATTAGCACAGTGTTCACCGCCTCTGCCCAAGTAAAAAATCATAGTTTTTTGTTGTAAAAAGTAAATATTGCATGTACTTTTGGCTGGAATCACTACTTCCGGACCTACTGCTGAATACTGTAAACTTAGAACGGTAAAATCCACTTTATTTATTTAATCTCTCCTCTCGTCTTTTCCTCCTCGCTCTCATTTAGCTTAAGTATCTTTATTTGTTCTTCGGGCCCCGCTGTGTAAAACCTATTACAAAGACAGGGATCTGCACCAGGATCTGAACCAGTCCAGAGTTAAAGTGGCTCCAATCACTCGCCGTCCGTCACAGTCCATTAACAACAGAAGGATCGATTTCCTCATGCGCGCTTTAGGACTGCGGCCTCCTGCCAACGACAGAACAAAAACATCACTACACGCACCATGGGAGGAGATGGATGTTTTTGTTCTTTTTTTATTATTTTGTCTTATGTTTAAAATGATTGTCCTATTATTGTTATGTATGTCACTGGATAATATTTTCAACATTTGCATTGAAAGCATTGAAGTAATTTTATGGTTTACACTTGCAGGTTAATAACGTCTATAATATTTATGTTATATTTAAGTATTGCCTCATCCACCACTGACTGCAGTTGATTGAAAGTTTGCAGATGTCCTTTACAATGGAAAAGAGATACAGCATGCAGCTACTGCCATCTTGTGGACAACACAAGCGCAGGCATTATAAAGTAGTAGTTACATGGTTATATTTACCTAATTAACTGATTACAGGGTTCCTGCAGGTATCAGCAAGTCTAATTTAATACTTTTTATGCCATTTTAACATTTTTAATCCCACAAACACACAATCAAAACTTATGTGCAGGTATTGTAGAATACAGTTCATAAAGCACCAATAAAAGACAAACATCCAATGTTCAAGCAATTAGGTCCCACTGAACGCAAACTTGTTCTGTCATCACGCTAGGCTGGTAAATTTGTATATATACCTATTTATTAGGGCTGCAACTAACAATTATTTTGATAATCGATTAATCTCTACTTTTTTGATTAGTTGATTAATATTCGGATAGAGAAGCGCGAGGAAAATGGTTAAAAACTTTAGGTGTTTAGTTTAGTTTTTGTTAAAAATTGGTGATAAATCACTTAATTTTTACAAAATTAAATCAGACAAAGCTACAAGCTTCTTCCTGAAGATGTTTATATAGAGCATTTATACATAAAATATCATCTGTAATACATATATGATATTTTTAATCAAAAACACAAAATGTACATTGTTTTTAACTGTTTACTGCTCTCTCTAGGAAATAAAACCTTCTCTCACAGAACATGGCATCTGTCAGAGTCTATTAAATATCTGCGATTATTCAATTACTAAATTAGTTGATGATTATTTCAATAATCGATTATAATCAATTGACCCGATTAGTTGTTGCAGCCCTGCTATTTATATTCATATTTGATAAAACTAATCATGTCAGAGATTTTTCTTCAAAACTATTTTAAATGTTTAATGCCTGTTGGAATCAAATGCTGTTTAATGCCATTTAGGGCCTTAATTTTCACAACATCCATCTATGACTTTTAATACTTTTTAATGCCCTGCACCAAACCCTGCATTAGAAACAGTGGTAAATTTTGTATCAAGACAACAATGGGCAACAGTGCAAAACTAAATAAGATAAAATTACATAAACTTTATTATCCTAATAGGAAATTTGTCTTGGATCAAACACGTGTTCATTCACACACATGTACAGTGTCTTCTCTCTGGTAAAGGAATCCCACAGCACAGTTCCTTACTTTGTCAGTGTCACACAGCCACAACCTAAGCATGTTTAAACAGAGTAATGTGCAAATACAGCAAATGATAACATTAGAACAGCAATGAGTGAAAGTAAAAACACAGCAAGAGCCAAGTAAATACATGAGAATAAAACCAATGAGGGCCAAACACACTCCTGGCTCAGGTTGAATCCAAAAACCCCTAATTATCAAGGAACTTCCCAGCTCCATAACCAGATATAAGTCATCGCCTGCCATGATAAGGACTGTCCCAATTATCTTCTCAGTAAGGAAGGAGTTAGAGAAAGGAGCTTCATCGTTTCCTTTTGTAGCTCCTTTAGCGTAGGAAGCTCAACAGGTTCTAGGTCAGAAGTGTCACTGCCTCAGACTTTAGTCCATAAAACGATCTGCATAGCTAAAACACATTAAATAAAAGCTAATACTTCCTCCACAGAGTCTAATGTTTGACTTCTGATAAATGATTCCCGTGCCTCGCTGTGAGCTGTAGCTGCTCTGCTGAGTTTTGAGTGATTTCGTTGTTTTTTTTCTGCACATTGTCATGCTAAAAAGCTCTGTATATTTAGCCCTGCAGTAGAGAATAAGGCACACTTATTTTAGACCAGTTTTTGGTTTCTGGGTGATGTAGTTTTTATGTAACAGCTGTAAGACCACATAACGTCCCTGTTGTTAGGACGGCCTGTGACAGTTTGGCCTTGTAACAATGTGTTTTATTGTTTTGTTTTATTTTTTGTGTGGGGTGCCAGCCAGGTCTCTCCCCTGACGTTTAAGATTTTTCTTTTTTTAAATATGTTTAGGTTTAGGTTTAGTCAGTCTGCCAAAACACACACAAGGACAAACACTTTTATAAGCTCAGAAATGACAAGAAAAAAGCAAATTCATTTTGTTTTTTGAATGTATTGAAAATCACTGAGGAAAAGGTTAAGTTTTGGATCGACTCAATTGAAGGGATTTAATGCGGAATTGAGAATATTTACCGTTTGGATGTGTTCGAGAGATGACGGCAACCGCGAGAGGCATTGTTTTTGCTTATTTGTTAGTATTATTATATTGAGATATTATATTTTATTGAATAATGGTGACATGCTAGTTGTTCCCAAAAAGGCAGGTTGTCCAAACACCGCTGAAGCTCCTTTCCTTACTGCAGTAGGAGTCTTACACAGTTCTCAGAGGTTAAGGAACAGGAGGTAGGAGCAGGTTAAGTTAAAGTATTCTGATTCAGCCCCAGACCTGAAGAACAGGTCCAACAGCACACAGCAATTAACCCGTCTCTATACTCCTCATAAAGTGGACCTGAATGGAGTCAATGGCTGAAGATAAAGCTCACTCTATGTTAAAAACATTGTCTTGTGTCCAGTGTCTCTCATGAGGCACAGACAAGAGCTAAAAAACTCATAATACGACAGTTCAGGACATGTTAAAAAGGCCCAAGAGACTTGCGACGGGTCAAAAAGGTGACGACACGCCACATAGGAAAAATGTTCACACTCTCCTGGATAATTATAGGTTTAACTGCAGGAAAGGCATCCACATTGCAGCATTACATTGCACATACCAATTAAATAAAATTACCCCATAGGCTAAGTACTGGCGTGACCAGATAGGTTAATAAATGCTGATGCAACTTAACACCGGGAAAGTTAAACTCCAGACTGTGTCACCTTATTCCAATATACTCACTTCCTCACCAACATAATACTCGAAATAAGTTACCTGTAAAGGGTAAAAAAATGTGGTGGGATGGGATGGTGAGACCAACCGTAACTATAGAACCTTTTCCTATTTTGTTTTTGATTATTACTGTGATTTGTGTTGGCTAAATTGTGGTTGTTATTTTATTTTCATCAGGTTATTTGTGAAAGATTGTAATATAGTAATAATAATAATAATAAAAATCCAAATAATTATAAAAAAATTAATAATAATACAATGGTAACCAGTGTAAAACTGTTGGGAATAGTAGAAATGATATTGATGAAATAATAACAAAAAAGGCCACAAAAGAGCACGATGTAATAATGTACTTTTGTATATTTGTGTATGTTGAATGTTGGATCAAAGAAACTGTTTCCTTATGGTCAAATTGTGACTTTGTGTGGAAATAAATAAATAAATGATATAAATAAAATGAAAAAAACAAAACAAAAGTCAGTTGGTTTACGTAAACAAGTCACCGCATTTTTTATATAAGACTGGGGCACTGTATCAAAAATGCAGTTTCATCTCAAATCTGTATAAAAGGGGCTATATTGTAAAAAAAATAATAAAAAATTATTATGTTATAATTGCACTCCCTCATCAAAAAACAGACCTGGAGTTGTGTTTTGTTTCATTCACACGTGTTTGGGTAATCCTGTATTCTCTGGCATTGAGTTTCTAAGGCTTCAAAACACTCGATTCCACAAACCCCCGCCCACTCCAGGAAGCACTGACCAATCAGCAAGCCTTCTATATCCAGTCTCTCTCATTTATTTATAAAAAAAAACGTGTATAGCTCTGTTTCCACTGATTCCGTGCAGGTATTTTCATTTTCGAGTAATATGGCAAACAAAAAAGTGAAAAGATCTCTCTGATTCTGTTCAAATGTCCGCACTCTGCTGCCCTCTGCTGGTCCCGTCATCTGTTTCTTTATGTCAGTAGTAAAGTAAGTATTGTAAACGTGGGATATAACACTTAATTAGCACAGCTGCCATCAACACAAAGCTACCAGATAAAGCGTCAAATTAAACTTTGTCATATGAACTGAAAAAGCAATATTTTACCTTTCCACATTTTAGTTGTAATGCCCAATTAGCTTTCTTTTAAACGGCCACTTGTTTGCAATAAAAAAAAGAAGAAACAGACATAAAAATAAAGAATATAAACTTGAAAGTGTGTTTCTTTAACAGAAACAGTCCTAGTCGTTTGGTGTCGCTTTGCTGCTATCAAATTAAAAATTAACATTTGTTTTATGACATGCTAACTATGTAGTTTTATGAGATTTGTTAACTATTGCAGTCAGTTTTATTTAGATTTCCCCCAAGTTTGTACATTTCTTATTACATTAGCATCATAAAGAGCTTACAACTGTAGCTTGTAATTATGTTTTTAAATTATTTTTGTTTGTAAACCTGTTGTAGCTGTTCTTTTTTGCACTTTATCACTAACATAGACTCATTTTTTTCCCTTGGCAGCACATGATGTAAGCACTTTAGTTAAGCAATCGAAACCGAAGACTACATAGTGACCTCAAAATACTTCATACACTGAGGTAAATAATTACTCTTCCAAGCTGAGGCAGTCTTTTAAACAATAACCACCGGTGACGAAACAAAACAACAAACGCTTCAGTGAAGTTTCTACCTTATTTAAAAAAAAAAAGGTTAAATTATGTTTTGTATTTTACTTCTCTGTCCCATGAGTTGAGTTGGCAACGTGAAGAGGTGTTGTGTAATTTTAAGAGGATACAAAAACCATAGAAAGACAACACCTAAATAAGCAAAGAGAAGCAAAAGACCAAGACACAGCTTCCCACTAACTTCCTGTTTGGCCTAGAACTGCGCCTGGATTGTGAACGAGAGTGCACGGCTGCAATGAGAGGAGGGGAAATACGTCTGTACTGAAGTGGGACAGTTTGTGGCTCAGATCATGCACCATCACAAACAAAATCCACTTCTCGCGTGTGTTGGATATGATTTTGAAATGAAATGCATTAAACTGATTTGTAAGAACTTTTCTGTCCCGTGTTTGACCACAGTCTGTGCGTAAATGAGGTGTTCTTTTGGAGCACACAACATGAGGCACATTCAGCAGTGATTCTTAGTTTTTATGTCTAAATTTTTAAATGTTAAGCAGATATTGTGCACAATCTTTTTAATAATATTCTACTTCACACTGAGCAGCAGGGTGCAAAGTTTATCCAGGTCAAAACTGTAACTTTAGTCTGTATTGAAAAAAAACAACAAAGAGGCAGGGGAGGGAAGTGTCGTGCGTTACGTTTCTGATCAGCACTAAACTCAGATCCATCACCTGTCTGTTCACCGCTGACAGGTGGGCGTTTTCCCATCATGCACTGAGCCAAGCAGCCTCCGCAGTTGCTCCTGATGAACTCAGACGGCTGGTCGCGTTTGGATCTCACAAGCTTTTGGTGACCGTCGCACTCCTGACATCAGAGCAAGTCGGGAACAAGTCGGACACAAATCTAACCTGAGCACTGTGCACAGACCGACACCGATCGAAACTGCACAGGTCTGGCTCGTCTCGAACGCGCCTTGTATCTGATTTCAACAGAGGAGTGCAGTCTTGAATTTAGGACAAAACACTGATCACAAAGCTGGAAGAAGTACTAAATCTGTATTCAAGTAAAAGTACTATTCCTTCAAAGTAAACAAAACAAGATTATGAGGTGTAAAAGTGAGTACTGAGTGTAAAGCTTACTTAAACAGAAACAACTTGAGTTTTTTTCTCTTGGACTGAAGGAAAAAGTTGTGTAAAAGGAATCAGCTGTGAAAATGAGACTTTATCACGTCATATAGACTTTATTATTAAGTGTTAACTCACTAAGAAACTCGAGTTTGAATAATATTGAAGCAGAAAAGTAGCTATACTGCTGTTGTTTGTAAGTGGAGGGGTCGGAAACACTGTAGATAACAAAGTGGCAGCCGAGACAGCAGCAGTAAAGTACTGTTCTTTTAGTCCATTAACTTAAAATTAACTAAATACTTTAAACGTCAATGCAAATGCAAACATCCTTGAATCCATGGGTACACAATACATTCTTTTATCTCTGACACAGACAGGATGTGTGTTTGTTTACATTTCCCTGAAGGTCAAACATCTCAAGTCTGGACCTAAACCAAAGTGCACAGAGTTATTAAAATACTGACCAACTCAAAATTCTGGGTGTAGTGTTCGTAACAAGTACTACTTCTAAATAAATGCAAATATCCATACAATGTAGTGTGTACCTTATTCATATGAAAAATATCAAATGTATTATTCGTGTAGTATTTTTTGACTTTAGGTTGTTTGAAGTATATGTTTGTTGTATATGCAGGTAGGAGGCAGAAGAAACCTACATAAGTAAAAGTACTGTGTTACAGCCAAATTATTTTACGCGAGTAGAAGTAAAAGTACCCAACAAACTTAACACTAATTAAAAGTGATTTAAATGTAAAGTTTATTTAAGTACTTTTAACTTTTTAACTTGTCTTGTAATCACAACAAAATCAACTCCTTCTACTACTCCTGCCATAGTACTATCATTGCTACTACTACTACTGCAACCATTACTAGGACTACTGTGATACTACAATTACCAATTTTAAAATGAGGTCAGGCATACTACTCACTCAGAGGCCTTAAAATGTACTTGGGTAATTTTTTTTCTCCTCCAAAACTTACCCAAGCATCTTACTATACAGCATTGAAAATAAGAACTGGTTCTCAATGAGCTTACGAGGTTAAATAAAGGTAAAAAAAGTAATTTCTATGGCTAATTAGCAGGCTAAGGAAATAAAATATAATAAAAAACATTGCCAGTGAGATTGCAATGAGAATGACTGTACTGAATGCTGCAAAACACTGACAAATCTCTGCAAACTTTGTAACTTGTTGGTTCCTAGTAGCTGGTCCAACGCTGGCCATCAGCATCCTGCATCCTATCCTAAATCAGCTGACGCCCATGGACCCGGATCCAAACAAACCGTGCGTAAAGGGGACAGGAACCATCTCGCTGCAGCTCTTTGGTATTCGTGTCCCCCCAGCGCACTTTTTTCTTTTTTTTCCCATGTCGTTTGGCCACGCGTTTTACAACACCACCAGGCAAGAACCATGAACACACTTCAGCCATCAATACTGGCGGAAACTCGTCAAACTTGTACCGAATGAATGAATGAATGAATCCCCTACGCAGCGTTTACGCGGGGCGCTCCTACGTTAACTATGCATTTTTTCCAAACAGTACAGTGAAATAGTGCGCGTTTTGCGGAGACTTACCTGCTGAACCACCGGCTATGATCTGGTGAGAAGCCTCTCGGAGTATACTCTTGGGCTTTGGGGTTGACATTGTTGATATTTCGCTGCTTCTGTAAAGAGATGAGATACTTACAGCTGCGGGTAGCGCGTAAAAACATAATCCAGGGATGTCACATGTTACTTTAGCGCTATTTTTATCGCCAAACCTGTCCTGGTCGTGAGGTTTTCTCGGCCGTCCGCTGTCCTCGCGTCTTCAGATGGGTCTCAGTGAAAGTTGCCGTGCTCCTGAGGTGGCAGCCCACGCCGCAGGCAGAGACAGCAGCTGTGGATCTGACCGAGAGCTGAGCTAATGCTAAAGCTAATGCTAAAGGCTAGGCTAGTAAAAGCTAATATGGAAGCAATTACCACAGACTCCTGCTGCTGCTGTTGGTGTAAGTTTAACCTCTCACTGCTCCACAGAGATTAGGTATTTCAACTTTGTGAGACCAAAAAGATGAACTTTGACCTCTTGCTGTCGATCAATAGTAGATAAACAAATTATGAGGGCAAAGGTTATTATTAAATATTAATTGTGCGGGAAAACAAAAAACAAATGCACTGCTTTTGGTGTTTAAAATTTTTATTTTCCACAGTATGGTTGAACTGGATTTCAGTCAATAATCACATTTGTGTCAATGTTTTACAGTTTAAACATGTCCTAAAATTAAAAATGAAAGTTCATGTCAGCCTTATCAGTTTCAGTCTACATCCACATATATATATATATATATATATATATATATATATATATATATATATATATATATTATTTTTTTTTATTTCAGTATATGCCCCTCATAAAAAAGTCAATAAATAACATTTTCCTGCATTTAAAGGTGCTATAAGCAGTACATATTTTTTTATATTTCACAAAAATGATCCACACATGTCTCCAGATATGAGGTTAACATGTTTGAATCAAATATTGGTTTTACTGATAACAATGATACAGTTGATTTATTAACACTTATGTTAAAAATATGTTTTACATAATGGTAAAGTTGTTTTTGTTTAATTTTTTGTTTTAGTTCTAAAACTGCATTGCTGATCGTCCAACCAGAAAAGCAGAAAGAAAGGCCGCCCACAGACCATTGTTTTGATTTAGACTGCAGTACTGTTTTCAGACCAGTAGAGTGCCTGCTGCTTACAGTACCTTTAACGTCATCGACTTCTTGAAAATGTCATTCGGCAAAACAGAGCTATTTTCAATCTAATAAAAAAAATGAATGTAAATTGTATTATTGTAAATAATCCAAAATGTAAGCTATAGCTATAAGTAATCGTTATTCACATGCAGAATTTCCACACTAGAACCACAAATATTAAATATTTTACCTTTTTAGACTTGTATTCATAAAGGAGTCAAACAGATGCAAAAGTGAATATGTGGAGAATTTAAAGATGTTGTCAGTTTAACCCTAAAAGGTAAAAATGTCTTAGTTTTTTATGTTTAAACTCTGTATCTCTGTGCCCCATTACTAACTATTCCTAAGTAAATAATACAAATATAAGCCATATTAACAGTATAAATAAATGTGTTACTTACACTGTATTGTCTTTAAAATATAATGTACACTAATTTTGCACAGCAGTCAAAAATAGTGTCACTTGGTCACTCTTATCCAAAATGTCACTAGTCCCACTGCGTCATAAATGGATGATGTTCTCACGCACTAAAGCAGATAAACTATGGCCCACATGAGGCATTGATCAGTAAAGGTAAACAATTGGAAGAGCTAAGGTCACTTTTGTCATTTGCACAGCCTATATTCAAAGTGATTGACGTATTGCTCACCTTTAACTTATTTTTGTACCACACAAACAGAGTGGAAACGGCAACAAAGTTGGGTATATTCCCACTCTCAATGCATTTTGAATACAATTTTTCAATCTTTTACTACTATAAACATTTTTTTCCAACAGAATGTTGTAATAATTTATTGACTCCATTATAAGTGACACCACTTTTAAAACAAACAAACAAAAAAATAACAATACATATATGCAAATATAAACATTTTTACAATCACTAGACCAGCCAGTCCCAAAGTCAGGAGCGTCACAACCTCCTTAAATTTACCAAAATCCCACGCAAACCCCCAGCAATACAACTTCCCTCGATCCCAAATTTTATTTTCATGTTTTTTTCCTTATATTTCTATAAAAACATTACAAAAGACACTGACTATTGGCTAAAAAGTGTTTTAAAGTTATATTTTTAAACAAATACACTGTAAAATAAAATAAAATGCTGCAAAAAATCAATAACTCAAAGGATCCCTCAAGATTTTTGGGGCCAACTCAAAATCTCAAGTTTTCCACACTTTCACTTAATTTAATGTCCATACGTCTAAAAACGTTTCTAATTTTTAAGTTTTTCTCTCTTATCATTATTTTTTACTCATCTTACAGCCAACTTACAGAGTTCAGAAAAAGTTATTCTTTTGTTAAATGTAGTATATTTAGTTTTTATTATTATCAATAATACTTTTTCTGAACAGTCAGTGGAGTCAGTTGCTGTAAGATGAGCTGGAAAAAATAAAGATAGTGAGTAAAACTTAAAATTTCAAGTTTTTAGATGTATGAACGTTAAATTTGGTGAGTAAAAAAATATTAGTTGTTGAAAACTTGAGATTTTGAGTTGATCACCAAAACTCAAAAATCTTGAGGGATGCCTTGAGTTTTTGCAGCATTGTTTTTTACAGTGGGTGTCAAAGTCAATTTTTTTTTATGTACTTAATATAGACAGCCTCTGGGGGGCCCCCTGCAGTACCTTCACGGACCCCCAGGGGGCCCCGGACCCCACTTTGGGAACAGCTGCACTAGACTATCAGATTTAAATGTACAGTGCCCTTCACTAACATTGGCAGCCCTGGTAAATATTGTAATGTCCTAATTGTTTTTACATTTTCATCTTTTGCACCAAATGTTAACAAAAACTCATACTTACAAAAACATATAAATTCATAAATATAGTACGTGTGCTACAATTTTTGGCACCCTATGAATTAACTTTACATTTTTTAGTAACCGTGTGACTAGAAACATATTACAACTATGACTTTACTAATTCAGAGCACAGGGACAGTAGCCAGTTAGTCACAAGATACACAGATTTAGAGTCGCCAGTTCTCCTAATGAGAGAGATTATGATTTGTCCTGAGGATCAAACCCACAACCTCCTTGCTATAGCTTCAACTGTGAATATACAAACTACTGTGTGCCTGAAGCGTTGGCATGTCACAAAACAAAAAAATACACACTACACACACTGCAGTTTGTGGTCTGTTTGGAGAACGTGTGTGACCTTTGCAGCTTTTTAGATGCAGTGTTAAAGTTGGATGCATCTTTTGGCTGAGAGTGTGGCTCTGAGGTGGAAACAGGAAGTCGCCTATAAACTCAAAGAATGCATCTAAAATGTGTGAGCTGAAAAAAAAAAAAGGACACAGTGTACCAGTCTATGGGTTGTGACCCTAGTGTGGGTTCAATTTGAATAAAACTCCAAAAACTGGCTCCTTAAGACATTTCTGCTGGTACCAAAATAAGTGTAGCAAGAGGGTAAAAACAAAGATGGAACCTAACTGGATTCCTTTATGCAGTAATTGTCACAGGACCACTTTTAGCGGGGCACATACCCCAGAATAAATCAGCTGTGCTCCAGTAAATAAATCCTCAATACTGTAATAATATTTGTGAGGGCTTTCATTAGACCACGCTCCTGCCACAGACGGGCCCACATTACCATGTTTACTTCTCCAAATAATTATTATAGAATAGGGGTAGGGGCTAAACAAAAAAAAAAAAAAAAACAAAACTGAATAGTACCGTATTTTCCGCACTATAAGGCGCACCTAAAAGCCTTTAATTTTCTCAAAAACCGACAGTGCGCCTTATAATCCGATGCGCCTTATATATGGATCAATGTTGGTTAATTATGGCTACCGTATTCAGGGGGCGTCGCCGAAGTGACAGCGGTAAAAACGGTAAAGGGGAATTCCAGTCCCAGCTGTTCATGTGTGCCATAGGCGTGTTTATGGATCCTGCCGCAAAAGAACAAGGAGGCGCGGCCTTTGCTCCATCTCAGTAGAAGAGTTGCGACATTGAGGGGACAGAAAACTGAGCGCTCGAATGCTGTTCATGTAGCTTTGAACTGTGACAAATGGAGTTGGAAATACATTGTTTTCAACGAGGGAGTTGTAAGAACGCTGGTTTATATTCTATTAAGTTTGACTGAGTGACTTATCTGACTGTTTTATTGACATTCCCTTTAGCGCAGCGCCATCTAGTGGATGCGCCTTATAATGCGGTGCGCCCTATATATGAAAACAGTTTTAAAATAGGCCATTAATTGAAGGTGCGCCTTATAATCCGATGCGCCTTATAGTGCGGAAAATACGGTACAATGAGCGGTGCATACTTTCGAGAAAAAAGGAATACAAGTAAGAGGTTTCTGTGACCCAATAAAGTTTTATGTCTAGCAACTCTCAGCACCTCTAACATTCGTATCAATTCTCATTCTTGTAGCAGTAGAAAGTGCTATCACAAGTAGTAGTAGTAATAGTAGTAGCAGCAGTATAGTAAAAGTAGTGTTTGTATGGAATTAGCAGTAGATGCACGGCTGATAGTAGTAGTAGCAGAAGTAGCAGTAAGTACTTTATCCTTAATGATTTTACTCAAGTAACAGTTTTGCTTAGCATTTTTACTTCTACTATACTGCTATCATTTTTCTTGAGTACAGATTGTAAGTATTTTTTTGCACCTCTGGATGACAGTGTCCCAAATAAAGTATTTGCATAAAAACATGGACATTACTTTTGCTAAACACAAAGTTTTAAATGAGAAGTCACATGGTTTCAGAGATTGTTTCTTGGACGTGGTTAAGTCTAATTTAAAATGGTCAGTCTCCATGTGATTTAGCTTATTTACACAGACATGCCAAAATATTTATAAACTAGAATTAACCTCGTGGGAGACTTTAGACTGATCTGATTGCTGGATAAGCTTAGTGTTGTGGAAGTTCATGAGTGAGAGCAGAAGTGGTATTTGAGACCCCACACTGTTCACATGGGTCAACTATCTGTTCAACTATGGAAAACTTTAATTTCCAAGATTATAATTTTAAAGAGATGGAGATATTGTCTTGGTATGTTTGTATTGCATGTTTTGTTTTTAAATGGTAGACTGTCTCAGGATTAAAAGGCTATCGCTATGAACAAACTGTATGTGTTTGCCTCTGCTTGTTTATTTCTGTGCTGTTTGTTTTTTGTATTTATATTCCAAATTTTAAATAAAAAGAATATATATTTTTAAGTGTATATGATTGCTTAAAACTGCATCAATTTCATCGACCATTGGAAGTTTTTGGTACGGCTCTTTCAACTTAACTCATTCACAAAGAAAAGCATATTACACTTATTTTTTTAAATGTCCCTCAATGCATATTCTCACTAGCGAACAGGAAAATATCTCTTTTTATAACTGCAATATCAGGATTAATTCAATCTAACTTTTCTGTTTATTATTTGCAATTTGGCTTCTGACCACTAGATGCCACTATTGTTACTCTGCTTTGTTTGAGGCGAGGGTTTATGCTTTACAAACACAGCATGAAGTCATGGTTTTATTATGTTACAGTGCACATTAAACCATACATTGTGAACATTATAATACTTGCTTTATGTTGTGGCTTTTGCAGGAGCTGAGGTCAAAGGGCTTCATGCCGCTCTGCTGTTCCCTGGCTCACGGTGGTAATGGTGTTTTTGTGCCAAATATTTGCAGTAAACTCCACAGGTTTGTATGGTTTATGGTCAAACTCAAGCTCCTGTTGTTCCACAGCTGCTCCTGTCCTGAGTAAAGTTCTCATTATACTTCTCACGGTCTGTTCATCGAATTTTAGATACTTTTTCTAATGCCAAGTGGCCTGTAGTAGTGGGATGAAAACTAAATCATTATTTTGAGAAACCATCATAATCTCAAAGGTTTTCTGCAATAACATTCAGACATTTTAAGCAGTAACGCCCTTAAAAGTTGCAGCTACGTCTTTGCTAATTAAACTGATGACATGGGTTGAGTGTTTTGTTTGGGGCTGGCAGTAAGTAAGCAAAGCTAAACTGAATTGCAATGACTGTAATTTAGGGCTAAGGAAGACAGCTTTTAGAAACTGAGTCGCAGTACTATCCACGTTCAGAAAATCATCACAAAAATAAATAAATAAATAAACCACGCACAAGCATTTATAAACAAAATGCATTTTTAGTGAATGTAAGAATGGCTGACTTTCAGGGTATGGCTTCAGAGTTGATCATGTTGCATGGGTAATAAACTGCTGGGAAGTTTCATTCAAAATAATGCATAGAATATATTCATGTAGAGGTTTTTTAAATAAATTCAATAAGGATATTGACCCACTTTGTACTTTTTGCAATTCCACCATCGAAACAATTTGCCATCTGTTTTTTGATTGTGTATATTTTTGGTGCAAAATAGAACAAATTTTTAATCGTACTCCATCAAATAAAATTGAAATTGAAAAAAAAAAGATGTTATGTTTGGATACAGCAAAACTATTCATCAAAATATTAAATATATCCTTAATCAGTTTATTATCCGTGCAAAATATTATATTCATAAATGTAAATGGGCAAGGAAAACTGCCACGCATACAAGAATTCATAATTGAGATGGACAGATACATATCACTCATAAACAAAATGGAAAATAAAAAAGCAATAACATTCTCCAATGAGATATATGGACCTTTTTAAAGGGGACCTGTTGTGCTTTTTTAATATTGCTTTGTGATGGGACAAGATGTTCAATCCAACAGAAAAAATGTAAAACAAAAAACAAAAAAAAACCTCTCTAAGCATTTAAGTTTATGATTTGTATGATTTACCCCTTTGTCGTTTTTGTTTTGTTTGTCATTATTGCTTTATTGTCATAGCTGTTTGTATTGTGATTTATTTTGTTTATTTATGTGTAAATGTATAAGTTAATAATAAAATAAATAAGTACAAAAAATAAAAAGAGTTGATCATGTGACAAACAGCAGTGCGTACTCCAGAGTTGCTGTGATAAACTCAGGCCACCTTCTTCACTGTGGGTGAGTATGAAATGTAAATTTGTAACTAGATCACAGCAGAGGCTGCATTTCTTCAAAGCTTTGTTAAGTGCTTAAACCAAATATTAATAGTCAATCAAAAATCAGAAAACAAAACATCTTGTTTTCACAAAAATAATATCAGGACAGAGATACTGTCATTAGTTTGTTTTTTTTAATTTGGCTACACCAAGGAAGGTTAACACTAACACGTTTTGGCCAGAAGCCCAGCAGCTTCTAATGTCAGCATCTCTGTCCTGAAATTGATCGATCAGGAGTCTCCAACAGTAGCTCGGGAGCTACCAGCAGCGCTCAACCACTTTCCAAGTAGCTCCCCAAAGATTTTATGAACTCTACATAAGCTTCATAAGTCAAATTTAAGTTACTATCTATTTGCAAACCAACTTTATTATTTGTTTCAAGAGGGGGAACTAAATATTTTTGTTTTAATGTCAAATATGAGTTGCAGGCACCAACATTTTGTAAATGTTCAGGTTAGACAAAATACATTTTCTTGGGTTGAAAGTGTCAGCCCTGTGACTGACCACTGTCCAGGATGTACCCCTCCTAAAGCCCATAGTTAATGGAATAAGCTCCAGTGCCCAGGACCATTAGCGAGAACAAGTGGAAGAAGATGAATGAATTAATGATACAAAGCACAAGTAACTCTCTTCTGTTTTCATTTTATAAAAGTAGCTCTCAGGGGAAAAAAAGGTTGGAGACCCCTGAACTAGATGTTTCCTTCAGATTTTTATATAAAGTTTTGTACTTGGTCCTCTAACAAACCGTCCCACTTCTTGCCTAAAGCAGCTGGAAACATCTTCAAAAGGTAAGCAATAAGAAGTAATATACATAAATAAAACAAAATAAACAAAACTGAAACAGACTGAACTAATGCATTAAATTGTACTCATAAGGATGTAGTTAATCATCTATAAATGTCAGTTTTATACAAATTATGAACAACATTATTATCATTTTTGTTGAGGTTCTTTTTGTTCATGAAGAGGATGGATAGGATTAGAAATGAGTCCATCAGAGGGACAGTTTATAGATGTTTTGGAGATTTTTCAGACGTCACTGCTGGCCTCTTTCAGCAGAAAAATAACCACTCCCACATCATCGTACCATTAGTTTTATTAAACCACAAATACAGACATCAAGTTTCAAGCTTTAGTAACATGATATTACAGAAAATTACAGACACAGTACCGACAGACTCAACTCTTAAATTATTGAAAGTACATCAATGCAACAAAAGGGTTTTTAAATGAGTAAAAAGTCTAAAAAAAAAAACTGTTCAAAGTCAAATAAATAGCTCCCATGGACAACACAGTGGTTTGATCCAAAACAGTTCAAGTCATTACAACAGTTACATGTTATTAGCTCTTGTTTATGAATAAAAAAACACATACTGTAGGTTTGTATGGAGTCAGGATTACTGAGAGACAGCAGTGGTCAGATTTCAGAGGTTTTGTAAAACGTAGTGAGAACAAATGGCTTGCGGAGATAAATCCATCTTACACAATATTATAGAAAATGTTTAATCAACAGTAGAAGAAGAATATCTGACCCATATCCATTCACTTTGCAAAGGGAAATGAGTCTTAGTGGAGGACACTTTTACATTTTCTATTGGCTATTTGTCTTGCACAGTGGTTCTCAAACTGTGGTACAGGTCCCACTGGTGGTACTCAGGAGTCTTTCGCAGTTAAAGTCCTGATTTATTTCCATTTAGAGGCAGTTTTCTCTTTTAGTCCTATCCTGGGTGGGGATTAAATTTAAAGTGTAGACCATTTTTAGGCACAGTTTAGTCCTGGTTTATACCTGGTTTAGTCCTAGATTAGTCCTGGTTTAGCCCAAGATTAGTCCAGGTTTAGTTTTAGATTAGTCCTGGTTTATACCTGGTTTAGTCTTAGATTAGTTGTGGTTTAGCCCAAGATTATTCCTGGCTTAGTCCTAGATTAGTCCTGGTTTAGTTCTAGATTAGTCCTGGTTTAGCCCAAGATTAGTCCACGTTTAGTTTTAGAATAGTCCTGGTTTATACCTGGTTTAGTCTTAGATTAGTCGTGGTTTAGCCCAAGATTAGTCCTGGCTTAGTCCTAGATTAGTCCGGGTTTAGTTCTAGATTAGTCCTGGCTTATATCTGGTTTAGTCTTAGATTAGTCGTGGTTTAGCCCAAGGTTAATCCTGGTTTAGTTCTAGATTAGTCCTACTTTAGCCCAAGATTAGTCCTGGTTTAGTTCTAGATTAGTCCTGGTTTAGTTCTAGATTAGTCCTGGTTTAGCCCAAGATTAGTCCAGGTTTAGTTTTAGAATAGTCCTGGTTTATACCTGGTTTAGTCTTAGATTAGTCGTGGTTTAGTCCAAGATTAGTCCTGGCTTAGTCCTAGATTAGTCCGGGTTTAGCCCAAGATTAGTCCACGTTAGTTAGATAGTCCTGGTTTATACCTGGTTTAGTCTTAGATTAGTCGTGGTTTAGCCCAAGATTAGTCCTGGCTTAGTCCTAGATTAGTCCGGGTTTAGTTCTAGATTAGTCCTGGTTTATATCTGGTTTAGTCTTAGATTAGTTGTGGTTTAGCCCAAGGTTAATCCTGGTTTAGTTCTAGATTAGTCCTACTTTAGCCCAAGATTAGTCCTGGTTTAGCCCAAGATTAGTCCTAGTTTAGACCTTGTTTAGTCCTGGCTTAGTCCTGGTTTAGACCTGCCTTAGTCCTAGTTTGGTGTAGGTTAAGCCAAGTTTTCTTCCTTGTTCATTACCAGTTTTGTCTTTATTAAGTAATGCTAATTTTAGTTCATGAAAGATAGTACTTGGAAAGCCAGATATTTTCTGAAGCACTATCACTGGTCTAGGTCTAGGTCTAGGTCTAGGTCTAGGTCTTAGGTCTAGGTCTAGGTCTAGGTCTAGGTCTAGGTCTAAATGTAGATTATTGTATCCAAAAACATCCACTGTAACAAACACTAACTTTCTGTATTTATTACTTTTAAAAGGACCATTTCCAAAGTCCTTGTTAGTAAAGTGGTTAGGACCGCATCAGGAAGGGCATCTGACATAAAAAAACAGCCAAATTACCCATGCAAATTACTGTGGCAAACCCCTGAGAGCAATGGAGCAGCCTAAAGGGGCCTTCTATCACTTCTATATTCACAAAATACAAAATCCATGTTCTTTGCACGTTTATTTTCTCTAAACTAACAGTATTTTTCTATTTTGCAAAATAATCAAAGTTTAATGTCAAGTACTAACAAACCATAAAAATAGCATTTCACTCCACTTTATGAAACGCTTAAAAAACCCTACAATAGCTTTATATATAAACAAATAGTGGTAAGGACAAAAAGGATAAAAAAATGCTAAAAAAGTCACTGAAACCTAATTGGCCAGTCTTTGTACCACTACATTTAAATATCTTAAAGTAGCAGAGCCGAGTCACTCCTTTGTTGTAGAAATAAATATTCGAACGTCACTCTCTGTAAAAAAGTCGTGTACAAAAAGTATCCCAGTACCAGTCTGTGTTGTAAATGGTAGCTCCCTGTATTTTGGATGTGTGTAGTTTGTTTTCTTCACAGTAGCGTGGGGCCCTTGGTGGTGTAGGTCATGGCAGGGAAGTGTCGACTGTCCGTGTCCCAGTGTCCGTGGCTCTGGTGCGGGGCAGAGGGGACGCCGGGAGGGGTCCAGTGGTTTATGTAGCTGGCCATCAGCAACGTTAGCTCCAGAATCTGTGGAAAATAGTAAGACATTTTTAACATCACATGCCAAAAGCTAAGGATTTAAGCAAAAGGTAACATATATATATAAGATTATGCTTAACTTTACTCTAAAAACAAATGAGATGCATTGTTAAAATACCAAAAACTGTGTGCTTAATTTATGCAATCCTATATACTGTATTAGGGCTGCACGATATGGAGAAAACATGCGATATTCGATAACTATGTTGAAAATTCCGATAACGATATTATTACGATATTTGAAAATAGAGCCTACTTTTCGTAAGTACGTTAAATTCACTACATTTCACAAAAATGTAAGTTCCTGTATTTACAAGTCAAAACAGCGACAAAATCAAAATTTAACACAGACTAAACCAGGAATAAAACAAGGCTAAGCTGTGACTAAATTAATTAAATTACCACTAAAACTGGACTTTTTAAACATTTTTATTTAGTCACAACACATGTTCTTTTAAGGCTCTGTTGGAAAATGATTCTTCAGTGTAAATCTCTGTCAGATGAAAGACCACAGCGTTATTGTGATATATTTAGATTCTTGTGATACAGATATTGCGATAACGATAATTTTGCGATATATTGTGCAGCCCTATACTGTATCATATTGTATATACTGCATATACTGTGTCAATTATACAACTAATTTAGTAATCAGTTAATTGCTATATGGAGTATTCATTCACTCCATATCCACGTGCTTAGAGAGACAGAGCAGTAAAGCCACAGAAACAGTGTGTTTTTGATTTTAAAAAAGTCTTTGAGTGAATATTTGTTTTATTCAAATGTCCTAAAGTGGCATACTTGATTGATTTTCTGTAAAATATTAACAATTTTGACCTAAAACAAACAACAACAAAAATTTACATTTTGAACCAGATGTCTTTGTTAGACCACCAGATCCTCACACATTTACTTCGCTTAACTATACAATTATTAATCAAAAAAAATTTGAATGACTTTCAAAATAATCATTAGTTGCAGCTCTTGATTATTGTTTTTTTTTTTTTTTTTGCCAAAGAGAAATTGACAAATAATCAAGTACAAGCAAATTCTTCTACGTTTCTTTTTTCCCTTTCTGGAGTTGCCACAGGGAATCCTCTTCTTCCTACTCGCCTGTAGTGAATTGGCCTAGGTTTTACACTGGATGCCCTTCCTGTTACAACTTACTCCATTTATCTGGGCACACTGCTTTGTAACCCTTGTTGCTGGATTAATTGTGTATAAGCAAATATTCATAATAGAAAAATATGTCTCCCTGCACTACATTGGTCAATTTCTATTAGTACATTTGGATTTCTTGCAATAAAAAAAGCTCAAAATGTCCATATCTTTGCATTATCTCGTTATGGTTTCAATAAATTGCACAGATTCATTAAACAAATATAGAAATAACTCCTGAAGGTGTGTATCTCACCTTTGGTTTGGCCAGAGTGAAGACCAGTTTCTCCACACTCTTCTTCCCGACGCCAGGCTCCTTCTGCTGAGTCGTCACCAACATGAAGTCCTCCCGACAGCCTCCAAACGTGATCACCGACGGATACGGGTACGTCACCAACGGGTGCTGCGCAGAAAGCCAAAGGTCAAATATGCAGCAAACAACACAGAATATTTAATATGACAAGCAATAGTTTTTAATAAGCATTTTGACGTTTGGGAGGTGTGTAACCAGTGTTGGTGACTTTAGAGGAGTAGAAGAAGGAGAAGGAGAAGAAAGAGGAGGAGAAAGAGAAGAAGAAAAAGAAGAAGGAGAAAAGGAGGAGAAGAAAGAGAAGATGAAAGAGAAGAAATGAAGGAGTAGAAGGAAATGTGAAGGAGGAGAAGAAGAAGGAGAAAAAGGAGGAGGATAAGAAAGAGGAGGAGATAAAGGAAGAGGAGAAGAAGGAGAAAAAGGAGGGGAAGAAGGAGAAGCAGGAAAAAGGAGAAGAAGGAGAAGGAGAAAAAGGTGGAGAAGAAAGAGGAGGAGAAACAGGAGAATGAGAAGAAGAAAAAGAAGGAGAAGAAGAGGAGGAGAAAAAAGAGAAGATGAAGGAGAAGAAATGAAGGAGTAGAAGGAAATGTGAAGGAGGAGAAGAAGAAGGAGAAAAACGAGGAGGATAAGAAAGAGGAGGAGAAAAAGGTGGGGGAGAAGGAGAAGAAGGAAAAAGGAGAAGAAGGAGAAAGAGAAGGAGAAAAAGGAGAAAGAGAAGAAGGAGAAGGAAAAGGGAGAAGAAGAAGGAGAATGAGAAGAAGGAGGAGGAGAAGAAAGAGAAGGAGAAGAAATGAAGGAGAAGAAGGAAATGTGAAGTAGCAGCTGATATGTTTTACATTCACTTACGCAGAAAAAAACTCACATATACAGCATATTTTGTTTAAATGTATGAAAAGTTGTAGCAAAGGAAAACTGTTTTTGTATCATGTGTTAGGGCTTTACTTTTGCCTAAAAGCACAGAGAACATGTCTCATGACTCTGTTATGATTCTCTTTGTAGACATAACCTCACCATGGCACAGTCGAGCACACACAGGCCGTCCTCACTGACAGCGAGCCACACCTGAGTCTGTTCCACTGCAGAGGGAGGCACCGGCTGAAAAACAAAAACCTTTCATTTGAGTTTAGATTAAAGTCTTAGAGAGGATCACAGACAAGTCCAACCTGACAAATAGACCTTTAGATAAATGTATTTTCATATTGAATGCTGTTTGTCATAGGAGGACATGTTAATGGTTGGATTTTCTCATTAGGTTGGCCCAAACATTAAAATGTAAGCCACCTTTGCACTGAAGAGCTTGGCCCCGAACAGAGGCCACTTCCGGGCCACAGTGAGGTAAATCCGGACACACTCAGACCCACTGCACCCACGAAGCATGGACCACTTAGAGGCCAGGCGCTCGGTCAGGTCTCTGCGTAAAACAACACAATAAACATTCTCAATATCTTTTTTCTAAGCTAATTTCCCTACATGTTTCCTTCCCTTCCTAAATTAAAATGATTACCTGAGCTGCTCTGAGCTGAGGTCCTGTCTGTATCTTTTGGGGTAAAACCTCTCTAAAGCCTGGATCAGAAACAGCTGAGACTTGGGCTGAGGTGAACCGGTGGGAGACACAGGGGGGCGCTCCAGATCTCCATGTTCAACCTAAAACAGAAAAAATAGAAAAAGCGTTAGCCAAGAAATCTCTCTCTTTAGTAATAATCTCCAGTGTGTTCCTACCTGGGCCAATAGAGCTGCGACCTCCATGGCCAGCTCTTTGTTCACGGGGAAGTGTCCTTGGTGAACCTCGTCATTCACCTGATAGGCCAGGAGGAGGCGCTCTCGCTCTGTCTCTCCTTTTACCTGAGATCGGAAACACAACCTGGACAGAAGAAGAACAATAAGTGATTAAAATTCAGAAGCAGCTAAGGAGATATTATACAATGTCAGATGAGGAAAAACACTTAAATGTAAACAGATAAAATGGTACTCTGGAGTCTTTCTCAAGAAGTCCTGATTTGGTTTTATTTCGAGCCAGTTTTAGTCCTAGACGCAGCTTTTGTCTTGGATCTGTGCCTGTTTAGGCCTCCTGGTTTAGTCCCGGCTTGACCAGACTTGGTTTAGTTTTGGAATCGTCCTGGTTTAGCCGGGTTTAGTCCTGGTTTAGTCCTGGTTTAGTCCTCGTTCAGGCCAGGTTTAGACATGTTTTAGGGTAGTTTTAGTCCATTAATGATGGTAATTGGAAAGCCAAATATTTTCTATGGTATTTGGTCTTTGATAAGTTGTATAATAGCTACCGTATTTTCTGGACTATAAGTCGCTCCGGAGTATAAGTCGCACTAGCCAAAAAATGCATAATGAAGAAGAAAAAAACATATATAAGTCGCACTGGACTATAAGTCGCATTTTTGGGGGGAAATTTATTTTACAAAATCCGACACCAAGAACAGACATTTCATGTTGAAAGGCAAGTTATAGTAATAATAGAATAGAGAACAACAGCTGAATAGGTGTGCGCTATGCTAACGTAACACATTGATGGTTATTCAGCTACATGAAGCATAAACAACGAACTGAATAGGTGTCTCGTATGTTAACGTAATATATTAACAGTTATTCACATAACTATAGCATAAAGAACATAATATAACAAGTTCACCAAATGATCTCACTACTAATCGCTAAATCCTTTAAATTCTTCATCCTTGGTGTCGCTTCTGAACAACTCCGACCTGTGTGCCCTCAACCTCACCTCTAAGGATTTCCCGGATCTCCCTCGCCCCACTCACCTGTCTGGATGAATACTTACAGAGTGATCTATGATCCTATAGATGAACTAAGGGACTAACTCCTAGATGCATTGCCTGTCCGTCCTGGAAGAGGATCTCTCCTTCAATATGGGCTCCATAAGGTTTCTTCTTTTTTCCCGTAGCTGTTTTTTTTTTAGGAGTTTTTCCTTACCGAGAAGAAGGGTCTAAGGACAGGAGTGTCCTGGGTCTGTTTAGTTTAGTGTAGTTATTGTTTGTGCTGATTGTGTGTTAAGTCTGACTGTGTGTTTATGTTTGATCAACTGTTTGTGAAGCCCTTTGAGGCGACTTTTGTTGTGATACTGGGCTATACAAATAAACCTGAATTGAATTGAACTCCGCCAACTCCGGAGGTAGACGAAGCGCCGCTTCCTCCTCTGCGTGGCTGTCGTCAGACTCAGCATCAGTTCCATTTCCAATTATTCCGCTCTTTCTCAGTTGTCTTTATAGTCTAAGTTGTTAGCGGTAATGTTTACATTTTAAATTGTCAGTGGTACAGGTGCAGCAGATGCTGGTACACAAGCCTAGAGCGCCCTCTAACCAACACCTGAAATATTTTAATAAATAAGTCACACCTGAGTATACGTCACATCCCTAGCCAGACTATGGAAAAAAGTGTGATTTATAGTCCGGAAAATACGGTAATTATATTTAGCAATTTTTTGTCATTACAGTATATTGTCTTTCAAATTGTTTATTCCTTGTCTTGTCTTGTTTGTGCATCCACTCTGCTTGGGCATTTTTTAACTAAGGTCTGCCTTGACATTCTGCACTGCACAAAGGTTATTTTCTTTGTCACACAGACTTTTCCCACATTCTATTTCTGCTATAATCTCATTTTCTTCATAACCTTTACCTGTTCTTGTATGTTAAGCGGACGATGCGTGTGCCCTCGTTCTTCCCGGGATGCAGCTCCTTCAGGGCCTGCTCCCATTTGGAAATGACGTCACAGATCTTGGCGGAGGGCTGCAGACAGTGCTCCAGGTCTTTCCCCGAGGGGTCGTCGGTGAAAAGGGCAAACCCGGACAGATGAGGCTTTCTCATGCAGATCCTCTGGTTTAAAGTGTTCAGGAACTCCTCCACTGTGGTCGAACCGTCAAACCCCACCACCTACAACAGAAAAAATATGATTACATACACAAGTAGTTAAAAGACAGCACTACAACCTCACAGCAAAATTAAAGTGACCAGATGTTCCTACAGAATGGGGACAGTATTAGGCTCCTTGTCCCATGTTCCAACAAATATATGTAAAAAAACACCAATATGTCCCAGTTTTTAACAAACCATGCCCCAGTTGTCCCCATTTTAACACAATGAAAACATTTAAGACTTTTGTCGCTCAATTTATTTATCATGTCATTGTTTTTAATCAATAAATTGCCGTTGTTGAATAAAAAATACATAATATATCCAAAAACAAGGAGCAGACGAGAGAGAGTCCAGCACAGAAACAAACGAAGCTCATGTCTGTTCCCCACAAAAGTCCCCAAAATCATCCAAACATGATCTTTTATACTTTTTTTGATAACACTAATTTTCATATGTCCTTGAAAATAACAAGTTATTATTCGTCTAGACAGTTGCTATTGAAATTTAATTTGTAAGCAAACATATTGGACCAGCCATTCCCAAAGTCATATGGACCCCCAACGATAAAACTTGACTATATTCAAAAGTCTATTTCATTTTCCCCATAGATTCCTATAAAAACGTTAAGGTTATAAAGACTCCACTGCTTCAAATACAACCACAATAATACTACAACTAATGCTACAAAAATACTATGAATACAGCTACACAAAATACTACAAATAATACAACAAAAATAATTCAGAAAATAATACAACAATACTACAAACACTACTAGAACTATTATAAATAATAGTACAAATGCTTCCAATGCTTCCTTAGTTTAGTTTTGAATTCGTCCTGGTTTAGCCGTGTTTAGGCCTAGTTTAGACCTGGTTTAGTCCTGGTTTAGTCCTCATTCAGGGCAGGTTTAGACAAGTTTTAGGGTAGTTTTAGTCCATTAATGATGGTACTTGGAAAGCCAAATAAGACTACAAAAATACTTAAAGAATAATACAAATAATACTACCAAAATACTACAAATAATATTACAAAAATCACAGACTGATGGCAAAGTTATATTTTTAAATAAGTACCCAACTAGTAATTAATTTCAAACTCAATCTTCTTTTTTATGTACTTAATGTAGACAACTTCTGGCGGCCCCCCTGCAGCAACTTCGCGGCCCACCAGGGAGCCCCGGACTCCCTGTTGGGAACCACTGTATTGGCCCATCCCATCTGAACTGGTGCCAACCCCTGCACCTGCTGCAGACGCTCAGTTTGTCACGTCCACAAAAGTTCATCCAGGTCATTATTATGAAGTTATATAAATCTTTAAGTAGTGGAAATGTACAACCCATGATGTAATGTAAGCAGCCTGTGATTCGCCCATCAGGTTATGTTCCCCTTTATTCTCATGTCATCAACATTTAACCACACCCACTAAACGGCACCCCCTAGTGGCAGTTACACTAAACTACAATCAGGAACCAAACTAAACTCTGTCCCTCTGTGTGTGTTTTATCTTATCTACAGTGAGGCCCAGTGTGTTTCTCTCAGTTACAAAGTCACACATTTCTCAAAGAATGCACTGCAAACACTCACAGCACTGAAGTTTCTTACTATAATGAATATATAAAGATTATATGAAGCTTGATTAAACGTATAAACCAGCAAAATGTGAATAACATACAGATTACTCACAGCTTTATACTTAGCATAAAACCATAAGAAAACCAACCCTGGGTGTTACCAGTCTTACAATGACCTAAAGTAACAACATTTATAGTTTTTTTTTATCTCATTAACCTCTCCACCATCATATTCAAAGCTTAAGCCCTAACGTCATGTACTTTGAGTAACAAGACAAAAAATGTATGGATTTTGTAATCTTTTTTGCCGTATAGTACTTTCAAATGCACTGTGATTTTGGGGGGAAAAAAATATGTGTCTAGAAATCAGGTCAAGAATAAAATGCTGCAGTTAAAAGTTAAAAAGACGCCGATTCTGACTCTTTAGATCTTGGGAATGATATAAAGCAGCCATTCCCAAAGTCAAGACTGTTGTGGCCCCCCGTAAATTTCCGAAAATCCCACACAGACCCCCAACTATAGAACTTCGCTCTATTTAAAACACTATGTCATGTTTTACTCCATAGATTTGTATAAAAACATTACAAAAACACTGACTATTGGTTATAAATTGTTTTAAAGTAAGATTTTAAAACAAGTAATAACTACTTAATGTTTTAAGGTACTTGCCTAATTGTCTTTTTTATATTTTTGTATGTTTTATTTGTTGTTATGAATGAAAACCATGTGTCTGAAATAAAGAATGAATTGAAATTGAATATAAATAGCCTCTGGGGCCGCCCTGCAGTACCTTTGCAGACCTCCAGGGGATATAAAGAATAATGGTAATGCACTTTTCTGTCATTTATTTGTTTCCCAAGTAAAAAAACGATCATAGTAAAAGAGCTGCGTGTAAATAAATGTGAGTGTGAACCTGGTAGGTGTTGTTCATGAAGTGCACGGGGATGCTGAAGGGCAGCGAGTGGTGGTAGGGGTTCCTCAGTAAAATGGACACGATCTCCATTCGGGACGGTTTGGCCTCTCTCTCTCCGTTCTGCAGAGTTCTCTCCACAGACCTCTGACAGTACACCACATACTTCCCCACCTCACTCCTGCAAAATGACACCGCATTCGTAAGATAGACTGTATTTTAGAGTCAAATATTGTGCACAGCTATGGGACAAACCTGCCTGTCCTGTATAATGTCAGATTAAGATAGTAAGAAATATGCTACTAAGTAATCTTTGCATGTTCTACAAATGCTATAGTGGATTTAAGTCATTAAGGTAAATAAATTAATGAAACGTGACCATAAAAAGGAACAAAAGTATAATTCCTGTAAAAGTTTGTGCTTTTTGTCTAGATTGCACGAGTCACTATTTGACATTTTCTTTTAAGTTATTAATGTATAAAAGAGGACCATAAAACAATCTATAAATCAGACAGAAGACAGATTTTTCTGCAGCTCCTCACTTCCTGATTTACTGACAAATTAATAATCTACAACTGTAAAAGAAAAGGGCCGTTGCTTGGTGCATTTCTAATAATAAGATGACAAAATTAACCCCCAAGAGGTCGGTGTGACTTGAGTGTTAAATTTCCTAATCTAGGGTATAATTTTTATGTGTTTGACAACATTTTAAGCCGGCATAAGACAGCTCACCTGGGGTCTGCGTTGCGTTGCAGGTACTGCCTCAGATACCAGAGGAAATGTTGTTGAGGAAGAAACAGAGCCACACACAGAGACAACAGCTGCCAGCACTGCACAAACACACACAAAATTTAACACTCACATATAAATAATCATTAAATAAATTTTCTAACATTTTAAGGCACTATGAGAAGTATATATTTTTATATTTCATAAACAATACCCACATGTGTGCCAAGATATGATGTAAACATGTTTAAATCAAATATTAGTTTTACTGATAACAATGGTATAGTTGAGTTATTAAAAAATATGTTTTACATAATGGCCAAGTTGTTTTTGTTTACATTTTTTGTTTTGGTCCTAAAACTGTATTGACGATTGTCCAATCAGAAAAGAGATCATTGTTTTGATTTAGACTGCAGTACTGTTTTAAACCAGTACGAGTGCATGCTGCTTACAGTTCCTTTAAATCAATTATCAGTTTCTATGTAAACTGTAAAACATAATCGCTTCATTAAAATAAATAAAATGCTTGAAATATATCACTGTGTACTAAATCTAGGCAGTGTTTTGCTTTGAACTTGCTTGAACTACTGAAGTTAACTTTTCCACAATATTCTAATTTACTGGCGTGCTCTGTATGGATGGATGCATGGGAAGCTACCGTATAAAGTAAAGATATTAAATATTAAGGTAAATTTAGAAATAGATGCGTGGTAAATCCTGTGCGTGGTCAGACCTGTGTGAGCGAGTAGTTATGCGGCGTCCTGCGGTTCGTCTGTTTGATCAGCTGACAGTAGATCTCGTTCTGCAGCTCCGGGTGGGTCAGACACACTTGCAATGCATTCTGGGCCAGCGACGTGTGGTAGTCCACCGAGGGGGACTCAACCAGGACGTTAATGAACAGCTGACAGGACTGAGGAGAAGAGAGACATATGAGGGATAGTCACTTCAGTAATGTGGGCGCATGGTCAGCAGAGGGCAGCAGAGTCACTGTTGTCACTGTCCAGGGTAGTGATGGGAATTATTTCAGGGAGCTGGATCATTTGGCTCTTTAGGCTCCCTAATGGCTCTTTATTTTACCATCTATATGTTTTATATTTCAGCCAAATTTAGCTGCAGTTTTAACAAATAAGTTGAATTGTGTACTCATATATAAATACATGGATTGTAATGAAGAATTCAAAATTTCCGATGCTTTGAAACTACCCAGTGATCTGACTTGCTAACAGAAACACTCTACTACACACTACACACTACACTCCAGTCTTGAGAAACTTATAATTAAGCATTAAAAAAAACACAGATGTTGACTTTTTTTCATTTAAACACACCCCTAACAAAAACCAGGGCTTTATTCAGTCGTAAAAAAGTAAAAACAACAGCAACGGCTGACCTCAAAACTCGAAAAACGTTATCATAAACAACAACGTAATAAAGAAAATAAATAAGTATGTAACTGTAATATTTAACTTTTATTTTTCAGGGCAGATTGGTGTGGAGGAAGACCAACTGCCTCAGCTAATTCGGTTCCTTCTCTCTGTTTTTATCTGCCCTGTTTTTGAAAAGATCCTTTCATAAAAAACGTCTCGCACCCATCACTAGCAGCCCTGCATAAGACCCATAGGCTACGTTCAGACTGCAGGTAAAATTGACCCAAATCTGACTTTTTTGCCCATATGTGACCTTTTCCATGACAAAGTGAACACCACAAATCAGATTTTTTCAAATGCAACCCAGGCCACTTTCGCATGTGCTCCTAAGAAACACATCAGATCTTTTACAATGTGACTGCAGTTTGAGCAGTCAAGTCACATTTAACCTGACTTTTATGTCATTGAAATGTAACAGATGACACAATTCTGTGCTGGAAAAGGCAGGAACTGGCCAGATCACATGGTAACAAGCCTGGCACACAACACTGATGAAGCTGGTCAGTGAAAAAAAAGAGGTTTTAAACCTAATTTGTATTTAAGGTGACAGTTCTGTTGAAGCTAAACTTGAGGGGTCGTATCGTAACTGTACTGAGGAGAAATGCAAAGAGAATCTTCCTTAATGTCCTGAAATTATGGATAAACTCTGAGTCAGTGAAGCCTCCCACACACAGAGACTGATGGAGGCCACATTTAAACTGTAATGTGAACAGCCACGCAAAAAAATCTGATTCGAGCACAAAATCAGAATTAAGCATTAAGACATAGCCATAGTTAATAAGATCAATTTATCCACAATGGGAAGAATAAATAAAGCTATTGATACATAAACTTTCCTAATTTCCTATGGGGAAAACTTTGAAAGGAAAATAAAAAGCCACAATGCTTAAATGTTTATAAAAGACGCGGGGGCTAAGTGTCATTATTCTGACTCTTTTTGAACAAGTCCTTCTTTCTAATCCTGGCCGGTCAAAGAGAAAAACATCCATTCATCCTATAGCTCTCATGGGAGCAGCTCTGTGGACCATGACCATCAAAAGGCGGTGTTATCCGTGTGGGCAGCTCAGTTGAAAAGACTGGAAAACTATCGTCCTTCTCCCTACAATGTCCCAAATCTCTCTCTCCCTTCTTTCCCCTTGATCTTAAGCCTCACTGCTCTTGTCCCGTTGCTTCCGTATCCACTTCTGCCATTCTCTAAAGGCCCTGACCCCCCACAGAGCATCCTCTTCACTCGAACGTTTAGCCCCAATCAGAGAAGATAATCACCAGCATTATATCTCTTCCACACGTTTAATGAGCCGGGGCCCCACGCTCCAGGCTTTGATGTGCTGGGGGGAGGGAGGGGGCCAGGACCGGAGGACATGGGGGACAGAGGGGAGATACTGGAGGATGATGACTTGAACAGACACTAGTACTGAAACAAGTGGCCGAATACAGACAAAAACGGTAAAGGGAGATGAAAGGAAGGATCAAGAGGACGGCCTGGGACAGAGTAAAAGATTTAAAAGTCTTAGCACAGTGGTTAGGACAGTTTCACATAATATAATCTTCAGAAAACCATATTGCAAGACCACACAACTTACATTTCTAAAACGCTAGCTAATTCTGCATCAGTGTTACAGTAACAAGGTAGCCTGCCAGTCTATTTTGTTCTGTTATACCCTGCAGCATAGACCTCTACCATTAAACCCATCTGTCAATGGTAAAAGTGCAGTGCACAGGTTGGAACTAAAAAAAAAAAAAAAATCAGTCTTCTAGTTCAGGGGTAAATAATCTATCCTTTATGCCACAAAATCCTTACATGTTACAATGGTAAAACATCTACAAAAGATAATTATCTGTTACTTTAGTGACCCTTGTCAGAGGACTCCTCATCTCACAATGGTACAGACTCTTTACTCATTCACCCCCAGTGACGGGTTTGTTCCATCCATCTGTGTTTTTCTTAGTACCAGGGTTGTTGTGCACTGTTTCTCAGCTTTTTGTCTGAAAATGGTGAAAACTACCATCCTTTAACTGTTGATACAAAAAGAACAAATGAACTAAGAATAAAATGCTTTTGAAAATGAAAGAAGAGACTCTCTCTTCTCTCTTTTGGTAATTAAACTGTAAATAAAACTATAGCATAACATTTTCTGTGGGACAGCAAAGGTTGTTGAAAATAACCAAAAACGCTGGCACTGGCTTTGGACTTTTTGAGAAAATCAGGGAAAGGGAAAGAGGTAATACATTTCTGGATCCAGTGTTCTGGATCCTTACCAAAAACTAATCCTTTTGGAGCACCTAAGTGGCTCATCTGGTAGCAAGCATAGCATGTACCAGAGTGACCTGTCACTCCTCCTCATGTCAGTCCGCCTTTTGCTCTTTTTGTAAATGTATACCAGTGACGTTTCACTAAAAGCCTTGTTGCTGTCTCCAAACCTAAAACCCACCCACAAGCAACAATACTGCCACACCACTGCTAACCTCCACTGGTTCAGACTCTCATACAGATAAGCTGAAGTCTGACAAGATGGATTTTGTGAATTTGTGAACTTACTGCTCAAAGTAAATAAAAATCCTGAGTTCAATTGCCCTTCCTGCAGGTTCTTGATATGTTTTTGTTGTTTTTCCAGTGTGGTCCCTGGTGACATTGACCTGGACATTACTGTTTTAGTTTGGGGCCAAGTATGATGAAACAAAAGCCATGTGAGAATCAGAGACACTGGTTTGACTTGTGGAAACCGACCTTGAAAAGCTTAATAGCCTCAGTCTGCAGCGCCTCAGACGGCAGAGTGGTTAACGGTGACCTGAGTCCCTCCTTACAGAAGCTCAAGGCACCGCTCCTCCACAAGGCGGATTCTGGGAAGAGACATACAAGACGACATAAGACATAAACACTCACATCAGAAGACAAACAGAAAGATTGGATTTCAAAGCTGTAACCAAATCGAACAGCTGACGAAAACTCACACAGTCGTAAACATCGTCTGCACTGAGGATTAGCGAGCCCAGACTTTGTGGATCAAAATAACAAGCTGCGTGCTACTGAGAAGAATATGTGTATTTATTTACATACAGGGCTTAGCGAGGTGTTAGCTTCTCTGCTAATTATATAGCCACGCAGCTGAGATATAAACGCTGAGTAGACCTTCATTACTAATCAGCTTTTTATATCATTGTGAACTCAAGAGCCTTTTACAGTTCTGATTTAGTTTAATTTTGAGAATTTTTTTATTCCTGGTTTAATATTTGATTCTTCCTAGTTTTGTCTCGGTTTAGTTTTGGTGTAGTCTTGGTTTAGTCCAGGTATCATCCCTGCGTTGTTCTTATTTAGTAATGCGTTTTCCAGTTAATCCTTTTTTTGTTTTTTCTTTGTTTATATTTAGGTTAGTCAATATTTAAATTCATTTCTCTAATTTCCCCTTTAATCCATTCAAGATGGTACTTGGAAAGACTTAAAGATATATTTTCTAAGGTTGTATCGTGTGAAAAGTTTGAGAATCACTGCTGTAGACCAGTGTATGAAGAAAGCACACGTAAAAATAGAAAGATAGAAAATAGCTTGCCACCAAAGACCTGTAAGGATCACATTGTGTCGCGTGAAATCGTGTTTATTTTTGAGGCCACAAACAAAGTCAGTCATCAGTCATTATAGATATATCTTAAATAACAACTGGGTCTAACCTGGGTCTCCGTCTAAATCCAGGAGGTTTCCAATGAGCTGCTCATACTCTGTGCCCACTTTGAGGTTGGCGCTGCTGCCGGCGGCCACAGTCAGGTGATACAGCCATGTGTCCTGGAGAGAGAGGGGCAGTGTAAAAAAATCTATTGTTTTTGTTATTGTGTAGATAACAGCGTGATATTTTTCTATTGAGTTTTCATTTTACAGCAGAAAACAACCAAAGCTGCTCAGCCCAAGCAATATTCATGCAGTACTCTACTCAGGCATAAGGCGTTCCCCTGGGTTCAGTGTTAGGACCACTTCTTTTTTTGCTTTATACTGCATATATATCATGGCCATGCTTTTGTGTTGTTTCATCCTTTCAACCCCGGATAATGATAATGTACAAAGGTGGCCAAACAGTAGAAAACAGTGATGGTCAGCTCAAAATTAAGAACTTCTATGTGATGTATAAAGGACAAAAGCTTGACACCCTTGCAAGCAAACAGCAGGAAATTTCCAGGCACCACTGCAACCAGACTGAATTTAAAGTTGTGCCATACCTTCTCCTGTTTGGTGCCAATGAGCAGGTAGGTGGGGCTCTGGTCTCGAGGCTGGACCACTAAAGTACAGTGAGACGAGAGGAAACCCCTGTTCCCAGCCTCGTAGTCCTCATCAGAGTCACAGGACCGGTCCACCTCCTGAACCGAGGCGTCCCGAATCTGCAGCTGGCCCAGAGGAAGCTGAGGGGGCAAGGTCGACCAACAGAGTGCAATTTAATTTAAAGTAAATCATTACAATATCATTACATTTCTGTAGACCTGCTCTATAATTAGCAAAGGGAAAACAAAATGCTATGATTTTGATGAAACATTTGGTACGAACCTTGTCTTCCTGGTTTCGGTAGTAATAGAAGATTTTTCCGACCAAAGAGCACCAGACAAGCTTTGAGTGCCCATGTTTGACCTGCAACAATAAAATTAGCAAGATAATAACAATAAAGATAATAACCACTAGTGAACAGCAATAATATAATTTTTTGATCCCCATAGGGAAATCTTTTCTCCCTTTCTTTTCTTAACCCATTTATCCTCATTTAGTGCTTCCGGGGCAACCACTGAGCAGCGCCCAGAGATCAACCCCAAATCTGAGCCATGGAAAAGGACTGAGTGTTTGTCTTCAATGCTTTTTATGCAGGACCTGAGGGAAAAACACCTGAAAAACACACAAAGTCCATGCCCTGCTATGGCCCAGGACTGAATTTGATGCAACATTGCTAACAACCATAAGACTACGTGCTCATAGTCATAGAGTATATCAGGTTAACTCACTTTTATTTAGATTTTTAACCTGACTTTTCATACACTAAACCATGTGAAGGCTTCCACAGAAATTGTTTGCAAAGGGAAGGTACTCTTGATACCTCAGTGACAAAAGTATAACATGCTGGATCTATTTTGAGGCCATAAACAGAGTTGGTCACGAGATTTATCAATAGTAATAGCAGCCATCCATTCTCTATTTTAAACTATCATTCAAATGTGTTTCATTGTATGTATTTCCCTGCTGTGTTTCTAACTTATTTAACAGTTGCAGAAAACTAAAGAAGCCACAATGATGTCACCAGACAACAGACCTTCAGCACAAAACCAGCTGTTCCTCTCTGCGGGGGTCACCGAGGTTAACTGCTCTCACCATCAGAGCGGCCCAGTCTCAGGCCTACAATCACGTCGCGACCCGCCGTTCAAAGAGCGATTACAGGAAGAACCCTGGGGCTTTTGTTAACGGGATGTGGACTGTGTAATCCCAGCGCAGCCTGTCAGTCATCTGTCAGGCCCCCGTCGCTCACACTTGTCGGATGGTAAGTGTCTTGAGTTTACCAACAGGCGAGTCTGAGCAGAGGACTGAACAGGGCTGAGGTTGAAAAAAAAAAAGGAAGTGGGGGTTGGGATACTCTGTGGCATTCCTGGGGCTAGAGTTTAAAACTGTGTCGCGACGTGAAGGAGGTTTTCAAGAATCCAGTCTTGAGAGAGCTCTGTCAGACTCACTTCTCCACACTGACAGAGGGAGACTATATCGGACTGAAGAAGTGGGGCGGCTTGAAAGGAGGTATTTCTGGGTCCATTTTGATAACAAGTATCCATTTGCATTTCAACAGTACACAAACATTTCTCCAGTGACACAAATCTGAATACTTTATATTTATTTAATGGGAAAGACCTGGTCTAGTCCAACAAATAATGTCTAAAGCTCTAGGTTCACTCAATTTAGACGCTGATGTCCTTACATATACAGTAAAGCCCGCATGGAAATAGGTCTGAGAATGGTTTCACTTTTTAATAAAATCAATGTATTTATCTGGAAATTAAAAGTCAAATGTAGAGCGATCGCCTCCCAGCAAGGAGATCAGTGGGTTCAATCCTCGGGCCGGCCAACATATGAACTCTCTGGGTGTAGTCTGGGTTATCCCCCTCGTCCCCCAGCTGGCCCCTGCCCAGGATGTACCCCGCTTAAAGCCCAAAGTTACTGGGATAGGCTCATAATGCATAGTAATTACCCAGGATACAAGGAATATACATTATCAATATTGACAATACTGACATAATTCATAAGGTTACATAAGGTTTAATACACTTTGCCATGCATTTTTCTCTTTCAGGTCTCTGCTCTCTGACCAAAGTCACTGTAGCCCATAGTCCTACTCACAGTGCTGACAGCTACAAATATAACATTATAAGGCTCCACAATACAACAACTTGCATCTGTACATTTATATTTTATCCAGTGCTATGTGTTTCTTTTGTTTCTTTCTTAGCTTACAAGGACCACAGCACCCCGCAACCCCTAGCAGGAATAAACAAAAGATGAGTGAATAAATGAATGTAGCTATGCATAAGCCTGTTAAGCTACCATTATGTCTGCATCATCATGGAAAGACATACTGTGAAAGACATATTGCTTACTACACAAAATAATATGCATGAGTTTTTGAAAAGGGTAAGTTTTCTGTGAACTGTGCTCAGAATTACATGGCTAAACATGTAGAGAGCTTTAGTTTATATATCTCCTAAACCAGGGGTAGTCAATAGGTGGCCCAGAGCTTTTCATCCGGCCCCCAGAACATCCCCAGGAACTCAGAGTCTAACTAAGAGTGTTTCGGGCTCTTACTCTGCAGTTCATATAAAACAGCCAAAAAAGCTTTAGCTCAGCCTGAAAAACTCAAAACGGCAATAAAAATATTTTGCTAATTTCTCTGGCATAGAACCTCATAGAGCAAAAATTTAAAAAAGCATTTTGTAGCTCTCCACAAGCTCGACCTTCCCAGCAAGTTTGATTGAGAGTGCCTTATTTATTTTCTCAAAAAAAAAAAAAAAAGAAATATTTAACTGTACTCACTGTCAATTTATTAAAGGCCATTTTAGCAGCCCTGCTAAGATCTGTGAGATTTGACCTTGAGATACTTTTGTCCTGAGAGGAGAGCTCAGTGCGTCCCCAACCGTCTTTTATCAGAGCATCTGGCCCATATCGTGTCTGCCAAGAAAAATTCTGGTCCTCGGACAAATGTAGTTGAAGACCCCTGCTGTAGACACAGATGTTGATGTAACTTCAATGCTTTTTCAAGGCAACATTAAATCTTGTGATGTTTCGGACCTTCACGCGAGAAAATTTTCACAAACTGGACCTCACTGAATTTTAATCGATGACCCCTGTCCTAAACAGTCCAGGACAGTTGTAGAAACCGGAGTGTAGCGTATTATACATATGCAAAGTTATTATCATGTGATTTTAATAATACATACACTTTTGTTTGTATTCCATTTTACTAGAGGCCTTTCCTCGGTGCACTGTGAAGAGTCCCCCTCTCACCTTAGTAAGCCAGCCCCTGACGGTGGGCTTGGCGGCGGTCTCCACTGTGACCGGACTGGACGCCTGGACTTTGAGGATGTTCTGCAGGACCCTGATCCACTCCTCCAGGATGTTGGGCGAGTCGGCGGTCAGATAAAACGTCTTCTTCTCCGTGATCAACTGACGAAGGGACAGCAACGGGGAGAGAGGAGAAAAATGCCATAAGCCGCGCTGACGGAGATAACATCGCGGTGTCAGATCAGATCAAACTCACTAATACATTCCTCTGCAGAGCTTCAGCTGATGTCATCTTAATCTGCAGCTCTGGTATGCGGCGTTAAGCCCCACTGTCATGAAGGACTGTGAGATATGGCTCCTAGTACTACCTCACAACTGTGTAGGTTTAAAGAATTAGCTATGTTCAATAGGTTTACATAGAGTACTTGAGGAGACTATGTACTGCCTTTTAAAATGATGTTTAGCACAGACCAAAAGGAAGACCAGCCATAACATAGGCTTTACTGAGATTGGTTTTACGTTTTCTGACTTTTTAACAGAGAAACTTGCATAAAACAGCTTGGGCAGACATGTTTCTAGTCAATAAACAATTGTAATATGTTGGGCAGTTGTTGTATGGCACATAAGAAATGTTATCAGGAGAAAATAAACAATTACTACAAAACAAAGGCTTAGTAATATCAATAGACAACTATATTTTTGCTGCAGGTTTCTTAGTTTTCAGCACATAAACATATATTTGAAAGTGATATTGTGTATTATGGAAACATGAAATGAAGTTGCTTTCTTCGCTTCTGGGGTCACCACAGCAAATCATCTGCCTCATAGTGTGCCGTGATGTGCATAATTTACTTGATAGGATAGGATTCCTGATACAACCTTGCCATTTATACAGGCTTGGGACTGGTGCAAAAAGTAAACTGGCTTGTTACGCTTTAAGTTGTAAAGTATAGACATCTTTCAGTCTTAATTTCTGCAGCTCAACACAAGCTTCTTGTGCATACTGTATGTTTACAAGCATACTGTATGTTTTATGTAAATTACAATCAAATGGTTTCTAATGTATCAAGGACTTTCTTTTATATTTTTTCTCCCACTTACCTGAAAGGTCTGTGCCCCCTCTCCTCTGATGATGCGGCAGGACGAGTTGAGCTCGATCTGACCCTGAGGTTTCCTGATCACATCACTCTGAAAAAAAAAAATCACATTTATTTCTGTCAGACCTGAATGTGCTTTAAACCAAAAGAGCAGCAGCTTTTCACACTGTTTATCTCATGACAGTGACTCTCCAGCTTTTCACAACAACTCAGAAAACATTTGGCTTTGCAAATACCATTCACTAAAAAGAGACTAAGTCCTGACGAGCCCAGGTCTAAAGTAAGGGGTAAAATAGGGACTAACACAAAAAAATCCTTATGAACTAAAGACAGAACAAAGACAAAACCAGGTGTGAACAAAGACCAAACTAGGACTAAACCAAGACTATTCCAGGACAAAACTAGGGCTAAACCAGTTCTAAACTATGGCTAAACCAGGACTAAACCAGTTTTAAACTAGGGCTAAACCAGTTCTAAACTAGGGCTAAACCAGTTCTAAACTATGGCTAAACCAGGACTAAACCAGTTCTAAACTAGGGCTAAACCCAGACTATTCCAGGACAAAACTAGGGCTAAACCAGGACTAAACCAGTTCTAAACTTCAGCTAAATCAGACTAAACCAGTTCTAAATCAGACTAAACCAGTTCTAAATCAGGACTAAACCAGTTCTAAACTTCGGCTAAATCAGGACTAAACCAGTTCTAAACTAGGTCTAAATGAGGACTAAACCAGTTCTAAACTAGGTCTAAACGAGGACTAAACCAGTTCTAAACTAGGGCTAAACCAGGGCTAAACCAGTTCTAGACTAGGACTAAACCAGGACTAAACCACTTCTAAACTAGGGCTAAACCAGTTCTAAACTAGGGCTAAACCACTTCTAAACTAGGGCTAAACCAGGGCTAAACCAGTGCTAAGCCAGGACTACACCAGGACTAAACCAGGTCTGCATCAGTACTACACCAGGACTACACCAGGACTAAACCAGGACTAAACCAGGTCTGCATCAGTACTACACCAGGACTAAACCAGGACTAAACCAGGTCTGCATCAGTACTACACCAGGACTACACCAGGACTAAACCTGGACTAAACCAGGTCTGCATCAGTACTACACCAGGACTAAACCAGGACTAAACCAGGTCTGCATCAGTACTACACCAGGACTAAACCAGGACTAAACCAGGTCTGCATCAGTACTACACCAGGACTACACCAGGACTAAACCTGGACTAAACCAGGTCTGCATCAGTACTACACCAGGACTACACCAGGACTAAACCAGGACTAAACCAGGTCTGCATCAGTACTACACCAGGACTACACCAGGACTAAACCAGGTCTGCATCAGTACCACACCAGGACTACACCAGGACTAAACCTGGACTAAACCAGGTCTGCATCAGTACTACACCAGGACTACACCAGGACTAAACCAGGTCTGCATCAGTACCACACCAGGACTACACCAGGACTAAACCTGGACTAAACCAGGTCTGCATCAGTACTACACCAGGACTACACCAGGACTAAACCTGGACTAAACCTGGACTAAACCAGGACTAAACCAGGTCTGCATCAGTACTACACCAGGACTACACCAGGACTAAACCTGGACTAAACCAGGTCTGCATCAGTACCACACCAGGACTACACCAGGACTAAACCTGGACTAAACCAGGTCTGCATCAGTACCTACACCAGGACTACACCAGGACTAAACCAGGTCTTAAGTGGCCTACACTTCTCTACTGGAACAAGCTCTAAATAAAGTTAATCAGGACTGAATCACAAAAGACTCTTGAGTACCACCAGAAGAAAACTGCGTACCACCAATAGCACCTGTACCACAGTTTGAAAACCACTGACAACATGAGAACATGTATCCCTATGGGTGACCCTTGAGCTGCGCCCGTCCCGGGAGCGGAGAACGGTGCAGAAACATTAGTGATATGTTTGGAGTGCAGACAGCCGGACCTGTAGAAGGAAGCGGACAGGACTCCTCTAACACTCACAGGAGATTTGTAGTACAGGATCTCTCCGTTCCTCAGGATGAACCAGCGACGTTTCCAGGCTTTGACCTGACTGCCCATCTTCAGCAGGTAACCGGACTTCTCCAACGTCTCCTGCACAATCCACAGAGAGGTACAATTACATGTTTAGCATTAAGGCTGCACGATATATCACAAAATTATCGTTATTGCAATATCAGCAAACACAATATCTGTATCGCAAGAATCTAAATATAACGCTGTGGTCTTTCATCTGACAGAGATTTACACTGAAGAATCATTTTCCACCAGAGCCTTAAAAGAACATGTGTTGTGACTAAATAAAAATGTTTAAAAAGTCCAGTTTTAGTGGTAATTTAATTAATTTAGTCACAGCTTAGCCTTGTTTTATTCCTGGTTTAGTCTGTGTTAAGTTTTGATTTTGTCGCTGGTTTGACTTGTAAATACAGGAACTTACATTTTTGTGAAATGTAGTGAATTTAACTTACTATGTAAGTCCCGATGGACTATAGCCAGACGCAACCCCCCCCCCCCCCCCAAATTAATTTTATTTTATTTAATTTTTTTCCCCCTCATTATGATTATTATTATTGTTATTGTTGTTGTTTTTTTCTCTTTCCTCCTTTTTGTTGTTTGTTTTGCAATTATTATTATTATTATTATTATTATTATTATTATTATTATTATTTATTTTTTAATGTTATTAAGTATTATTATTATTATTATTATTATTATTATTATTATTATTATTATTATTATTATTATTGGCGTCATAATTTCTAACTCTTAATGGAATTTATTTACCCACATAGAAGATAAGGAAATTATTTTTATTATTATTTTAATGTATTTATTTATTTTTTATTATATTTTATTAATTTTTATTATTATTATTATTATTATTTATTTTATTTTTTTACATCAATACATATTCATATCCGAATATATATTCCTATTCATATTATTATATACATCTGTTATATGTTGTTTGTCCCTTGTAAGTCATAATATTGTTTTGTTTGTCTCATGTCTTATGTATTACATGTAGGTATGTCTGCACCTGTAAATAAAAAGGGGAAAAAACAAAAAAAAAAAACTTACTATGTTCGCAAAGTAGGCTCCATTTTCAAATATCGCAACAATATCGTTATCGCAATTTTTAACATAGTTATCGAATATCGCATGTTTCGTGCAGCCCTGTTTAGCACTGCAACAATCCATTATCGTACATTTTGAAGTTCATTTTGAGATCAGACATCAGGGAGACCTCCAGGGTTCTTTTAAAGCTCAAAATGATCCATCTTGGAGGTTGAATGTGAACAATCTAGACAGCATTTAAATATATGTTAGTGGTGTACTCACAGGCCCCGTGCTCTCACAGGAGTAGGACGAGGTTCTCTGGACTTTGTGCTCCGGTTCAGAATAATCACTGTCCAGAGAGTAGGCATCGGGAGGAATGGCGTAGTCACTCTCCGAGCTGATTGACGACATGGAAACACCTGCAGGTCCACACAAGACAAACAGGTTTATACAAATATAACAGGGCAAGGGGAGAAATTGGGAGAAACATAACATAAACAATAATGGCTTGGGTGTACAAGTTTTACCGGTTCTGTCTGTTTTTGCAATAAAAAAACTTGGTCAATAAATAAATTCATAGAAAATCATGTTTTGTTGTATTACTGAAAAAAAAAAAAAAACATCAAGAGATACTACTTCACTAGGGTTTGATATTTGAGCAAGTGTACTCAACAAAAGTGAAACTATGATAGAACTATCTATGAAGACTATTTACTACTGAAGCATGTTTGGTTGTGAAAGCTACTTAAATGTTTTTAATGCTTCTGCTTTTGACCTATGACTGCTTGTAGTAAAAAATAACTCAATAATCAGGAATAAAATTGGGCCCCACAGTCATAGCAGTAATGTGTGACTGTCACCTCTCTTCACAGCTCGTGGGCTCCCGGGGACACTCCCCTTTTTGTCCTGGATTCAAGATGGAGGTTCGTAGCGAGGCCAAAGAGCTGCTGTCATCCTCAGAGCCGGAGTCATCGTCAGGGAGAGGGACACTGCTGATCTGAGTGGCTTTCTGAGAACAAAAAAACAAATTATTAACCTTTAACATATGCCAATTCTAATATCATATGGGTCTTTAATAATAGCTGCATTGTGTTGAGTGTTAATAGAAGAATATTTGTCCCACCCCTTTGAGTGTGGTGTAAACAGGAACACTGATGTTTTTATAAACGAGCTGAGAGAAGGATCCCGTCGCTGGATACTGAGGTAGGACGCAGCCTGCAGCAAAAAAACAGAATAAAACACAAATAATTGTGACTCTTTCATGGTCCAAGTTTTGGTTGTACTCACAGAAATAACATTTGCTGTGGTTTCAATTTCTTCTCCAAGAAACAGCTACTTGTAAGCAATCATGTTAAGTTTCTATTTTATACAAAAAAGAAAGAACAAACTGTCTCTAAACATAAACGGATAGATCAGACATCTGCAACCCATGGTTCTGGAGCCGTATGTGGCTCTTTAGCTGCTCTCTTGCGGCTCTCTGCCTTCTGACATCTTGTTATGTGATTTCAATTAATAAATAATTAGCCAAGTTCATGTCTTTGAAACAACCTGCATCTGCATCATCCTGTCAAAATCAAACTTTCTCCCCATTTTCCAGAGTTGGCTATGAACTTTTACCTAATAAAACAGTTTTTAGCCTTAATTTGCCACATGTGGGTTACTGGATGTAACTCCAGTTCTCTGACTCCAGTACATTACGCTGCTGTTTAGTGGCCTTTTAAAATATAATCATCAAAGAGAGTATTTAACACAATTCTTTATTAATTTACACTTATTAATGATCAGCCAAAGGTCATAGGACTAGCATATTTCAATTATAAGCCAAGCAATCTTTGTATATTAAAATTGTTTGCAGCTCTTTACTGATTCAAATTTAGTATTTTAGGCAACAATTGGCTCTTTGGATACAAAAGGTTGCAGACCCATGGGACAAACATATCACCAATTATGTTGCAGAGAGAAAGAAAAGATTGCAACTATGAACTATATCTTTTTCAATACTTTAATATGGTGATTGAATAAGCTGCTATAGACAATATTTGGCTCTCAGCTTGTAACATAAAAAAGCATAAATGTCAGGAAAATTATGCTTTTATTTTGAAAGGTGGGCCACTCTTTAGCAAAAACCTGTCTTGTAAAGTGAATAATTATGCTAATATGTTTCACGTGGCATTTCCTTCACTTCCATTGAACCTGAAGTGTGTTCTCAAGGTAAAAGTGCTGAGGCAGCTCTGAGCTAATCCACACCAGCCTCAGCTCAGAGCCAACCTCAGGAAATTACACTCAGAGTCTGTCAGAGTCTGCCGCTCCACTAAACGCATGATGTCGGGCCCCAAGCACTTGGTAATTACAGCCAGACCCGCTCCTTTCATCGCTCCTGATTAAAAAGCAGCCTCCCTCCCTCCACACCTCCCCTGCAGTGCCTAAAGGCTGTTCTTAAAATAAAGTGTTCAGATGGACCGGGGGGCGGGCCACACCTGCACAGGTGTGTGGGGCTGCATGCCAAAGGAAGTGACATCAAACACAGCACTGACAGATCCAACAGACCGCACACAGACGCACACAGGACAAATACACAGCCTGCTGTTCTAAAAGTAAACATTTAATACCAAGTTTAAACATGTTAAAGGTTCATTATTCTGCTAAACCGACTGAGCTTTTGACCATGTTATAATGTTTCAAAAACAGACCTGGAGCAGTATTTTGTTTCATTCACATGTTTGAGTAATCCTGTATGCTGTTACTGTCCCCTTCTCAAGATCTGAAAACGCTCGGTCTCACAGCTCTACGTAGACACGTGAAACCAGAAGGCACTCCTGCGAGTTTCTAAAGCCCATGCACCATCACCGAACTCATTCTCAGCCTTAAACCGCCGTCACTACGAACGTCAGCTCATTTATCTATCTGTTAGCATCATGTTGCTAATAGCCATCCTAAAAACCCTTTTATGCTCTGTCCAATCTCCACCGTTACCAGCAGGGGGCACTGTTTGCAGCAAAGTCAAAGTAACAGCTCCCCAAAAGAAGAGGTTTTCCACACATTATTGGCACATTTTATAACATGTGAAATATTAATGCAAAGGTGTCCAAAACTAGTTCAAAAAGCCTGAAAAAAGCATAATATGGAACCTTTAAAATATAGAAATATGACTTATAAATGTGTACTAAATAGTTTGCATAAGTAATGTGAAATGAAATATAATCCTACATATGAAACAGCATACAACTGACTGACGTATTTTTCATAAAATACACTCAACAAAGCATCACATTACCATTACCATTACCATTATGTTTTCTTATTAAAGGGAACATTTCTCGCTTAAATCCTGCAAGCATGTAAAATAATTTAATTTGTTATTATTATAATTCGATATAGAAAAATCATATAAAACTGTATCTGGCTCTTTATTTGATCAATAACCTGTGTCCCCACTTTGCTTTACTATGTTTAATGTATGAAAGAATAGCATTTCCATATGTTTTTGTTAATAAACTTCAACCGAGTCTTGTTCTATTGCTACAAAGGAAGAAAATGCGCAGACTTAGCCTGAAGCACTGTGAACATTATTTTTGAATGACAGCTCAGACCACAAACAGACCTCCCCAGGTTCAAACACTGTTGTTGTCGTTCACGTGCACAGTGCAGTGTTTTGTGTTGATGCATGAGACGGACACAGACTCACCTCGACCTCTGGCTCCAGCGCTGGCCTCAGACACTCTCATCCCGGACTTGGCCACAGCATAAATACGACTCTCCTGCAGACGACAAGGGACACCAAGATTAGGTCGAACATTTGGTTCTAACGTTTGCTGACTCTTGATGATGATGTGGAATTATCTAAAGTCTACAGTCGATGAAAAAGCCTCAGTTAATGACATAATTCATGCTTGTTTAATGCAAAATAGACAATAAATTCAATGTTTCTAGTTTGTAAATGGAGTGCCAGAAGACGATCACACTCCCAATCTGAAACTGGCACAGCTGTTGCCAGTGGTGGAAGAAATACTACTTTTTTTTTTTGCTTAAGTAAAAGCACAGATAAAAAAAGTACTCAAGCAAATCTATCACATGGAAATTTCTGCTTAAGTAAAAGTATAATAGTACTCGCTTTCAAATGTACTTGTGAGTAAAAAAGTAACAGTATTTCACACAGATTCAAGAACTAATCAATCTGTTAAATGTGAAGGATTTTGCTCAAAAACTTGCTGAAAACTAATAGCTAACAACAGAAGAGAGTTTTTTCTGAAGAGTACTACTTTACTGCATCTTTTATACTCATGCACTGTCTACTAAAATGAATGGTTTTAAATCAAACTCAAAATACTTTGTACTTCAAACCAACTCATAAATGTAGTGGAGTAAAAAGTACAGATACTTGCTCTAAAATGTAGTGAAGTAAAAGTAAACATACCCCTTGTAAAATTTACTCACAAAAAGTACAGATACATGAAAATTGTACTTAGGTATACAGGGTCTCTGCAGGCTTCAGTAAGTTTAATTTAAGACTTTTTTAGATCTTTTTAAGACCATTGTTCAAGACAATTAAGACCTATTTTGTAGGCATGCAGCGAACCAAAAAGCTGAGATCCTTTGTATGACAGTGAGTGCCGCAAACCATTTTTTTGGTCTTGGTCTTGGTAAGCAAAGGTCTAAACTCTCATATTGACAATGGTTATACACCTTTCAGCATTTAGGAGGACATTTAAGGTAGCTAAACATACCTGTATTAGTCTGCATCTTGGCAAATTTAAGACCCTTTTTAGACTTTTTAGACCTCGCAGAGACCCTGGTATAGTGACTAAGTACTTTTACTTTGTTATATTCCACCACTGGCTCGGCTGTTGCTAATAAATTCCAGCTTTGTTTTTGAGAAAAGTACAGCAATTAGTAACAAGCTGTTTTGTTTTTGTTTCTCATTTTTGTGTATTGTTAACACCTTCAAAGAACGCTAAAGGATAATGGGCCAAACAGACCATCAAAAACATGTTAGAAAAGACCACTTCTACTATTTTTACATATGATTTTATAGTAGTAAGTATGAAGAATAACTGTATCATGTTACTCTAAAGGTACTTCCTGTTACAGGATGTAATACTTTATCTTACCCATGAAGGAAACCGATGCAGAGGTGGCGTCGGCGGTTTGAGGACCTCCGGATCTAACCTCTCCAGCTCCTCTGCCAGTCCCATGAACGTAACCCCATCCTCGGACACCTCCTCCATCCCCGTCCCCTCCACCACTCCGTCCATGCTGTCCGAGAGACCGTCGTCTATGTCCGTCTCCTCTACCACCTGCGAAAACGGCGACGCGGACGTCCCGGTGCTTTTCAGCGTGGACGAGGTCGAAGACGGACTCATAATGTCTATATTTACGTTGAGGTGGTGCAGTTTGTCCAGACTGGGCTGTGGCTGGCTGTAGTGTTTCTTAACCAACTGGATACTGTCTCTGGGGGTCAGCGGGGTGCGGACTTTTGGTAACGTCATGCTAGTTCCTGACTGGGTGACATTCGGAAAAGGGTTGTTGGTTGAAGGAGATCGGGACAGGAGCGAAGTCTGAACCGTAATCGGGGAGCTCGGTCCGTGCGCCATTTCGTAGGCTGAGGACGAGGACGAAGAGGAGGAGGAAGAGTGGAGGCACTGAGAGCGAAACTTGCTGTTGAGTTCGTCCGAGGAGTTGTCCCGGTCTGAGCACATTGTTGGACCGTCTAAACCCAAGGGGAGCTCTGGTCCAAAAGGTCGGCCCGGGGAGAAGCCTTCGTGGACTGGGTCTCCGTGGCACATCCCTTTTGTGAGATGATCAGGGGAGCGTTTGTGATCTGGAAAGGAAAAACAAAATATTTAGTGGTACTTATTGCTGCCACTTGGACATTTTGCGTAGAAAGAACCAATGAGCCTTTTCTGTTGGGCAAATTTTTACTTGACATGGTTAAAATAAGAATTAACACAGAAAAACGCATTACTAAATAACTAGCCTGATAAGCCAGCCTCTCCTACTTCCTTTTCACAAGCAGGACAGTCTGGTTCCTCACTCGAAGGGACGCGTTTCTCTCCGGTTGATTTGGAATTGGCCTATCACAGCCGTTTATCTGCAGCGCAGTCTTATGAATGCGGAAGCTAACCAAGGTAGCACAGGCTACTAAGCTAATTTACTAACATCTCTGACTAATCAACAGCATTTAGTGCTTTCTTTCATCACCTGGTGGTTCTGCTGAAGTCCTTGTTGTTGTTCAGTCGTTTGTGGGATTTTTTCTTCGTCCGGTTTCCATTTTAACAACAGTAAAGTCCCTTTGGCGTCCGACATAACGACTACTTTCAAACAAACCCACTTTTTCCATGAGTCTTTGTACAAGTGGCTTCTGCTGCTGTCCCCGTTCAGAAATAAGTACAGAGATGCTCATAAAAAGCCATATTCTAGTGTTTTATGGAAAAAAACAGTAAGAATCAGCCATGTTTGTTTGGGTCAGCGGTGCACTGCTTACGTCCCACCCTTCGTTTCTTTGATTGGTTACTCTGCCTGTCATTGTTCCGCCCATAGAAACAAAACTTATGCAAACGGAGACCAGACTAACTTCTTTGTATAGAATAGGAAAAGCATCTGTCTAGACGATATAAGATACAAGGATTTAACCAGGTCAAATTCAGGACTAAACCCGGTCTAAACTGTGCCTAAACCAGGACAGCAGTGGTCTACACATTTAAGAGCCAGACAAAGAAGAGTAGAATAAAAGTGGAATCAAATTAAGCTAAATTAGGACTTGTAACTGCAATACCAAAGTTTAAGAACCAATGCTATTGTTTTTAATCTACCCTGAAGTTATTTGACAAACTGTGTACCTGTAAGAGAAGTTTTGGTTCCACGTGTCTGTCTCCAGCTCTCGTCCTGAGCCGGAGGTGAGCCTGGGCTGCCCGGGGGGAACAGGGGGCTGATGGGAACCAGGTGGGTGTCCAGGAGAGGGGAGGTGGCAGGGGTCCCACAGGAGGAATGGCTTCTCCAAAAGAACTGAGAAACAAAAACAATGGAAATATTAATTCAAACACTATTCATATCCACATCGTACAAATGATTGTTGGCTGTGTGACCCTGCGCTGAACCAGTGGCCTATGGATTTTCCACATTACAGCAGCGTTATAAATGTGAAATGTGGAACAGAACGATCTGTTTTTTCATGGTTAAAGGTAAAAAAAGTCCAAGAAGAAAAACTGTACGACTCTGGAATATTAATAAAATAGCCCTCAACACTATCAATCACTTTGTTGTTAACATTTAAGAAATCTGATAGGTTTAAATTGAGGTTGTTGATCTAGAAGTGCAACAATAGCTCATTTTCCTCACATGTCTGTAAATGAGGACAGTAGCTGAGAGTACTTACTTTGTAGTTTGTCATGCAGTGCCACTATTTGCTCAGTCTGCTTCTGATTGGCCGCCTTCAGCTGCTGGTTCTCCTGCTCCATCTGAAACAGACTCCATTTATTAAACTACATACATTTACACCTCAAACAATGCTTGATAAATGAATTAAAATGCAGAGAATTTGATTGTGACTAAGGAACATCCATCAGAAGACACTACAATACATGAGTAAGAAAGTGGATCATGAATTAACACTGCTGATTTTTATTTCAAGTTTTTCCATTTTTGTAAAGGATAATGTGAATCAGAATATAAATAAATAAAACAATAAAACATTTTTTTTACAATATAAGAAATGTATTGGTTTATCACTGTGGTTAATGGGTGAATTCCTTTCTAGACCATTTGTTTTAGTTTTTTGCTACAGACCTCTAGTGGAATGGGTCACTGAGGAATCTGTCATCTAACTTAAAATGTGTAGTATACATTTAAACAATATTACATCAAAATATTGTAATATCGCAGTATCAAAAGTACAATATCGTAATATCGCAGTATCAAAATTACAATATCGTAATATTGCAGTATCAAAAGTACAATATCGTAATATCGCAGAATCAAAATTACAATATCGTAATATCGCAGTATCAAAATTACAATATCATAATATCGCAGTATCAAAAGTCTCACAATATCATCATGCACTTTTACAATATCAAATGGTGAGGTCCCAGGGTTAATATGTATTGTTTTGTTGCAGCGGAATGGTAAAAAAGCAGAGGGAACTACATAGACCATGATCCTTTGCTCCAAAAGTACAATATCGTAATATCGCAGTATCAAAATTACAATATCGTAATATCGCAGTATCAAAAGTACAATATCATTATATCGCAGTATCAAAAGTACAATATTGTAATATAGCAGTATCAAGAGTACAATATCGTAATATCGAAGTATCAAAATTACAATATCGTAATATCGCAGTATCAAAAGTACAATATCGTAATATCGCAGTATCAAAAGTACAATATCGTAATATTGCAGTATCAAAAGTACAATATCATAATATCGCAGTATCAAAATTACAATATCATAATATCGCAGTATCAAAAGTACAATATCGTAATATCGCAGTATCAAAAGTACAATATCGTAATATTGCAGTATCAAAAGTACAATATCGTAATATCGCAGTATCAAAATTACAATATCATAATATCGCAGTATCAAAAGTCTCACAATATCATCATGCACTTTTACAATATCAAATGGTGAGGTCCCAGGGTTAATATGTATTGTTTTGTTGCAGCGGAATGGTAAAAAAGCAGAGGGAACTACATAGACCATGATCCTTTGCTCCGTATTAGTGCAGCCAACATGACAAAATGATTGTTACTGAACACTTATTTAGTCTTAATCTTTTGAAATATCACAATAATGAATGTACTAAAAGCTCATCAGGGCGATTTTAGAGAATATGTTTTCTTATTTTGAGCATTTCTACAACACTGTGAGCCTCCCCACAATATAAATATAAATACTGGATATAGTTACATGCTGTAGAAAGAAAGAGTGTGTGTTGCTGAATGTCAATTGTCCACATCACCACTGGAAGCTGCTAAAAACCACACACTGCACATTTAATATCCCATTACATTTCCAGAACAAGTTGTAATTCATTCCTCTCATTGTATTTTAGGATTTAGGGTAATATACATTTATGTCTATGAGCCAAACCAGGGCTTTCCCATAATCCCCCTCTCCACTCAGGGCTGCAGCAGTACAAGTCTGAGCTTACCTCTCTGAGCTTCAGGGTCACCCAGTCTTTTATCTTGGCGGCCTTCTCCTCGATGATCTTTGCCTCCTGGGCCCTCACCAGGATCTGCGTTCAGACAGAGATTACTTCGACCTACATTTCATGAACATAAATGGACATTTCTCTGGTCATTATTTATCTCCTACCTGTTTTTCCAGCTGCATCTCTAATCTTTTTATCACCACATCCTTTTCCTGAAGCTGACTGGTTAGGTCCTGGTGCTTTCGGTACAAGGAGCTCTCCGATTCGCTGGTTTGGATGTTCGCAGACTTCAGCTTTTCCTCCATGACGTGAATCTGAAAATGCAGAGAATTAGATTAATGAATGCTTTAAGTCGAACTCATTCATTTTGAAACCCAACATACAAGGCAAAGAAATGTCTAAGGATAATTTTGCAAATGTGAAACATCTATGTAAGCTCTCAGGTATGTTTTTGAAGTGAAGGCACCATAAAATTACCACCTACAGATGAAGTGAAGACTGCTAATTAGCATTTCAACAGCAGTTTTGATATTGAAATGCAGAAGCTTATGTAAACTTCTGGTTAATATTTTAAAACTTGGGGTATATTCACACTTTTTTGCAGAAAATTATACATTTTGTTTGCTAGAAAACATTTTGAGAAGCAACTCTCTCCTACAAATGACCAAAGCACCCCTAAATATAGTATCACCCGGTGTGTAAGTATTTGTCAGTCTAACATAATAAACAGCAACTCCTTTCGCCCATTCATGCTCAGATCCTAAACAATTGTTGGCTTGCAAATTACCAAAAAAAAATGCTACTTTGCAGTTTGTACAATCAGGGTTCCTGCAGGTATAAGCAAGACTAATTTAATGCTTTTTAATGCCATTTTTTAAATATTTTTAATGCCACAAACACACAATCGCAGCAGCTTAAGTTGTCAACATTTATTTGCAAATCACAATTCACAAGATTCAAGATTTAAAGCGTTTATTGACACATCCACAGTAAAAAAAATGTGTTTCCCTGTACAATGAAATTCTTTCTTTGCTGTCCACACTGAAATTTATGGTGTAAAATAAACAGTAATAATTTAACAGTAGCATGCAAACACAATATAAATATAAACTATTTAAACTATGCATAACACAATAAAAAAATATAAACTATTTAAACTAAACAGGAAAGATAAAGCACCAATAATGTTAAAAGTCAAATGTTTGGGTAATCTATCACGCTAGTGTGGGCTATGAAAATGGTAAATTATTTTTTATATAGACATATTTATACTCAAGAATAAAACTAATAACATCAGCAATTTTACTTCAAAACTATTTTAAATTTTTAATGTCTGTTGGAATCAAATTTATTGCTTTTTGTTGCCATTTAAGGCTTTTATTTTTGCAATTTAATGACTTTAATGAAATTTAATGAGTGTGCATCTTAAGTAGACAGATAAATAATAAGCGCACTCTCTGACCAGTGTTTACATGTTGACAGGCCAATTCCACTCTTGTTATATTGTAGTACTAGTATAGCTTTGCTGAGTCAGTATAGCACTGTCAGCCCCAAGCCCAAATAAATACAGAGGGTTAAGGCGAACGTAAGCCAAATTAAAAATGCCAAAAGTCTTTTACTGGCAGTACTTTGATAGCTGTTAGCATCACTAGCAACATTAGCTTTCCAAAAAACAAACCTTTTTACACAGTGGCTGCATTTAGCTCTAAAGCAACTCTTTAATAGCAAAAAAGTAACATTCCTAATGAAAATACAGAGGCACTTAAGAGTTTTTTTTACCTGTTTCTCAGCGTTTTCAGCTCTCTGGTCGGCTTCAATGACCCTCTGCTCCAGCTCCTGCATCTGGACAGAGCCAAAAAAAGAAAGGGTCAACCATTTCTGTATGGGACAAAGGGGGATTAAGAGATGGTCAATGGGAAAATCTTAAGCTCCCAACACTTCCTTAAACATTGTGTGTCCATTGTATGTTCCTATAGTGGACATGCGCTGAAACCAAATAACAAAAGCAGACCACTGAGTCAGACTCATGGCTGCAGGAAGTCTTAATCTCAAATAATCTTTAACACAATGTGGAAGACCTTTAGAAGATTAGAGCTGGAGTTTGAGCACAATGAGTGGGAAAGCCTTTCTGAACAAGAGGAGGCCCACAGATATTAAATACAAATGTGAATGAAAGAAAGTTAATTTAAGGTTATGAAAAAAAACAAAAAACAATTGGGTTTAATGTCCAAAATCATGAATACACATCTTTTACATTTACTTACTGCGCACTTCAATACAAGGAAGTACCAGGAACTTATTATTATGAAAAACAGCCCTTCTCCTCCTCCTCCTTAGCTCCTGGGGAATGTCAACAACTATATTCTTCAATATCAAAAGTAGGACCACATGTCTTAAAATATCCAGGTCACTAATTGGAAAAACTTTTTTGCTGCCTCGCTGTTGGAACTTAAATGGGACACAAGATGAAATATTGGCAGAGGTGGAAGAAGTACAACTACTGCTACAAATACTGCTACAAATACTGCTACAAATACTACAGCTACTGCTACAAATACTACAACTACTGCTACAACTACTGCTACAAATACCGCTACAACTACTACAACTACTACTACAACTACTGCTACAAATACTACAACTACTGCTACAAATACCGCTACAACTACTACAACTACTACTACAACTACTGCTACAAATACTACAACTACTGCTACAAATACTACAACTACTGCTACAAATACTGCTACAAATACTACAACTACTGCTACAAATACCGCTACAACTACTACAACTACTACTACAACTACTGCTACAAATACTACAACTACTGCTACAAATACTACAACTACTGCTACAACTACTGCTACAAATACTACAACTACTGCTACAAATACTACAACTACTGCTACAAATACTGCTACAAATACTACAACTACTGCTACAAATACCGCTACAACTACTACAACTACTACTACAACTACTGCTACAAATACTACAACTACTGCTACAACTACTGCTACAAATACTACAACTACTGCTACAAATACTACAACTACTGCTACAACTACTGCTACAAATATTACAACTACTGCTACAACTACTGCTACAAATACTACAACTATTGCTACAAATACTACAACTACTGCTACAAATACTACAACTACTGCTACAAATACTGCTACAAATACTACAACTACTGCTACAAATACTACGACAAATACTACAGCTACTGCTACAAATACTACAACTACTGCTACAACTACTGCTACAAATACTACAACTACTGCTACAACTACTGCTACAAATACTGCTACAAATACTACAACTACTGCTACAAATACTACAACTACTGCTACTACTACTGCTACTTCTACCACTACTACTGCAACTATCACTGCTACTTTTACTACTACTACTACTGCAACTACTACTATTACTACTGCTACTACTACTGCGACTACCCCCACTACTACTGCTACTTCTACCACTACTGCTGCTACCACTACTGTTACTATTTCTACTACTACTACTATTACTACAACTACTGCTACTGCTACCACTACTGTTACTTTTACTACTACTACCACCAGAGAACTACTTAAGTACAAGTAAGATGCATCTAAAATCTCCCCGCGCCATCTTTTTTTTTTCTCTTCGTTTACTTCTGCGGCCACAAAGGCCCCTCTATACTTCCCAGAATCCATTGCTCACAACATTTGCGCTCATAGCCGGATTAGCGCCGGCCTTTTCCAGCGCAGCGAGGTCAACGGCACAGACACAAGTCAAAAGTTTATGAAGCTCAAGCCCCGGTAAGACAAACAACATTTATCCCAAAAGAAAACCCAGACGTGAATACAAAGTGAGTGCTTATGGTGAATGCAGGGGTCAGAGGTCAAACGCTCCACACACACGAGGAGTGGAAAAGGAAATAAGTTACTGGCAGTGGTTTATGTGAAGTCAGGACAAGCCTTGGCTGTGGATGGAAGAAGTGCTCTGTAAATAAAAGGAGAAGCATTCACCCAACAGTAGGGACGCTTAGCACTTGAAAGTTTAATGTGACGCTTGCACTAAAGAAATGAAAATGTAAAGCTTCTCGTTACAGAGTTAACTGCAGTGAGTCAAACTTCTGAAGCTTCTGGAGCTTTTCTACATGATTTCTTAGACCAAATCCTGACACATACACTGTAGTTGGTTCACAGTATTGTCGGGCACCCTTCAGATTTTTACAATACCAGTACCTGAACGATACCTGTTTTTTGATACTGATACCTGAGCGATACTTTTTCTGATACCTATGGTCAGCAAATTCATCTTCTACAATCAAAAAACACAATAATACTGAATAAAAGACACATTTTTGGAGCAAAATTCTTAGCTTTGAGTTAAAACCAGTAGTTTTTGTATGATTTATTCTGTGTTATTTATTTTGTTTATGTTGCATACATGCAAAAGAACATTAAAGATCCCACTAGATCTTAAAACTTGGTATTGAATAAAAAATATTTTTTCAATACCAGTAGTATTGTAACTTTACAATAAATGCCACAAAAGCATTGTTTAACAGTAGCCAGCCTTATGCATCAGACACCTTTCTGGTTCATGTCAACATTAATTCTTCAACAACAATTCATAAAATTAATTGTATATTTTATATCTGAAACATAACTTTAAACACTTTCTACTCCAAAAAACAAAACTAGAGAACTAATAATTGATAGATTGCAGTAAGCAAATTCTGTTCTGTTCTGAGCTGACTCTGCAACCCTGTAGCATAAGATTTGTTTTGGACAGAGCCTACTTCAATAATTTGTCATTTTTACAAAATTCCAGTTATTAGCTTTTCTGAATCTATTCAGAATATTTTTTAAAATGACCTGATGCTTCGGAAAAATAATTTTTCCCACCTCTAGTTTACAGCGATATCTTTTTTTCTTCTCCTTTTCTCTAAAGAGTTCCCAAAAGCAAGCTGTACTCAATACTAGATTGAGGTACAACATACAACACAAAAATAAAGTCTAGAAAAAGATGAAACAACAAATGGTTTTCACCCATCAACCTAAGCCATGCAGAACAGGCTACTCCTCCAGCTGGGTACTCCTGACCAGGATCCTGGCTCAGACCTGGTCCTGCTGTTGGGACCACCTCCTGGTCTTATCTTTGTATAAAATAGAAACGTGTATTTAGATGTCTCTCCAGGCTTTAAAACTTGCTAAAATGTCAACTTCAATAGTCGTTTTGATACAGGCAAATTTTGTGTAAAGGAGACAAATGGATGAGGAGATCACAGGAAAGTCGAGCTTATTAAAGTGAACTAAACTATTCAGCCTGGTCTAGACTTCCAGGTGTCAAAAACTTCCTCAGCGTCTTTTTCACTCCCACCGTAACAACAACAGTGTGTCAGACTGCTAGCCCAGTTTACAACCAGCAACGACTAATCCCTTGCTAGTCCCAAACTGCACAAAAGCTGGGTGTATTTTTGTATTCCTGTCTGTGTCTGCAGCTGAGCGCAGGAGTTAAAGCCTGAAGTGCTGAGGCGGCGTTACACAGTTCTGTCTGCCCTCTCCATCTGTCAGGGCCTAATGTAAACCTGAGTCTGACACAGTTAGCACTCAGGGCTCCTGCAGGCTCCTGGCTCTGAGTCTGCTGTCAACACAACCCAATATAGACCAACAATCATTATACACTAAATACTTCTGTGACTAAACTGGAAGAACTCTTACTGCTACTTCTACTACGATGGGTAGTAATACTGTTACTACTATGGGTAAGAACATTGCTATGGGTGCTGCTGCTACCACTACTACCACTACTACTACTACTGCTACTACTACTACTACTACTGCTACTACCACTACTACCACTACTACTACTACTGCTACTACTACTGCTACTACTACTACTACTACTACTACTACTGCTGCTGCTGCTCCTGCTACGACTTAACCAGGACTAAACTAGGACTCAACCAAGTCTAAACTAAACTAGGACTAAACGAGGACTTAACAAGGACTAAATAGGACTAAACCAGAACTAAATCAGGACTTAACCAGGTCTAAACTAAACTTGGACTAAACCAGGTCTAAACCAGGACTAAACAAAGACTAAACCAGGACTAAATAAGACTAAACACAGACTAAACAAGGACTAAACAGGACTAAACTAGGACTAAACCAGAACTAAACTAGAACTCCACCAGTTCTAAACTAAACCTGGACTAAACCAGGTCTAAACCAGGACTAAACAAGGACTTAACAAGGACTAAATAAGACTAAACACAGACTAAACCAGGACTAAAGAGGAATAAACTAGGACTAAACCCGGATTAAACCAGAACTAAACTAGAACTCCAAACTAAACCTGGACTAAACCAGGTCAAAGCCAGAACTGATTCAGAACAAAACCAGGATTAAGCTAGAACTAAACCAGGTCTAGACCAGGACTAAACTAAAACTAAACCAGGTCAAAATCAGAAAAAAAAACAGGACTAAACAAGGACTTAACAAGGACCAAACTAGGACTAAACCAGAAATAAATCAGGACTCAACCAGTTCTAAACCAGGACTAAATAAGACTAAACACAGACTAAACAAGGCCTAAATAGGACTAAACTAGGACTAAACCAGAACTAGGACTCCACCAGTTCTAAACTAAACCTGGACTAAACCAGGTCAAAGCCAGAACTGATTCAGAACAAAACCAGGATTAAACAAGAACTAAACCAGCTCTAAACTGGGACTAAACTTGGACTAAAAGGCCTTAATCATGATCATTCAAGTTTTTTGTTTTTTTTTAAATGGTCATTATGTAATTTCATTTGCAGCTCCAGACACATTTGCGGTGTGTATTGTGCAGCCCTACAGCTCTTCTGTATCAGTTTGTGCACCTGAGTATTTAGTATCTCAAGTCAAATCTCTTATCTAGACAGAGAGTAAACAGATTTATCTACAAAAAGGTATTCGAGAGGAGATGGTCCACTATCTTTAGCCTTTGCTTGTCTTATCTTCACTTTCCAACCAGGTTTTTAAGATTCCTAACTTAAACAGAGAAACTCACAGCTTTACTGATCTACAACCACTTATGGCAACCAGGAAATAATATCTTAAGACATCACATAGGCTTTATTTTGGGCATATAAATAAAAGAATGGGAACTAAAGCCAGTACCAAAATCCAAAGTCAGGTAAAGGAGAATCTGAGGGGTCAACTTTGATAGATATACCGTATTTTCCACACTATAGGGCACTTAAAAGCCTTCAATCTTCTCAAAAAACGACAGAGCGCCTTATAATCCAGAGCGCCTTATATATGCATTTACTCGACGAGATATATAATTTATAATGAGATTATAATGACGAGAATGCTGGATACTGTTTAACTCAGACACTGAAGATGAAGAATTTGAGGGATTTGTGGACTGAAAAAGTATATTGTGTATTGTGTTGTATTTTGTTATAACTGAACAATTATGAGTTATTGTGAATACGCTATTGTTTGATTTAGCGGTCTCAGATTGTGTTTTTTTTTTTTTTTTTCACGCATTACAACTGAACAAGTTTGCGAGTTATGGTGAACGCGTTGAATAAAGTTCGACTGACTGACTTATCTGAATGTTTTGTTTCGCCCTTTAGTCCAGTGTGCTTTATATGTGAAAAAAGTTTGAAAATAGACCATTCAATGACAGTGCACCTTATAATCCGGAGCGCCCTATAGCACGGAAAGTACGGTAGTCAAAAATATGTCTGAGATTTTTGTTGTAATTCAGATTATAGCAGGACTATATTGGTCTGACATTAAACTCAGGGTCTAAACTTCAGATTTAAGTAATGTTTCATGCAGTATTTTGTGGTGGTGGATTGGCCCAGTTTTACCATAACAAAGGGGCTATATTCAGCAAAATCCACTTTTCTGAGCTTTCTAACATGTTTTAATGTTCCCTCATCAAAAACAAACCTGGGGTTGTGTTTCGTTTCATTCACGCCTGGTTAAGTAATCATGTATTCTCTGGTGCTGAGTTTCTGAGCCTTCAGAGCACTCAATTGCAGACATTTTTGCCTCTCCCACGAAGCCCCGCCCACTCCAGGAAGCACTGACCAATCAACAAGCCCCCTACATCCAGCCTGCTCTCATTCATTTATCCCAAAAAAATGTTGTACAGCTCTTTTTCCACTGATTCCTCACAGCTATTTGTTATTTTGGATCAAAATGGCATCAAACAAAAAGTTTAAGGAAGTCAAGGTTTTTTTTTTTCTTTGATTATGTTCAAAAGACCTCTGCACTCTGCTGCCCTCTGCTGGTCTCTTCATTTTTTACTTTATGACACAAGAAAAAACATTTTCTTTTAGTCACATATTGTTTTTAAAGTTTGTAAAATGTGCTGCTGTTCAAGAGGCACCAATATTGATTCAAAAATATGAATAAAAGCATAATATCTTTCCTTTAACATCACATTTCTTATGGTTTTAGATTACAGCAGTGGTAATAGTCATTACAAATATAGCTGACAATGCCCTGGTATGGAGAGAATAACACTGGTGGTGACCCTAATATAGTTTACACAATAGGATTTAAAATTATTGGCATTGTCTGCATTGGTCTGGGACAGTCTAGACCCTGTAGATCTGGTGGGATTCCAGCAGCGGGACAAAGGTCTCTGACTGTGTGTGGCCCATTTCAAATAAACTACCTGTGTTTATGCTAATGCAAAGCCCACTCATTTGTTTTTACTATTCTGACCACAGAGAAGTAAGCAGTACAAACAGAGGCGGTAATAAGGTTTTAATTTTAAAACCATGGCTAATAAAAAAATAAAATAAAATAAAATAAAAAATACATTAATCCTTGGTCTACCATTAATATTCGTGAGGAATTCGCTGGCCTGTGTCCTTACCTCCTGTTTTGTGAGTATGTGGTGATTAAGGCAAGAATATCCTGACTGTGAACCCAAAAATATGAATTATGGGTAATTGTTTAACACCCTTCCAACTTGGACATCCCCACTGCAGATGGATACAGAATACAAATACAGTACTTAGGAATGTGATTAAACAGTTCATTATCCTTCCATCGTCACATTTCCACATTTACAAACAAAGGTTAAAGCAAAACTGGTCTTTCTGTACAGAAACCATTCCTCCTTTACACCTTCAGCTAAATGTGTTCTTGTTTAAATGTCCATCATTCCTCTTTTTAACCATGGGAATATAATTTATAGCCTTCAAAAACTGGATAGAATCTATTACACTGCTATTCGTTTTGTTACAAATTCTCCCTTCAAGACACATCACTGTCTGCTTTATTCTCAGGTTAACTGGCCCTCACAGTAAACTCGTCACAACATCCACTGGATTTTGTTTGTATATAAAACTATGCTAGGTCTTGTTCCTCTTTATCTAAACCAGTTGCTACAGCGAGAAATCCCCTCGAGGTATAACACTGGATCCTCACAGCTCATCAAAACCAAGTCATCGTTTGGCCTAATGTCTTTTTGTGTTGCTACAAATGTTTGGAAATCGATGATCTCATTTTCTGCCTTTAAAAGCAGATTTAATGTCTTCTTGTAAATGTGTAAATGTTTTGTTTGCTCCCACACTTCCAGGTCAACACTGTAAATAAGAATTTGTTCTTAATGTTCTACTTGGTAAAATAAAGGTTAAATGCAAAAACAAAAACAAAAAAAAAAAAGAAATCCTGAAGTATGGTAACTTAGTAGTAATAGGTCAAAAGATGAGAAATATACTTTTTTATTTTCTACCTTTTACTCTGAGTTAAAGTATTTTTGTCAATGGTGGCAGTAATAGTAGAAACTGTCGTACTAGTAGCTGCGATAATGGTAGCAGTAGAAGTATAAGTAGCATTAGTAGTAGCAGAGGTAGTAATGGCAGCCATAGTAGTAGTAGTAGTAGTAATAGCGGATGTAGTAGTAGTAGCAGCAGTAGTAAAAGTGACGACCTGGTTTAGACCTGGTTGAATCCTGGTTTAGACCTGGTTTAGTCCTGGTTAAGTCCTGGTTTAGTCCTGGTTAAGTCCTGGTTTAGACCAGTTGAGTACTGGTTTAGACCTGGCTGAGTTCTGGTTTAGTACTGGTTGAATCCTGGTTTGGACCTGGTTGAGTCCTGGTTAAGTCCTGGTTTAGACCAGTTGAATCCTGGTTTAGACCTGGTTGAGTCCTGGTTAAGTCCTGGTTTAGTCCTGGTTAAGTCCTGGTTTAGACCAGTTGAATCCTGGTTTAGACCTGGTTGAGTCCTGGTTTAGACCTGGTTTAGACCTGGTTTAGTCCTGGTTTAGACCTGGTTTAGTACTGGTTTAGACCTGGTTTAGACCTGGTTTAGTCCTGGTTTAGTCCTGGTTTAGACCTGGTTTAGTCCTGGTTTAGACCTGGTTTAGTCCTGGTTTAGTCCTGGTTTAGTCCTGGTTTAGACCTGCCTTAGACCTGGTTTAGACCTGGTTTAGTCCTGGTTTAGACCTGGTTTAGACCTGGTTTAGACCTGGTTTAGACCTAGTTTAGACCTGGTTTAGTCTTGGTTTAGACCTGGTTTAGACCTGGTTTAGACCTGGTTTAGTCCTGGTTTAGTCCTGGTTTAGACCTGGTTTAGACCTGGTTTAGACCTTGTTTAGACCTGGTTTAGTACTGGTTTAGTCCTGGTTTAGACCTGGTTTAGACCTGGTTTAGTCCTGGTTTAGACCTGGTTTAGACCTGGTTTAGACCTGGTTTAGTCCTGGTTTAGACCTGGTTTAGACCTGGTTTAGTCCTGGTTTAGTCCTGGTTTAGACCTGGTTTAGTCCTGGTTTAGACCTGGTTTAGTCATGGTTTAGTCCTGGTTTAGACCTGGTTTAGTCCTGGTTTAGTCCTGGTTTAGTCCTGGTTTAGTCCTGGTTTAGACCTGGTTTAGACCTGGTTTAGTCCTGGTTTAGACCTGGTTTAGTCCTGGTTTAGTCCTGGTTTAGTCCTGGTTTAATCCTGGTTTAGTCCTGGTTTAGACCTGGTTTAGACCTGGTTTAGACCTGGTTTAGTCCTGGTTTAGACCTGGTTTAGTCCTGGTTTAGTCCTGGTTTAGTCCTGGTTTAGTCCTGGTTTAGACCTGGTTTAGTCCTGGTTTAGACCTGGTTTAGACCTGGTTTAGTCCTGGTTTAGTCCTGGTTTAGTCCTGGTTTAATCCTGGTTTAGTCCTGGTTTAGTCTTGGTTTAGACCTGGTTTAGTCCTGGTTTAGTCCTGGTTTAGACCTGGTTTAGACCTGGTTTAGACCTGGTTTAGTCCTGGTTTAGTCCTGGTTTAGACCTGGTTTAGTCCTGGTTTAGACCTGGTTTAGTCCTGGTTTAGTCCTGGTTTAGACCTGGTTTAGTCCTGGTTTAGACCTGGTTTAGTCCTGGTTTAGTCCTGGTTTAGACCTGGTTTAGTCCTGGTTTAGACCTGGTTTAGTCCTGGTTTAGACCTGGTTTAGACCTGGTTTAGACCTGGTTTAGACCTGGTTTAGTCCTGTTTTAGACCTGGTTTAGTCCTGGTTTAGACCTGGTTTAGTCCTGGTTTAGTCCTGGTTTAGACCTGGTTTAGTCCTGGTTTAGACCTGGTTTAGACCTGGTTTAGTCCTGGTTTAGACCTGGTTTAGTCCTGGTTTAGACTGGTTTAGTCCTGGTTTAGACCTGGTTTAGTCCTGGTTTAGACCTGGTTTAGTCCTGGTTTAGACCTGGTTTAGTCCTGGTTTAGACCTGGTTTAGACCTGGTTTAGTCCTGGTTTAGACCTGGTTTAGTCCTGGTTTAGACTGGTTTAGTCCTGGTTTAGACCTGGTTTAGTCCTGGTTTAGACCTGGTTTAGACCTGGTTTAGTCCTGGTTTAGACCTGGTTTAGTCCTGGTTTAGACCTGGTTTAGACCTGGTTTAGTCCTGGTTTAGACCTGGTTTAGTCCTGGTTTAGACCTGGTTTAGTCCTGGTTTAGACTTGGTTTAGTCCTGGTTTAGACCTGGTTTAGTCCTGGTTTAGACCTGGTTTAGACCTGGTTTAGTCCTGGTTTAGACCTGGTTTAGTCCTGGTTTAGTCCTGGTTTAGACCTGGTTTAGACCTGGTTTAGTCCTGGTTTAGACCTGGTTTAGTCCTGGTTTAGACTGGTTTAGTCCTGGTTTAGACCTGGTTTAGTCCTGGTTTAGTCCTGGTTTAGTCCTGGTTTAGACCTGGTTTAGTCCTGGTTTAGACCTGGTTTAGTCCTGGTTTAGACCTGGTTTAGACCTGGTTTAGTCCTGGTTTAGACCTGGTTTAGACCTGGTTTAGTCCTGGTTTAGACCTGGTTTAGTCCTGGTTTAGTCCTGGTTTAGTCCTGGTTTAGACCTGGTTTAGACCTGGTTTAGTCCTGGTTTAGTCCTGGTTTAGACCTGGTTTAGTCCTGGTTTAGACCTGGTTTAGACCTGGTTTAGACCTGGTTTAGTCCTGGTTTAGACCTGGTTTAGTCCTGGTTTAGTCCTGGTTTAGTCCTGGTTTAGACCTGGTTTAGACCTGGTTTAGTCCTGGTTTAGACCTGGTTTAGACCTGGTTTAGTCCTGGTTTAGACCTGGTTTAGACCTGGTTTAGACCTGGTTTAGTCCTGGTTTAGTCCTGGTTTAGTCCTGGTTTAGACCTGGTTTAGACCTGGTTTAGTCCTGGTTTAGTCCTGGTTTAGTCCTGGTTTAGACCTGGTTTAGACCTGGTTTAGTCCTGGTTTAGTCCTGGTTTAGACCTGGTTTAGTCCTGGTTTAGTCCTGGTTTAGACCTGGTTTAGTCCTGGTTTAGACTGGTTTAGTCCTGGTTTAGACCTGGTTTAGACCTGGTTTAGTCCTGGTTTAGACCTGGTTTAGACCTGGTTTAGTCCTGGTTTAGACCTGGTTTAGTCCTGGTTTAGACCTGGTTTAGTCCTGGTTTAGACTGGTTTAGTCCTGGTTTAGACCTGGTTTAGACCTGGTTTAGTCCTGGTTTAGTCCTGGTTTAGACCTGGTTTAGTCCTGGTTTAGACTGGTTTAGTCCTGGTTTAGACCTGGTTTAGACCTGGTTTAGTCCTGGTTTAGACCTGGTTTAGACCTGGTTTAGACCTGGTTTAGTCCTGGTTTAGACCTGGTTTAGTCCTGGTTTAGTCCTGGTTTAGTCCTGGTTTAGTCCTGGTTTAGACCTGGTTTAGACCTGGTTTAGTCCTGGTTTAGACCTGGTTTAGACCTGGTTTAGTCCTGGTTTAGACCTGGTTTAGACCTGGTTTAGACCTGGTTTAGTCCTGGTTTAGTCCTGGTTTAGTCCTGGTTTAGACCTGGTTTAGACCTGGTTTAGTCCTGGTTTAGTCCTGGTTTAGTCCTGGTTTAGACCTGGTTTAGACCTGGTTTAGTCCTGGTTTAGTCCTGGTTTAGACCTGGTTTAGTCCTGGTTTAGTCCTGGTTTAGACCTGGTTTAGTCCTGGTTTAGACTGGTTTAGTCCTGGTTTAGACCTGGTTTAGTCCTGGTTTAGACCTGGTTTAGACCTGGTTTAGTCCTGGTTTAGTCCTGGTTTAGACCTGGTTTAGTCCTGGTTTAGACTGGTTTAGTCCTGGTTTAGACCTGGTTTAGTCCTGGTTTAGTCCTGGTTTAGACCTGGTTTAGTCCTGGTTTAGACCTGGTTTAGACCTGGTTTAGACCTGGTTTAGTCCTGGTTTAGACCTGGTTTAGTCCTGGTTTAGTCCTGGTTTAGACCTGGTTTAGTCCTGGTTTAGTCCTGGTTTAGACCTGGTTTAGTCCTGGTTTAGACTGGTTTAGTCCTGGTTTAGACCTGGTTTAGTCCTGGTTTAGTCCTGGTTTAGACCTGGTTTAGTCCTGGTTTAGACCTGGTTTAGACCTGGTTTAGACCTGGTTTAGTCCTGGTTTAGACCTGGTTTAGTCCTGGTTTAGTCCTGGTTTAGTCCTGGTTTAGACCTGGTTTAGACCTGGTTTAGTCCTGGTTTAGACCTGGTTTAGACCTGGTTTAGTCCTGGTTTAGACCTGGTTTAGACCTGGTTTAGACCTGGTTTAGTCCTGGTTTAGTCCTGGTTTAGTCCTGGTTTAGACCTGGTTTAGACCTGGTTTAGTCCTGGTTTAGTCCTGGTTTAGTCCTGGTTTAGACCTGGTTTAGACCTGGTTTAGTCCTGGTTTAGTCCTGGTTTAGACCTGGTTTAGTCCTGGTTTAGTCCTGGTTTAGACCTGGTTTAGTCCTGGTTTAGACTGGTTTAGTCCTGGTTTAGACCTGGTTTAGACCTGGTTTAGTCCTGGTTTAGACCTGGTTTAGACCTGGTTTAGTCCTGGTTTAGACCTGGTTTAGTCCTGGTTTAGACCTGGTTTAGTCCTGGTTTAGACTGGTTTAGTCCTGGTTTAGACCTGGTTTAGACCTGGTTTAGTCCTGGTTTAGTCCTGGTTTAGACCTGGTTTAGTCCTGGTTTAGACTGGTTTAGTCCTGGTTTAGACCTGGTTTAGACCTGGTTTAGTCCTGGTTTAGTCCTGGTTTAGTCCTGGTTTAGACCTGGTTTAGACCTGGTTTAGTCCTGGTTTAGACCTGGTTTAGACCTGGTTTAGTCCTGGTTTAGACCTGGTTTAGACCTGGTTTAGACCTGGTTTAGTCCTGGTTTAGTCCTGGTTTAGTCCTGGTTTAGACCTGGTTTAGACCTGGTTTAGTCCTGGTTTAGTCCTGGTTTAGTCCTGGTTTAGACCTGGTTTAGACCTGGTTTAGTCCTGGTTTAGTCCTGGTTTAGACCTGGTTTAGTCCTGGTTTAGTCCTGGTTTAGACCTGGTTTAGTCCTGGTTTAGACTGGTTTAGTCCTGGTTTAGACCTGGTTTAGTCCTGGTTTAGACCTGGTTTAGACCTGGTTTAGACCTGGTTTAGTCCTGGTTTAGACCTGGTTTAGTCCTGGTTTAGTACTGGTTTAGACCTGGTTTAGACCTGGTTTAGTCCTGGTTTAGTCCTGGTTTAGACCTGGTTTAGTCCTGGTTTAGTCCTGGTTTAGACCTGGTTTAGACCTGGTTTAGTCCTGGTTTAGACCTGAGAGTCCTTCTGGTCTTTAACAGTGGAATTGTGGAGCTGATCAAAAGCCTCAGAGAGCTCAGGACGCTCTGTTATTATCATGTCCATGTCCAAAAGAAATGAGAACCAACACAGATGTTTGATGTTTGGTCAGACAGACTTATGGACAACCACAGTAAAAAGAAAAAAACAGCAACGCTCCCTCGAGGCTGTAGTAAAAACAGTAAAAACAGAAAACTCAAGGACCTGTCCCTCCCTGGTTCAAAAAAAAGAACTAAACAACTGCACTTGAACTATTAAAAACTCATCTTCCAAACAACTCCTCACTGAAATAAATATTTATCCATAAAAGTCTGAACTCAGCGACCTCTGTGCAGCGGGACAGTCCCAGCCCCTCCACCAGAGCCACGTGAAGCTTATGCACAGATTAATGTCGTTTGTGTAGAATTAGATTAGAGTGAAGGCCTATACCTCCCAAAATAAAATCACTGTGTCCATTCTGCTCCTCCTGTTCCACCTCGGGTCAGGAACAGATGGGGTCTGTGCTTCCAAAACAAAACATTTAGATTCACATTCTGCATTGCAAAATATAAAAGTGTTTTTGTCAAGTATCTGCGACATTTGTGTACAGCTGGTAAAAACATGGGCTGTTTATATTTGGTGGATTTATTTGAGTAATTATAAATATACTTAATATATAAACAAGAAAGCTGGAGGTTTTAGCCTATTGTGCATGTACAGAAGTTGATGTGCTCACTTTCACACTGCTGACAGGAACCAGATAGGAACTCTATGATAAAAGCACTGCAGCGGTGTGTGACGTAAGTGCAAAACAAAGCGTGGAGCACAAATACAGTCATATCACGTTTTATTGCAAAAATACCGTATTTTCCGCACTATAAGGCGCACCTAAAAGCCTTTAATTTTCTCAAAAACCGACAGTGCGCCTTATAATCCGATGCGCCTTATATATGGATCAATGTTGGTTAATTATGGCTACCGTATTCAGGGGGCGTCGCCGAAGTGAGAGGTTTTAAAAGCAAAGCTGGCTCTACATTCTGCTCAACCAGACATCCCAAATCATATGTGAGTCCTAAAACTTAAGCAGTTGTCCTTTTGTTGTCCTAGTTGTCCTGAAAATGATATAAGCGCGGAGTCTGAAGCAGTTGTTGTCTGATAAAACATAAGAAGTACCGTTGCTAATTGTGTTAGCTCCTGTATGTAATGGCGAATCTCCGCAGGTGATGCGCAGATGCTCAATCTGTCTTTAAAATTATTTTAGCGACTGAATAGAGGAGACGTACACGTATCGGTACGTACTCAAATGGAAGTACTCGTACCGGTTTGAAAAAAAGTGGTATTGGTGCATCCCTAGTTTTCAACGAGGGAGTTGTAAGAACGCTGGTTTGTATTCTATTAATAAAGTTTGACTGACTGACTTATCTGACTGTTGTATTGACATTCCCTTTAGCGCAGCGCCATCTAGTGGATGCGCCTTATAATGCGGTGCGCCTTATATATGAAAACAGTTTTAAAATAGGCCATTAATTGAAGGTGCGCCTTATAATCCGATGCGCCTTATAGTGTGGAAAATACGGTAATAAAGTGGGAAACAGAAAGTATAATGTCCAGGCTTTGGGAGTTTACAGAGAGAGGTAGAAGATGAAGGATCTAGCAGCAGTTGTACTACTTCATTTTATTTCTTTAAAAAGAAAAGTGGAGATGTGAGCCTAACTAGCATCATGAATTTTGAGTAAATAACTATCACTGAAGAAGTCCAGCGTTAAAAAAGCCTGGCCTCTTCAGTTATTCTGAGATTAAACACAGAAACCTCAGTTACCTGCTGACAACTGCCCCGTACACTTCCACAATCCACATAAAATACTTGAGCATATAATTGTCCTGTTAAAGTCCTCACTGCAGGGGCTTCATGTCACAGAGGAGCAGTTTTTAATGTTTTTCCATCCCAAAGTGGGTCAATGTGTAAAACACTCCTAACTTGGCGAGAGAAGAGTCGCCGAGCGTGAAGCAGTCTTTCCAAACGGCAATAACATGGAGAGGACAGAAGTGAGTCCAGAGTTAAACACAGTAACAGAGGCTTTGAGCGTAGATAATAACTGGATAAAAAGAGAAGAAGCACTCAGACAATAAATCATTCCTTCCTCTCGCCTTTTTATATAAAAAAGCACCACTGCGTGTAACACTGAGTTATGCTGACAGACAAAAGTTGCCCCATCTTGAAATAGTAATGAAGACTTCCTGTATTCAAACACTGTTCCAGATCTAAACCAAAACCTTTTTCTTTTTCTTTGACCCAGTGCTGGCCATTACTCAAACTTTCAAAATGTCACTTTTGTGCCGCATGATAATAAAACAACATCTGCAATAACCATGTGGAATATCAAGATAACATTAAAACTGTTGATATTCCCCTTTGACATAGGAAGTTCAGTTAAATTTAACAGTTTCCAGGACTAAAAAAACACTAAACCAGGACTTAAACAAGACTAAACCAGGACTAAAACCAGGACTAAAACAAGACTAAACTAGGACTAAAACAAGACTAAACCAGGACTTAAACAAGACTAAACCAGGACTAAAACAAGACTAAACCAGGACTAAAACCAGGACTTAAACAAGACTAAACCAGGACTAAAACCAGGACTAAAACAAGACTAAACTAGGACTAAAACAAGACTAAACCAGAACTAAAACCAGGACTAAAACAAGACTAAACCATAGTGTTATTGCGATACATTTAATTACGTGTTGCACTTGCTCATATCCGAGATAACAATACATTTGCTATATATTTTATTATAAAATGAGTCAAAATTCAACCGTTTTTTGAGTTCACGGAGAAACAAAACATATTGTTCTTAGTGTAGTTAATAGTAGATAGGTTCAAGTGAACCAAAACCTTCTGAAACTGATTTCGAATGCATCAACAATCTGTTACAATTGGTCAAATAGCTGTGAAGGGAAGGGATTACAGGCCACAGTTTCTCCAAATTGAATGGGTACAGCTGACCTGGCTTCCAACCAAAGTCCACTCTGTTTAGATAATGCACTCATGACTTCCTCAAAATGTTAGGAAATATTAATAAAGCACTCTTCTGTTGATAGCTCTGATCCCACTGACAGCACTAACAACACTGTCATTTAAATCCATGCTGGGACTTGTATCTCTTTATATTCATGAGCTCTTACCTGTAAACAGTGAGGACAGTCTCAGAGTTCACAGAGGCAGCAGAAGGATGCAGCAGGGACTGGTCGTATTGTTTTGGGCCTTGGATCATGTTTGAACTGTAAACATCCTGCTGCTCTCAGACTAAAGTGTTCCCTTTAATGCTCACTGTCAAACTCCAAAACAAAAACATCCAGGAACTGCCTCTCCTCGTAAAATACACAGAGGTTTGAAGTAACTAGATACTTTTACTCCAGTATTTACCTACAATCCTTAAACAAAATATGGTTTCTGAAAAGCATAGCTTCACTTGAGTACATTTTGAGGTAAAAGTGTTACTTTTTCCGAGTACATTTAAGAGTAAAAAATCTCTAAATAAGTATAGGGCTGCAACTACTAATCAGATTTAGTGATTATAACTGATTATTGAAATAATTGTCAACTAATTTACCGTATTTTCCGCACTATAAGGCGCACCTAAAAGCCTTTAATTTTCTCAAAAACTGACAGTGCGCCTTATAATCCGATGCGCCCTATATATGGATCAATATGGTTAATTATGGCTACCGTATTCAGGGGGCGTCGCCGAAGTGACAGCGGTAAAAACGGTAAAGGGGAATTCCAGTCCCAGCTGTTCATGTGTGCCATAGGTGTGTTTATGGATCCTGCTGCAAAAGAACAAGGAGGCGCGGCCTTTGCTCCATCTCAGTAGAAGAGTTGCGACATTGAGGGGACAGAAAACTGAGCGCTCGAACGCTGTTCATGTAGCTTTGAACTGTGACAAATGGAGTTGGAAATACATTGTTTTCAACGAGGGAGTTGTAAGAACGCTGGTTTGTATTCTATTAATAAAGTTTAACTGACTGACTTATCTGACTGTTTTATTGACATTCCCTTTAGCGCACCGCCATCTAGTGGATGCGCCTTATAATGCGGTGCGCCCTATATATGAAAACAGTTTTAAAATAGGCCATTAATTGAAGGTGCGCCTTATAATCCGATGCGCCTTATAGTGCGGAAAATACGGTAAATGTATTTTTGACCTTGGTGGCAAGTGGGGAGCCGATAGTAATGATGGTAATAATGATAGGTAGCAGCAGTTGATGTAGAAGTAGTAATAGCAGAGGATTTGGTAGTGATGATAGTAGTAATAGTAGTATTAGTCATTGTTCCTCAATCCTCGTAGTGAAATGGGAAGACCGAAAAACAAACCTCAGCCTCCTCAAACAAGCTGGAACCACTAGCATTGAGGCCAAAATCGTCCTGAATAAACTTGGATGGGCTGGACATTGTCTTCAAAGTGGATGAAACTGAACCTCCCAGACAAGTTTTCTACTCACTCAGAGCTCAAGGAGAGCAAAAGAACCTTAGGAGGAGGAGAACCATCCATCAGGCGACTCCGAGTTATTCAGAAGCGGAAGAAGAGCAAAGGAAGCAAACCCCACACAGCAATGAAGGATTTACTTCCTACCAATGCAGAAGAACTTGCAGAAAATACTGGTAATGGTAGTAAAGATAAGTAATTTTATACTCAATACTTTTTTCTTTACTTTTACTGCATCTTGAGTAATATTATTTTGAAGTAAGAGTACATCTTCTTGTCTTGTAAATACCCAGACAAACAAACCACAGTTCTGTTCTTCACACTGTTACTTCCACTGTTAAACCAACAAATCCTTAAAGCAGACTTCAATATCCTCATGGCTTTACTAAGTGTCTGGCGGTCGTGCTTTACAACCATTTTACGAGCATTTGGCCACCAGCTCCGGTTTATTCCACTGAATTGACAGAAAAAGATGAGTAAAAAGCTAGATATCCATAAATCTGTAGCCGGCCTGTGATGACGCAGGGTGAGTGGACGACATGTTTACCAAAATCATCTCTTCAGGTCGTAAACAGAGACGCCTACGCACCTGCTTCTGGACTGAATCACAGGATCTAATTACTTCCTCGTGCATTCAACAAAGAGGTTACAAGAAAAGAAGATAGTGGTCTACGGTGTTTGACTTATTCTGCATACAATTTAGAGAATAAAGGTTTAAGAATACAGTTATTGCACAACAGTGAGGTAAAAATGTAAAATCTGTAACATTTAAATGTGAACGTTAAACTGATGCTACAGTGGGTCAAACAGATTTATTTTAAGCTTGACTTTGTTGCTTTCTAGGGATGCAGTGATACCACTTTTTTTCAAACGGATATGAGTACGAGTACTTCCATTTGAGTACTCGCTGATACCGAGTAATGATACGAGTATTTATTTAGGGGTTACTTTATAGTTCATACAGTTACACTGCTATATCTCATTCTTTCCATACCGTTCGTCTTTTTGCCGTCTATCCCTGCTCTGCGATGCTAGGTTATTTTTACAACAGAGGAGTTTGAACACAACTAACCATGGTTAAACTTTGCTCAACATGTTATACCTCATTTTAAAACTTAGATTCTCCTCTATTCAGTTGCTAAAATCATTTTAAAGACAGGCTGAGCATCTGCGCATAACCAGCAGAGATTTGCCAAGACATACAGCAGCTAACACAATTAGCAACAGTACTTCTTATGTTTTATCAGACAACAATTGTTTCAGAAGCCGCGCCGGTATCTTTTTCGGGACAACAAAAGGACAACAAAAGGACAACTGCTTGAGTTTTAGGACTCATGTATGATTTGGGATAAGTCTGGTTGAGCAGAATGTAGACTCAGCTTTGCTTTTATCTCTATACAGTTCACTTCCACACGTCGCTCACTGCTCAGCTGAGAGGGGAATGTCATGTGACAGCACTGTAACGTGGTATCGGGCCACTTTTATAATACGAGTACCTGGACATGGTATCGGTACCAATACCTGATACTGCTATCGGTATCGGTGCATCCATATTGCTTTCCATACAGCAGCAAAAGTCCCATCACATCTTAAGGTTTGTTCACACTTGCCGTGTTTTTTTTTGCTTCAGTCGAACTCTGGTGCACTTCCTGGGGAAGTCCGGTTTGTTTGAGCAGATGTGAACGCACAAACAGACTCAGGTGTGCACCAAACAGGTGAACTCTGGTCCTCCTGAAATCAGAGGTCTCAGTGCGGTGCGCTTTGAGCCCTGGTGCGCTCCTGGTCTGGTCCTGGTGAAGTGTGAACGTAACGTGAACCAAACTACAGGACTAACAAAACTAGCAAAACAGATCGTGTGATTTATTTGGGTTAATAAAACACACAATTTTTTTTTTTATTAATCGCATGCGTTAACACGTTGACAGCCTAGTAGGCCAACGTTGACAGGCCTAGTAAAAACACTGCTGAACCAACACAGATTTCATATTCTCACAGAGAGTCCACAGCTGTGTTCAGCTGATATCGCTGCTCTACTCATAAAACATTCATTAAATACTAATTAAAGTGCGACGTATGATATTATTGGGATATATGGAGCTAAAGAGGCAGACTTTTGAGCAGAGTTTGTTCTTCCCAGTAATTACTTCCTTCTCAGTAAATACTACTGTTTGGTCACATGCATCAGTACAGTGCAGCAGACTCAACTAAAGGCAAAGAATAGTGCAGAGACCAACCAAGGAAGTAGGGCTGCACGATATGGAGAAAACATGCAATATTTGATAACTATGTTGAAAATTGCGATAACAATATTATTGCGATTTTTGAAAATAGAGCCTACCTTTTGAACATAGTAAGTTAAATTCACTACATTTCACAAAAATGTAAGTTCCTGTATTTACAAGTCAAAACAGCCACAAAATCAAAACTTACCACAGACTAAACCAGGAATAAAACAAGGCTAAGCTGTGACTAAATTAATTAAATTACCACTTTTTAAACATTTTTATTTAGTCACAACACATGTTCTTTTAAGGCTCTGATGGAAAATGATTCTTCAGTGTAAATCTCTGTCAGATGGAAGACCACAGCGTTAGTCCGAGATATTTAGACTCTTGCGATACGGATATTGCGATAACGATAATTTTGTGATATATTGTGCAGCCCTACAAGGCAGTACAGTGCATCCTTGTGAAACCGTGAACATGTTTCTGCATCCAGATTCACAACAAAAACTAATCATTTGTTCTTTTTCCCATTTTTAACCTTCCCTAACCCAACCAGAGCATCCAACATGAGACAAACAAACAAACCAACGCTGACAAAAACATTATCTCTCCCCAGAATTACCCCGCTGTGACAAAAACGGCTAAGTCATCAAATTAAACTTCAATTTTCCTGTAAAAGTCCTGCTTTACACCAGCTCTCCTCTCTTACCTTCTCAGCCAGCAGCTCTCGTATCTTCCCGGCCTGGAGTCTGAACCGGAGCAGCTGCATCTCCAGAGCGATGCACCGTTTCTGCCAGTCCACTCCGGCCGCCCCCACAGGCCCGGGACCTCCACTGTCCAGCACGTCCGCCATGGTGGAGAGCTGAACTCAACCTGGAGGAGAGAAGAAAACAGAGTGGACTGCTTACTGCTTCTTTTCTGGCAATCTTGTTTAAGGAAATAAACAGCAGGATTATAAAAATACATCATATTAATTGTTAAAGTGGAATTCCTGTGACTTCTATCTCTGATGGTGAGTGTTGTTTGCATGTTTTATGTATTTTATGGCTGCAAAAACAATTTCCCGTAAGATACTTTGACTATGACTTATGATGCAAACCAACGAGACTCTCTTACTTTCTCCAGCAGCCATTAACTCTACAGCCAATGGGAGCATTGTTTACTGGAGTGTGCTAGTGTACTTTAATCCTTAATAATAAAGAAAGCATGAATTTTAAAATGTCCATTGCATACAAGCAAAACTTTAGCAAAACATTTTGCAAAAAATTAGTCCCACATAGCAGAAAGCATTCATCGTTCATTTCCTTCTGCTTATTCCCATTAGCGTTCACAGGTTTGGAGCCTATCCTGGTAACTATAGGTATTAATCTCATTTATATTCTAATTTCATACGTAAATAGATGTGTGCGTTCTAAGCGTTGTTATCGTCGACAGTCAATGACTGCGTTTACATGGCACATCGTACTCCGATTAAGGTCCATATTTAGACTAAGCCCATACTCTGAATAAGGTGTTTACATGCGCTACTGGAATTAGCATGTTCCTGTTTACAAGAGCATATTCTGATTAAGCTTAAGTTAGAGTTTTAAATGTTGTGTTAATATATGAGAAACGCATTTATAGCAGATATTTAAAACATGCTGCGTTGTCTGTATTTAATAAAAGGATGAGAGTAAATCCTGGAGTGTAGTGATGAGATGCTGGAGGTAAAGCTAATGCTAATGCTACGCTACACCTTCTGTTTCCTGTTTAGTCCCAGCTTTCTGTGCAGTATATATTCCGTTTTGTGCTGACCCTACATTTAAACAACTCACTATATAACATCACTAGTTTGACTCATGTTAATATAATGTTAAAAATAAACGCAATGTTTGTTTTACGAAGTAAGAGCCCCACGGTGCCGTCTAAAACCGGAAACAGCTGTTGCTAATAACCGCTGCTAACCACTAGCTTGTTTTGCTGAAAATAACGGCGCTTTGACAGTTTTCTCTTGAATTAAGAAAGTTTTTATCAGTCACAAAGACACCTTAACTTCAAAAGGTGAGCACAAGTAATAATCTGAATAAGGTGTTTACATGCAGCAATAATCAGAATAAGAATACTCCAGGTGTCTTAGTCTGATTAAGGCTTATTCTGAATATGACCTTAATCTAATTAACCCCGTAGAATCCAGACATAGAAATATTTGTTGGAAAAAAATCATCCGTGCTAAATTTTAGTCAACGGGGATGGGTAAGAACAAAAATTTGTCAATATTTTTGGTAAGCAGCATTCATGAATTAGTTAATACATTTAAAAAAAAGACTCCTACTTTTTCGCCATGACCTTTGAATTATATGCTGCATATTTGCAACAGAGGGTGCTACGGGGTTAAGGTCATTCTAAAATGGTGTTTACATGACAGTATCTTATTTGGAGTATGCTCATATTCAGATTATCATTGGAGTATTCTAGTGCATGTAAACGCAGTAAATTATTTTAACAAAACAGACAAAAAAGAACAACAGTCAACAAACATGGCAGCACTGATGAATTTTTTTACACCACATTTATTGAAAAAGAGACAAGAAAATGAGGCGAAAACTAGCAGCGGGTCTGTTCAAATTTGAAGAAACCGTAACTAACTTTAGCTCTTGTCACTTCTTAAAAAGTTTAGCCGTTTCTTCTGCTGTGACTGTTGAGCTGCGTTCACTAGCGCCCCCCAATGGTCAACGCATGTACTGCCCTGTTCGTTTGTATCCGCAAGCTCTGGGAAAACGGATCAACATACAACAGAATGAACGCAAGAAACAGACAGAGCACTCCGTCTGTATCCGAATGTGTATTTAACGTAGAATATAAATTAATTTTGACCTTTTTGTCCATTGCGTACAATAGCTACAAAACATACAACATGACTAAAAAGTACTTAGCTCTTCTTATTATCCTGCAAAATGGTGAAATGTTTGAGTGAAGGTTTGAGTCACACTTTTTTTTCCAAAAGGCTTTTTAACAACAGTTTCTCTTCGAGGAGCAGGAAAACAACAGAGCTCTGGCACCTTGGTCCTGGTTGATGTGGTTTTGGCTCTCAACATTAACTGCTGTTTGTTATTATTCGCTCAGTCCTGTTTCCATTGAGAGCAGTGTGAAGTGGTTTAACCTTTACGGCGCTTGTTTGACCGCGTTTCCCATGATTCACTCTGACTAAGGCAAACTCCACTCATGACTCAACAGTAAAACAAGCACCGCTAAAGGTCCAGCTCACTTTCTCTGCCGCTGTCGGTCAAATGACTCACCAAAACTTACAGTTCCACATGTTTTTTATAAGTTAGTCAGTACGTTTACATGCAAGGTTAGCTGGACCATGCTAACTGGTATTTCTGCTGACGAACATGCTAACTAAGACAAAGCATGAAGAACAGTAAGAGTGAAATTCAGTGTTGGTGATGTGCATTCAAAACTTAGCATTCAGAGTTTTTCAGTACTGCTTTAGAAATTTTATTTACTTACAATACAGACCAGCATTTTTGCTCATAAGCTACAGTAGACTTAATTACGTTTTTTTTTTAACGTCTGATTTTTTGACAGACCACTAAAACTACAAAAAATGAAGCCAGTCACTACGTTTACATGCAGGTCGAGGTTTACTTTGGCAAAGTAAAAGTGTTACCGTTTATATTTATTGGTAAAACTATGATTACTGTGTAAATTAGCTGCATTTATTTAGTGCAACAAACTTTTATAGCGTTGCTGCTGGTAAATCCCCTTACAACCTGAACGCCTCACAGTGCCGTGGTGTCAGTAATTCTGCTCAGTGCTCTGCATGTAGATCGAAACAAGAGTGGTTTGACCAGATTTCTGCAGAAATTAGACAGATCTGCATCTAAACGTAGTGAGTGACTCAAGTAAGTATCTTTTGCTGATCTACAAATAAATGAATCTGGCTCTAAACACTGTTCCTCATATTATTATTATTATCATTATTATTATTATTGAGCTCTTTTGCCAACTGGTTTTGTAGCTCTGCCGCAGATATAGATTGGCCTATGTGAAAACCAGAGCATGGAGCTCTTTCCACTTTTCTGATTGGACGATCGGCAATGCAGTTTTAGAACCAAAAGAAAAAATATAAACATAAACAACTTGGCTATTATGTAAAATATTTGTTATTGTGCGTAAATCAGCTGTACCATTGCTATCATTAAAGCTAATATTTGATTCAAACATGTTTACCTCATATCTTGGTACTCATGTGGGTAATTTTTATGAAGTATTAAACAAATATGCTGCTCATAGTACTTTTAATTCACATTTTCCTGCATTTCCCTTTTCTCACAGAGTTTCTCGCAGTGCCACACACAGTGCGGCCCAGCGGGAGGCCCTTTGTCGGCGGGGAGTGGGGTCAACCGTGCTACAAAGCAGGTCACGGCGCTGTGCTTCTTTTTAGCCAAATTACCTACTAACCTACCTCCCCCTACAGCTTCTTCACCCCCTTCCTCCAGCTCCAATCCATTCTTAATTACAAGGCAGGAATGAAACGGGATCCCCAGAAGAAGCACAATGAATAGTGCCTTTCTGCAGGACCATCCCAGCAGAAGCAGAGAGAGAGGGGGGTTGTCAGATCACTATAGTCCTGAGATTCTTAAACTTTCACACCAAGAACCACTTCAGGGAATGTTTGGCTTTACAAGAATCATCCTTTTTGGACTAACATTTCCTAAACTTTGACTAAACCAGGACTAATCCAGGACCAGGGCTAACATTTGGGACTTAACCATGGCACATTCACAGCTAAACTAGGAAAATAACAGGTCTAAATCACTGCTAAACAAGGTCTAGATCAGAACAAATACAGGACTAATCCAGGATTAAACCAGGTCTAAACCAGTAGTAATCAGGAACAAAACAGGTCTAAATCATGACTACACCAGGTCTACACCAGAACCTAAAGAGCTAAACCAGGATTTAAAGAGATCTAAACCAGAATTTAAAGAGGTCTAAACTAGAACTTAAAGAGGTCTAAACCAGGTCTAACCCAAGACTAATCCATGGCTAAACCAGGTCTAAACCAGAATTTAAAAAGGTCTAAACCAGGTCTAACCCAGGACTAATCCATAACTAAACCAGGAAAAAAAGACTAAACCAGGACTAAACCAGGAACAAGTCCCAGTTGGACTAAACCCAGTCTAAACCATAAGTAATCAAGGACTGAATCAGGACAAATCCAGGACAAAACCAGTCCTAAGCCAGAACTACATCCCAGCTAAACCAGGATTAAGCCAGGTACAAACCATACTAGGGTACTAACCCTAACCCAGGTTTAGACCAGAACTAAACCAGGTCTACAGACTAACAGGACTAAACCCTAAAAAAATAGCACTGATACAGGACTAAACCAGGACCAGCTCCTACTAAACCAGGACTAAAACTCTAAATGAAACTGCTGCAAAACCCTAAGTACCACTGGAAGAAACCTGCGTACCTCCAATAGGACTTGCACCACCATTTGAGAACCACTGGCTCTATTCAAAGAAAAGGATGAAGGAATGTGTGAGAATGAATGGTGCGTTTGCTAAATGTGGGAAAGTGGGGCGCTGAAGTTATTTTTACCTGAGGAGGGTGGACGAGTGGCCGTTTGATTCTGGCTCAGTGGACACACACAAAGGTGAAGTCCGCTCTGTGTGATCCCCATAATAAAGACCGATTATGTGGAAAGATGAAACAGGAACTGACAATAAGGCCGACACAAAGTGATGGGGATAATGAGGAGGGTTACAGTGAGCGACAGTGTGGGTTACAGTTCATTTAGTTAAAGGACGAGTAGGCATTTTTCCTGTAGATTTTTTGTGGTTATTTTGTTTCATTCAGTCTTTATAAACCGCTGGCACACTCCCAAAAGGGAAATGGGGGGAAAAAAGGGAAATCCCATTGGCTGTTGCCTGCGACGACAGTAAGATGAAGTGGGAAACAAAGTGAAATGTGGCAAAACAAATAAAAATACAAGGCAAGTGAATGCAAGACGTGATGTTAAACAGGGCTATATTATACTCTTTTTGTATATTTTTAAACCAATGCACATGTTACAACCTTTAAAAACATTATGTGTAGATTACAGAAACAGTTGAAGAGACCAGCAGAGGGCAGCAAAGTGAAAAGAAACAGAGAAAAGAAAGCTTTTTACTTCCTTAAACCTTTTGTATGATGCCGTTTTTACTAAAGAATGAAAAATGTCAGTGAGAACTCAGTGGAAACAGAGCTTTACAACTTTTTTTTTATATAAATGAATGAGAGCAGACTGGATGTAGAGGGCTTCTTGATTGGTCAGTGCTTCCTGGATTGGGAACAAGCCGCTTGGAGCTCACAGAAAGGCAGCGCCAGAGACTACAGGGTTACTCAAACAGGTGTGAATGAAACAACACACAATTCCAGGTATTTTTTTGATGAGGGAACATTATAACATGGTAGAAAGTTGATTTTGGATAATATAGGCCCTTTAATGAGGCTGAGACAAAATGGCGTATTCAATTCCATTCTTATACTGTACATGGTGTTTGAAAAATTGAATGAAATAATGTATAATTGGAAGAAAAATGAGGAAAAGTAATCAATAGGTGGCTTCAAAATGCACAGTATCACAAAAGAAACAGAGCAACTGTGTCAGAAATGTTAATGCCACATTTCATTATTGTATTCTCTCTGCCTCTTGCACCTTTAAGGGGCAGTGTTTGGGACAGACAGACAGACACAGAGGCAGACAGTGTGCAGACCAGCAGACGTTCAAAGTCCACCGACTATAACTGCTGCCTGTGCTCCCTACAATTAGCAGCGCTCATAAATATAGGCTTCACAAACAAATTACAGAAGTCCCAACTGCGGAGGTTAGGCCAGTGACCGCCGGACAGCCAGCGTCCAGCTTTTGGCTTTTCTTTTCCTTCAGGGCACAGTGGAAATAAAACGTTTAGTTTCCACACGGCAGGACAGTTAGGGTCAGCTCAGTTATAGTAATGACTCACTGTGATCTTTTTATCACTAACAACCAGATAGGCACAGCATGACTTCATATCTTATATACAACTTTGTACATGGCAATTACAGCTCAACATTAAAGTCAATGAAAAAATGTTAATCTGTGAGCAAATCTGAATTCTTCTTTCTGCATTCATCTGGGTTTAGGAGTGACACAAATAGTACACTGGCTTCTTGAGTAAATCTGGAATGCCTGAAGACATTTTTCCCACTAATATCATGTCTTTTTATGCCTGCATCCCATTCCCACAGAAGGAAATAAAATGTATGAGGGTTTAACTTGAGCATATGCTGTATCTGTATTGTAGTGTTGTTGCTGCCACCTCCACACTGACCATAAAGTTTAACTCTATTACCCTTTAACATGCATTTGTATGACTGTATGTGGTGCTCTGTGTTGGAAGACTGTGTAAATCAACTACAAGACACATCACAGACACATCAAGTGACTGAGGACAACTATAGCAGTCAGGTTCACATGCTACACTTCTACACTCTCTGTGCAAGGTCTTTATTAATAGCTTTCATACCATACCATTGCATCTTACTAGGCACCTCTACATTTAGGTTTACTAAAAGTGTAATAGAAAAAAAAATTAAAATGTGGCACTATAGAGTAGTTTAAAGCTGCACTATTCTGCTAAATCGACTTTTTTGAGCTTTTAACCATATTATAATGTTGTTTTCACCTCAAAAAAATATACTTGGAGTGGCATTTTGTTTCATTCACCCATGTTTGAGTAATCCTGTATGCTGAGCCCGTCTCCTTCTCAAGAGCTATAAACGCTCGGTCTCATGGCTCTATGTAGACACGTGAAACCAGGAAGTGCTCCTGAGCGTTTCTAAAGCCCATACACCATCATCTGACTCATTCTGATAATTTCAGTACTTAAATTGCCTGTCACTACAAAGCAGTCAGCTAATTTATCTATCTGTTAGCATCATTTTGCTAATAGCCATTCCCTACCGTTGCCAGCAGGGGGCGACAGCCACTTAATCCAAGCATTCTCTGCAAAGTCAAAGTAACAAAACAATATGTTTTCCATACATATACATTATTTTAAGTCATAAAACATGAAATACTAATGCAAAGGAGTCCAAAACTATGTCAAAAAACTTGAAAAAAAGCATAATATATGCCCGTTCACATATGATAAACCTATTGTAGCCTAATAGCATATTAGCAATAGCAGCAAGAATGAGCCATTTTTGGTTGTAATTTTATGTTATGATATTTATTGCATTTTTTAAGATGACAGAAAGTCCTCTCATGAAACAGAAAGCTGTAAATCGAAACAACCCAAAGGAAGTGGACCAAGGTAGAGCTCTGACCCAAAGGAGACATGGGAAACCAGTCAGTCTGAATAATCCTGGCCTGTTTTAACTGGAGCAGGCCGGGACACTCTGAAGCAGGTCCCGGGGCAGACACAGCTGGGCGCTAACAAGCCATTTGCTGCTTAAATGCTCTCCACACCGCTATGCTAATTCCCTGTACACTTCCTTTAGCAGGTCGTTAAAAAGCTGGGCTGTTGTTGTTACACCAGGCTGTACCAGGACCCCATGAAGAATGACCAAATGTTACAGTAAAGTAAGCACAGAGGTAACACAAGGCCACATCTTTCAGCTTTAGAAAGATAAAATTACCCCAGAACTCAGACTTCTCCAGGATGAGCTCATGGTTAAATGGAGTTGTGGGAGTAGAGTAGGCCAGCGCTGGCTTTTGTTACAGCACAGATATAAACACAGGCTCAAACCACTGCCTCAGCCACTATATTCTGTACTGGTGACCTGTCATGTGACTGAAAAAGTAGTGCACGGAAAGATTACTATTATACGTTACAACAGGTACTACAGGTTTAACCATTCATTCACTACGCTTGATGTATAGATTTTTTTTCGTACGATTCAACGATACCAATGCGCATCACCTTGTATTAAATCGCACTGACTTTCAGGATGTTTTTATTGAAAAAAATCAAATATATTGATTTGAGGTATTGTGCATTTTACAGTAAATACAGATGTGTCTTTTTGGAAGTTGTTTTTGAACGGAATGGAAAAATATAAAACTTTGCTTTGTAGGATGTAACGATTCTTCGTAAATCGGCTAAAAATCAATGCATAAGAGAGACATTTTGAATAGGTGCATGCAAGTATAATGGTGCATAATCTGGCTCGCATATTTGGTGCTAGACATCATCACCTGACCATTTTACAGAAGAGAAAGATGAATTTATATAAAGTTTTAGTTTACAGGACTCAGTAAAATCATTAGCCCGACGTGCTGGGAATGTAAAAAGACTGCACAAGAGCTTCATTACTCGGAGCGGCTCTGGAGAGCGCTCCCTCATCTCTCGCACAGACTGGAGGAGCGCACACACAGCGCCCTCGTTCACAAGGGAACGACAACAAGGCGACAAGAAAGACACATCTGAAGGTTTTATTTACGCATGCACCTGTTTGCTTCGTTTGCCAGCAGAAAGTAGCTTGATGTTAGCAGCGAGCTAAAGCAAAGCTAACAACAGCTAAAGTTTATCTGAAATTTCAGTCGCCCCTCCCCCAGAGCGTTTCCATGGAGATCAGCGTCTTTACTGAGGATGTGACTTTCCTCACTGATATTTTTATAAGACTTGACTTTTATTAGGCCCATTATAAATTACTGAGGCATCGATTCATGATAAGCTTCTTCTCTATGCATTGCTTGCTACTATAGTGTGTCTGTTTTAGGAGGAGAGTAGAAAGGTGATCATAAAAATCACTAACAAATAATTTTATATATTTTTGTTATTATTATGTCATTGTTTTAATATTTACTTTTTTATTCAATTTCTATTAGTAAGAAATGTACAGCAGTTTAAGTTTGATAAGGAGACACAAACAGGCTATGTAAAAAAATCCTTTTGGTCATAATTATACTGCAACTAAATCTGCAAATAAAAATCATAAAAAACTGTAATTGTGAACATAAAATCATGAATTGAATCGTGACTTCAGTGCATCGTTACATCCCTATTGCTTTGTGTTCTTTTTTGCGTAATCAGCCACAGATTTAAGAGTAAACATTTATCAGTTTTGGCAAAACGTTAATGTATCAATTGTATTGATATGAAGGTGCTGAATCGTATCAAACTGTATGGTTCTAAATCAGCCGATATTGTTCTTAAATCCTATTAAAACAATGCCAAATAATACGTAGGCCTATCATATCATTTTGTTTGATTTGTAGGAGGACAGAAGAGCATTTGAAGGTATATACAAATTTTAAATAAGGCAAGCCAAAGACACACTCTGACCAATGTGGTAGCTGTGCAATAATTTAAAAATGAGTATTTAATTATTAAAGTTGGTACAAGGTGATGTTCTAGTATGGAGACACATAACATTTGACACAATGAATAAAACTACATACAGCGATAATCACATTAAGTCTGAGCAGCTGATTTGTAAAAATACACATTTAAAGCTTCATAGAGAGGACAAAGTGAGCACTGTCGGAGGAGAAGCACCCTTTTTAACAAATTTTTCACAAAGGCAAAGCTTAGTGCACTGGTATATCTGTTTCTAAATGTTTATAGTGAACTTATTATTTGACATAATTTAGCTGTTTTTTTGTCGCAGTCATCAACAGAGTGTCCTTGCAGGGCTATTGAACCTATAACTCCACACAGCCTGGTAAACTTTGTGTTGTACATGTTTGTTTACACGTCACAATAGTAATAACTTTATAACATTAGTCAATATTCCAGTAACTCAGCTCTTATAGATAACATGATAAATACTATTCTCTTCTGCAGTATCAGGCAGAGCACAAGCCCTGGACAAACAACAAAAACAAACTGAGGAGATCCTTGTTTGGAAGATCCGGGATCTCCGATCACCCAGAGCGGACAGAGGGCTGAGGGCTGGGAGCTGAAGCCCAGGATGGTGAGCTGTCTCTGGGTTTGGACAGGACAGGAAGAGCCCTAAGAGCTTCTCCACTTCCACAGCAGCAGCGAGGATGCAAGCACCAGAGCAAACAATCAGCTGAGAGCGAGTAGAAACAGTCACAGAGATCAGGAGAATTTCTAAAGTTATAAAATGTGGTCAACGCTGGCAGCTCTGACACTTTGAACACCAATGTTTTTCAGACAGAGCGAGGTTTGATACTGGCTACTGCAAAAACAGAGGACTGAGCTGAAAGGCTACTGTACAGGGTTTTAGTTACTGTTTATGCATTTAGTCAAAAGTTGTGAAAATACAGCCAAGCACGGTGGGACTGAGGTTCAGACAGTCCCACGCACAGACAGCAGGGCACAAAAGGAAGCTACCCAGAGCCTGGGTGAAACCCGACCAACGACTGTGGCATGAGTGGTTAGCAAAAACGTTTAGACTTTCATCCAAGGTCAGGGTGGGTTTTCCCAGGATCAGCCTCAGTCAGTTTAGCCTCGCCAGCCAGACAAACTCTCTCCCTAATCTATACAAAGAAGTTAGTCTGGTTCCCCTTCTCTTAAATTGAGTTTCTATGGGCAGAACAATCCCAGGTGGATTAACGAAGCACAGAAACAAAAGGCCAGACAAAAACAGTGCACCGCTGACCCAAACAAACATGGTGGTTTGCTGTTTTTGCCATAAAACACCAGAATACGTCATGTGATGAGCAGCTCTGTATTTATTTGTGAACGGGGACAGCAGCAGAAGCCAGTTGTCCAAAGTGGAAAAAGTGGGTTTGTTTAAATGTGGTCAGACGTCAGCAGGACTTTACTGTTGTTAAAATGGCAACAAGACAAAGAAAAAAACATCACAGAGCAACAGACGAGGACTTCAGCAGAAACAAGAGGTGACGATGGAAAGACCGTTCACCAGGTCAGAGAATTTATAAAATTAGCTCGGTAGGCAGTGCTACCTTGGTTAGCTTCTGCATTCGTAAGATGCGCTGCAGATAAACGGCTGTGATAGGCCAGTTCCAAATCTCTCTGAGTGAGAAACCAGCATGTCCTGCTTTCGAAAAGAAAGTGGGAGAGGAGGTCAGGAAACATAAACGTAATACTGGCACAAGATCTGGAGATGGTCCCCACAGCCGCTGACAAGTTGCCCCAGGTAAACGAGAATGGGTTGCATTTTTTACTAACCTTCAAAGCTGACAAACATCCATAAGTCTGCTGTCTACCCTGAATCAATATCAGGTCTGTACCTTCTGCTAGTTTTCACCTGCATTTACTATTTACTGAAGGAATTCTCTCTTCTGACTGTACACCAGGGATGGGATACTAATAAATAAATCTTCTTTTTCTTGTAAAGCAGAGGGACTGGGACAGACAAGTTTAACCTCCTTCTTTAAAAAGCTATACCTTAAAATCTATCCTCACTTGCATGTCTAATTTTATGGGCGACTAAAACTGTATTTATGTTGGATGGGATGCACAATGTCAGTCCTGCTCTGATGTGCCCAGTCCGTCCTTAATCAGACATATTTGAACTCCACCCTCCTCCCGGCTTGGTCATAACTCTCACACACGTTGGCCCCAGATGTAGCAGCTCTCTCAGATTGGAAACAGAGGTTTGTGGACACGTATTCACTTAAACAGACACCAGCCGACAGAGAGCTGCAGCTGGGGTGACGTCAGAGAGAGGAGAGAGGAGAGAGGAGTGATATCATCCAACAAACCCAGATCCACCTCTGTGCACAGACAGGAGTTTAGAGAGATCCACCAATACTACAAGATAATACCATATGATAAAAACATGTGCTATATACTGGAGTAGATTCAGTAGTAATTCAAGAGTGATTATTTCTTTCTTTTTATCACTGTTTCTCAGTGTAAACAAATGCATTTAGAGCTAAAATATAGACTTTCTCTAACTTCTCCGGCATTAGTGAACAGCCATCCAGAGAGTGTCTTATTGGAGTCTGCCAGCAGTTTAAAATCCTTAATAATAAAGCCTACATAATATGAAGTCCCACAAAAAAAATCAAGTACTGTATTTTCCAGACTACAGGTTGCAATTTTTTCATCGTCTGGCTCAGGGTGCGACGTATACTCAGGTGTGACTTATATATTAAAATATTCAGGTGTTGGTTAGAGGGCGCTCTAGGCTTGTGTACCAGCATCTGCTGCACCTGTACCACTGACAATTTAAAATGTAAACATTACCAACAACAACTTAGGCTATAAAGACAACTGAGAAAGAGCGGAATAATTGGAAATGGAACTGATGCTGAGTCTGACGACAGCCACGCAGAGGAGGAAGCGGCGCTTCGTCTACCTCCGGAGTTGGCGGAGTTGTTCAGAAGCGACACCGAGGATGAAGAATTTAAAGGATTTAGTGATTAGGAGTGAGATGGTGAGTTTGGTGAACTTGTTATATTATGTTCTTTATGCTATAGTTATGTGAATAACTGTTAATATATTACGTTAACATACGAGACACCTATTCAGTTCGTTGTTTATTGCCTGGAAAATCCAGGCTGATATGTCTCTGTGTTGTTCTACAGAGAAATATCAGTCTGATCATCACGCCGTCCGCAGTGGTTTACTCAAATCCAAACCGTACCGTGCATTTTGATTGGTTTATTTAAGTCACGTGTTCTTCGCGAGCAGCCTCACTCGTACGCGTCTCCTCACCGACAACAATAATGATGGCGCACCGAGGAGCCGAGAGTTTGTTTCATTCAGCGGTATGGTACAGTAATGTTGAAATAACTCCCTCGTTCCTCCCTCGTGGCTTCACTACTCCGTTTGTTTACTTTCTCACTTTCTTGTCGCTTTGTTAACGTCACGTCCGCCATTTTCTGATTGGCTAACTCCGCTGTCCGTTAATTCGGGTTTGCTCCGCTCTAGAAATCGAATTGATTCTAAGGCGACCAGACTCATCCACTGGTACAGCGGTGAGTCTGGAATTTCCAGGCAACGTTGTTTATGCTTCATGTAGCTGAATAACCATCAATGTGTTACGTTAGCAAACCGCACACCTATTCAGCCTGTTGTTCTCTGTTCTATTATTACTATAACTTGCCTTTCAAGATGAAATATCTGTTCTTGGTGTCGGATTTTGTAAAATAACTTTCCCAAAAAAAATGCGCCTTATAGTCCAGTGCGACTTATATATCTTTTTTTCTTCTTCATTATGCAATTTTTGGCTAGTGCCACTTATACTCCGGAGCGACTTGTAGTCCAGAAAATACGGTAGTTCCCATTTAATAACATCCTTAGCTGAAATCTTTCTTACAGAGTATCAGTGATTACAGTATGCAGCTGAGTGATGACAGTTTTCTCAGTGTAACAGACACCAAGTCCCTGCTTTCTTCCAGGAGTCGCGATCATTCTCATGCACAGTACTTTGATATGTGCATGTTTTAGCATTTATATACCAATTCTTGCCCAGGCACATGTCCGGGCATCTATGCAACTGAAGGACCCCAGCTTTCCCGCCCAGCCTGTAGCAGTTTGGGGATCTTATACTTCTAAAACACCCCAAATTACTATATATTTTGCTAATTTCTCTGGCAAAGAACCTCGCAGAACAAAAAATCAAAACACATTCTGTAGCTTTCCCCAAGCTCTACCTGCACAAAGAGTTTGAGTGAGATAGCCTTATTCATTTTCTTAAAAAAAACAACAAAAAAAAAACATCTTTAACTGTTTGCATTGTCTAATTCTAACACACTTGTTTGCGTTTTAATAGGCATTACTAAAACAAATGGCTTTATTAAGTTGATTTCTTTCATAAAATTAAGAAAATCGGCCATACTTATTGGTCCTGCTCTGAATTAAAAAAAATCAGTATCAGCATCAGCCAAAAAAAACCCCATACCATCTAGTATTTTCATAGGTTTTTACACAAGATGCCCTTCCTGACAAAACCCTCTTCATTTGTCCAGGCTTTGAACATATGTTTTGTGTCTTCTCATCACAGAATCAAACCCCTGATGTCAATAAATTGTCCCACGTCCTTAAGTATTTCCAAAAGTACATCTGCAGTATAGATTTCTTCCTTAATCCATTGGAAAACCACAGTATTGCTGCAGTGGGACCAAAAACCTGTGGCCCATAAGAGTTTGGACCGGACGAGGGTTGACAGAGGTGCCTGTATTTAAAACAAATGGCTCCTCAGTGTAAAAGATAAGAGCACATATAACCCGCCCCGCGCTGCAGCCCTGTACGGCCGTCTTTGTGCTGGTGATAGTTTGTCTTTCAGAGCTTTGACACTGACACCGTTTGCAGCCACTGACCCAGATTTACACTCCTCCATGATCAGATGGAAGCCGTTTTTTACAGCTATGAGAGAAGATGCCAAAATAAGGAAAGAGTGGATTTCTGCAGAGTTGAATTTTGGCACATATCTTTCAGTATATATCCAGTTTTAATAAGCACACGCAGACTTTTTGCAAAGCTCAGCATTTTCTGTATACCTCATATATGCACAGTTCCTCATTTCACTTTGTTTTAAGTAGTAGGTCACTTTCTTTACCACTGGGGGCAAAATGTAAGACCTTTTTAATGCCACTCATAATATCACATGCTTCTTGATGCAGCTGTATGTGTAACCTTATATTGTCTGATTTCACTTGTTTCATGCATAAAAGTAATATTAGTAAAAGCCTGCAGCAGATACTAATTTACATGTGACCTGAAATGTTTTCAAGATCATGTTGGTATTTGAAATTCTGAGACTGATGATCCAAAAAATAAAATTCTTTAAAGGGCTTGATGTTTTTAGTGCTCTTACCTCCCAGCAAGGAGAGTGCGAACTCCGAACAACACATAAACTCTCTGGGTTTCTCTCTGGTTGCTTAGTTATTTAATCGGTCGGTGAGGTAAAGCTAGTCTAAACTATTCCTCAATCATTTTATTTTTCATTTTGTTGAAGATAGCATAGATGATTTTGACCTAACAGTATATTTTAGAGTTATCTTTTAAATGATTTTTATCTTTTCTAAATGTTTTATTAGCAAATTAAAGTAAAGTCAATTGTTTGTGTAAGACTCTCACTAGGGCTGCACGATATGGAGAAAACATGCGATATTCGATAACTATGTTGAAAATTGCGATAACGATATTATTGCAATATTTGAAAATAGAGCCTACTTTTCGAACATAGTGAGTTAAATTCTCTACATTTCACAAAAATGTAAGTTCCTGTATTTACAAGTCAAAACAGCGACAAAATCAAAACTTAACACAGACTAAACCAGGAATAAAACAAGGCTAAGCTGTGACTAAATTAATTAAATTACCACTAAAACTGGACTTTTTAAACATTTTTATTTAGTCACAACACATGTTCTTTTGGAAAATGATTCTTCAGTGTAAATCTCTGTTAGATGGAAGACCACAGCGTTAATGCGATATATTTAGATTCTTGCGATACGGATATTGCATTTGTTGATATTGCGATAACGATAATTCTGCGATATATTGTGGAGCCCTAATTCTGCCCCCGCTAACAATTTCTTTGGTCGACTACAACTCTAGAGTCTGCATGTTCTCCCCGTGTTACTGTGGGTTCTCCGGCTTCCTCCTACCATCATGTGTTTGGTGAATTGTTGACTCTAAATTACCCCTAGTGAGTGAATGTGAGAGTGAATGGTTGTCTGTCACTGTGTGTGTCTCTGTGTCAGTCCTGTGACTAACTGGCCCCTGTCCAGGATGCACCCCACCTAAGGCTCAAAGTTACTGGGATAGGCTCCAGTACCCACGACTCCTAACAGGAATAAGCAGAAGAAGATGAATGAATGCACATTTTTAAACCCTGGGTGATAATTTATTTAGTCCTGGCTTAAACCCTGATTCTGTTGTTTCAGGTGTTAGTCCTTAGTCCTTGTATGGGCCAACTTTAGTCCTGGTTTAGTCCTGGATTTAGTTCTGGTTTACACCCAGTTTAATTCCAGATTTCGTCCTGTGTGATAGGCCTATTTGAACAGTAGTTTGTCTGTTTATTCCTGGTTTACTCCAGCTTTGTTGAGATTTAGGACCAGTTTAAGTCTTGTTTAAGATGAAATCGTTATTTTTTCTTTGGCTTAATCCTGATTTAGGCCTCTTTAAGTCTGTTTAAGAGGATACAGAGAAAAGCTAAATATGTTCTGTGGTGTTACTCAGAGTGAAAAGTTTGAGAACCACTGACTCATTGTATTTATCTTAGTAGTACTTTGTTACTTTGTTGATGCCTGTCTTGTGTGTGAAGCATAGCTAACTTAGTGACTTACTGTAAGCTGTTATCTCCTTCTCACGTGCACTCCTCCCTCCTCCTGCTCTTGCACCTTTCCCACCGTGCACTTCTTCACCTCCACACTTATCTTCCTCCAGCTGCGAAACCTCCGTGTCTCAGGTTAATGACAGGCCTGGACAAACTGACCACACTCATTACGAAGCGCGCTGACATTCCTGAGCTCGGAGGTGTAAACAGCCCTCTACCTCTGCCCTGCCTGTGCACTTTGAGCCTTTGACTCTTGGTGGAGGAGGAAGCCCTTGGGGAAACTCCAACTCAGGTTTCAGGAAAGAATATACAACAGCCCCCAGTCCATACAGTGACTGAGAGAGAGGACAGAGTGGAAGGGTGAGACTTTGACAAGGATTTAATATGACTGTGGTGAAAATGTCTGTTTAATAGATGGCTTACAATACATCTTAACTAGGTCTAAACTGGGACTAAACCAGAATTCACCCAAACCACCCTAACCAAAGCCAGAACTAAGACCACTCTTTGACTAAATTATGGGTAAAACAAGAAAGAAAACTGAACCTATGAACAAAACCAATACTAAACTTAGACTAAAAGACTAGGTTAATCAGATTCAGGACTAAAACAGAACTAAATGTGGACTATGTTATAACAATCAACCATGCACTTCAAAGTAACAAAGAACAAAACCTTAACTTAGACCAACAATAACAGACAAAGCTTTAAAAAAAAAACAGAACTAAATAAGGAATTAGCAAAGTAAATGCTGCTGTATTACGCAAAATCACCTTTTTTTTTTTTAGCTTTCTACCATGTTACGATGTTGTTCACTCATCAAAAACATACCTGGAGTTGTTTTGTTTCATTCATGCTCTGTAGTCTCTGGCGCTGAGTTTTGGAACCCTCAAAAAGCTTGGTCGCACAAAGCTCCGCCTCTCCCACAAAGCCCCGCCCACTCCAGGAAGCACTGGCCAATCAACAAGCCCTCTACATCCAGTCTGCTCTCATTCATTTATCCAAAAAAAAACTGGGTACAGCTCTGTTTCCACTGATTCCTCACAGATATTTTTATTTTTGCAGTAAAATGGCATCATACAAAAAGTTTAAGGAAGTGCTTTTTTTCTTTGATTATGTTCAAAAGACAAGAACTAACCCTAAGAATAAGCCAGTATCAAGATCAAACTCAACTGGGACTAAACCAAGGCTTGGATAAAAACTACATTATAACAAACCAAAGATCAACTCCAGGACTAAACCTGGACAGATTTCATGTTGCTGTTTAAAAACCTTGACTATGAGGCTCCACATTAATTATTTCTCACCAGTAAACCAGGACTACACGTCATTAAACCAGGACAAATGCAGAAGTTAACTATGACTAAGCTTGAAATAAACTGTAGCTCGACAAAGACAAAACCTCAGATCAAACCAGCACTAAGCCTGACTTTAAACTTAGACTAAACCAGTAAGTAAAGGTGGATCAATTCTGACTTCAACAGAAAAGAAAAACAAGGTCTAAATAAAAAAAAAAAAAAAAAAAATATTCAGAATAAGCTGGAACAGAGTCCAAACCCAAGACCAAGCCAAGACTCATCCAAGAAAATTAAACCAGGACTAAATCCAGAAGTAGATCAGAAATAATAGTTTCATACCCAGTGGTGGAATGTAACGTAAGTACTTAGTCACTTTTTTTTTTTATGTATCTGTACTTTACTTGACTAAATTTTACAAAGCATACTTTTAATTTTAACTCCACTACATTTTTGAATTGGTTTAAAGTAAAACGTATTTTTAAAATGATTAGTTTTTGCCGAGTCGTCATTGTAGACCCAGTGCTTCAGTATAAAAGATGCAGTAAAGTAGTACTCTTCAGAAAAACCTCACCTACAGATTCAGTCTCTTCTGTTGCATGGTTAACCTTTAGCTTTCAGCACAGTTACATTACATTACATTTAACAAATTCATTAGTTCTTGAATCTGTGTAAAATACTTTACTTTTTTACACACAAGAACAGTTGAAAGTAAGTACTTTTATACTTTTACTAAACATTTTCACGCAATACTTTGACTTGGGTAAACTTTTGCTTCTTTATCTGTACTTTGACTTAAGTTAAAAAAAAAAAAAAAAAAAACTTCTTCCACCACCCTTCACATCTATCAAAAAATAACAAATAAACCAGACAAAATGTGGGTTAATAAAGAGAGAACTTTGGACAAAACTCATAGGCTACCAAAATCAGGACAAAAATCCAAAATCTGGACAAAAACCAAGACTGGACCCAAGAATTTACTTTGCAACAATATGATGCTGATTTAAGACTAAACCAGAATCTAAACCAGGGCGCAATCTCCAAGTTACTGCTTAGAAACTTTACAACAGGGCTCCTCAGCTCTTTGCATCCCCCAGTGGCTCTCACTGCCCTGGATCAAGCTGATTTATTGAGCCCTGTAACAATTTCTCCAGATTCTCGTGTTGAAATATGGACCATTTTAAAATCTTTACGGTCCACGGCGTGAACCCTTAACCAGCAGGCGGACATAAACTCAAAAACACCTAACTTTAATTGGACATCTGTTTTGATAGCGTTACCCGAGTCTTAAATTTCCCAGCTACACATACCGTTAGGATAGAGACTCCTGGGGCTAGCTATGGCCAAGAGTTTAGCCCAAAAAAGACTACGAGGAACAGGTGTGCCACTCTCAGGAGAATAGCAGCAACTTTATTACCTTCGTCAGCAAAAAATAAGCTGGAGAAGTTTGCAAAAGCAGAGCCGTTTGAGACGAGAGCGTGTGCGTAAAGTTAGCTAAAAGCGAAACTTAGCGCAAAACCCGGTTCTTCATGGTTAATTTACCTTGTGACTTTGTTGTCTGTCCGTCCTCCTCTCTCTCCTCTCTCTCTGTCGGCTTTTCCCGTTCACCTTCGCCCGTATTTCGATGCAACTCGTCTCATAACTTCCTCGCAAACCTCTCCAACTTTCTTTTACGCACTCGTCTCATTCATTTTTCTCCCCAAAATTAGACGTTCATGTCTCGCGTCTCTTGCCAGCGTCTTCCCAGAGACAGAGTCCTGCTCCCTTTGCACCGCAGACTGCTCTGGGACGTCCACTCTCACTGCTGCTCCTCCATTCAACAGACTCATCCCATATTGCTTTAAAAGGCCCGATGCGGGGTCGGGTTTCCGCAGGAGTCGGCCCCCTTATGGCGCACACACGCGCTGCTCGGCTCGGGACACTGCGCTGCGCGGCTGCTTTGGGTTTTCCCTCAGGATGTAAAAACAGTCTGCTGCTATTAGACCACGCTTAAGGGTCTGCAACTAGAATTAGGGCTAAAGTAGGATAGAGAGATGGATTAAAATAGCCAAGAATTACAATTAAGCGGAAAGTAATTAAAAGCCAGGACAAAAATACACGCTACACAAGGACAAAGTGCTAAACCAGACACAGTGCTTCACATTGTGATGGCTTTATGCACAGAGAAGCAGCCTACTGTGTATTATACTGGGATTAATGAGAAAAATGACCATTATTACACATTAGGTTGTCTACATCAGTTTCTCAACCAGGGGTACGGGGACTCCCTAGGGGTACGGGAGCACTTTTCAGCAGGAATTATTTCATCATTTGATAAGAATATATTTGTGATCCTTTCATATTAAAGCATTGAAACTAACACGCTCAAGTGTCCTATTGACTGATAAAAAGGATGTGAAACTGCTGAAACTTTTATTTGAATAGGCCTGTTTAATCATATATTTTTTTTGTTGTTTTGTTTTTAGTTTGTTTTAAAGATGAGTTATTCAAGTTATGATTTTTTTTATTATGAGTTTAGGATTTTTGTTTTCATTCTGAATTTAAAATATATAGTAAAATTGTTATCTTTTTATTTATTGATTTGTGTGTGTATGTATGTATGTATGTATGTATGTGTGTGTATGTATGTATGTATGTAGGGTTAGGGTTACCAAAAATATTGACAAATTTTTGTTCTTACCCATCCCCGTTGACCAAAATTTAGCATGGATGATTTTTTTATAACAAATATTTCTGTCTGGGTTCTACGTGGTTAAACTTAGATTACATACATGCAGTATGTATGTATGTATTTATGTATGTGTGTGTGTATGTATGTATGTATGTATGTATGTGTATGTATGTATGTGTATTTATGTATGTATGTGTGTATGTATGTATGTGTGTGTCTGTATGTATGTGTATTTATGTATGTGTGTGTAGGTATGTATGTATGTATGTGTGTATGTATGTATGTATGTATATTTATGTAAGTATGTATGTGTGAGTGTATGTATGTATGTATTTATGTAGGTATGTATTTATGTACGTATGTATGTATATATGTACGTATGTATGTATTTATGTGTGTATGTATGTATGTGTGTGTGTATGTATGTATGTAGGTATGTATTTATGTACGTATGTATGTAAGTATGTATGTATGTAAGTATGTATGTATGTATGTATGTATGTATGTATTTTAAAGGGAGGGTTTTTATCTGATTTTTAAAGCAAAAATGTAGCACTTATAATAAAACTGACCACTTTTGTACGAGTGAGCGTGTACGCATGGGATGACACAAAACCCAGGGGGTACACGACACAAAAAAGGTCAGGAACCGCTGGCCTACATTCCCAGTCAAAAAAAAAAAACTCTCAAACCAATCACTTTTCATATGTAGTCACAAATAAAATGATTTTTAGTTCATAAAAGGCATGACACTAATTCTATTGCACCCAAAGGAGAACTAGAACTCAGTAGCAAAATGCAACAATGTAGCCAGAAGTGATTACCATATTTGGCAATAGGTCAAAGGATGTGAAGTTTAAAATGTTTTGGTTAAAAAGATACTTGTAGTTTGTGATGTTGCTTACAAAAGACCCACTGAAAAGCACCTAGGCCTGGATATAGTAAAGGAATCTGAGAGTTCTCCCAGGTCATCATGGTACTAAAGTACTATAACCATGAATAATAGTGGTTGGCTCAGCGTTTCTCTGGACTGTGGGTTCTCGGGCAGGTTGCAGTTTAATTTTCAGCATCATTAACACCAGAATTCAATTTAATTTCTTCTAAACCATACAGTACAGAGTTAAAGGTCCCCTGTTCTGCTAAATCAACTTTTTTGAGCTTTAACCATAATCTTGTTTCCACCTCAAAAACAAACCTGGAGTAGTATTTTGTTTCATTTTTACTTGTTTGAGTAAACCTGCATGCTGAGGCCGTCCCCTTCTCAAGAGCTGAAAACGCTTGGTGTACGAAGACAGGAAGTGCTCCAGTGCATTTCTAAAACCCATACACCGTCCCCGGCTCATTTCAGCGCTTAAACTGCCATCACTAAGACGCATTTATCTGTCTGTTAGCGCCATGTTGCTAATAGCCATGCTAATTTATGCTCTGTCTAGTCCCCACGGTTGCCAGCAGGGGGCGACAGACACTTAATCCAAGCGTTCTCTGCAAACTGAAAATAACAGCTCCCAAACAGAAGACGTTTTCCATGCAGATACATTATTTTAAGTAATAAAATGTGAAATACTAAAGCAAAAATGTCCAAAATTATTTCAAAAATAGAGAAAAAGCATAATATAGGACCTTTAAATGTGATTTTCCTGTGGTGAAACTAAAACACTGTGGAGTCGCCATAGTAAATCTGCCTCTGAGTGTGCAGTGATTCACATCTTGCGAATCTTCAGGCTTGGGACTGGCACAAAGGGTACACTGGCTTGTCACTGTCTGCATCTTCTGCCCCTAACAAATACGGTTTACTGTCTATTCTCCTAAAGCTGGCTGTATATTGAACATACAGAATGCACAGACCACCATGACGGAGGCTTAGGTACTGTATAATTGGACTACATTTGTTTATTGGCCTGAGCTTTACTGGAATCAAAGCCGTTAAATCCCTGTGTGGGACTGTGTAATGATTCATTATCGGGGCAGTAAAAGAAATGTGAGGGGGTAATTTTAGATCTGGGTCTAGACGGGCTTTTATTCTGAATCAGCTGAGTCTGAAGGAGTCGCTTTAAACGTCAGAAATGGTCCCGGGACAACAGCACTCAGGTTTGATTCTGTTTCTACAAGATACTCAATAAACCAAGCCTAAATTGGAACTAAACCTACGACTGAATCTTGGACTAAACCACTATGGGAACACCACAGCTAAATTAAACATTACTAGGAAGTTTAATAGCTAGAAACCAGAACTAAATGAGGACTAATCATGTGACCAAACCGTGTGTAAACAAGGACTTAACAAGGATCCAATCCAAACCAGGACTGGATGCAGGAATAGACCAAATAGTGAGAACTAAACCCATGAGCAACACAAGACTAAACCAGACTAAACCAGACTAAACCAATAAATGCAGTAAAGATACGTAACCCTCAGACACCTGGCTCCCTTTTAGGTTTTTCAAATGCATTTTTTGCTCTTGTTTTTGGTATTTCTTATGCTGCAATGATGGTATTTGATAAAGATGTTCATCAGTAAATACATTTTAGAATTTCAACATCACAGCTGAAAAACAAAAACAACAGAATTGTCTTCTGTCTAGACAAAAATATCACACTCTTCCTCTTAAAGCCCTTTTTGGTCTCATTAGCTGCGTTTCCATTGACCATCAAATTGCGCAAATTGGATTTGCCATTTGTAATGGCACAAAAAATAAAAATGTGTCAAAATCAGTGTTTGGGCAGAGACCTGTCTGGGACTGGTAATCCCCGCACACACATCTTTAAATAGTAAATAATTCATGTTTTATTTACAAATATATGGGAATTATGTGAACAAACTGGCACTTAGGGGGGTAAAAAATATGAATTCACTTTTGCTATGTATGATGAGAACGGGTTTTTTTTTTTATGTTTTATATTTTGAAATGTGACCCAGTGACCTAAAAGGGCTTTAGGGGAAGAACTTGATTTTTTTTTTTTTAATAAAACCCAAGACATTGCTTAAAGGTTCAAACTAGGACTAAACAAGACAACATCCAAGCCCAAATCAGAACCAGAACCATAACCATAAGTAGAGAGTCAAACTTAGAACTAGTTCAAGATTAAACCCAGGACTAACTTTGGTCTAAATTAGGTTTAAACAAGAGCTAAAGTAGACCCGGACTGAACCAGGTTTGCTTTGCTTACTACACTGTACCACAAACATAATCTGTAACTATAATGTAAGAAACATTAGCCTGAGTCTAAATGCAGTTCCTTGCAGCAGCCATGGGAGTGGTCCTGTACAGTAACTATATACAGTAAACATTATAGACCTCTATATTTGATGTGATTTCCGTGTAGGCTGCAGCTCTGGTTTTATTTGGACTCGTCTTTTCTCTCTGTGTGTCTCTGTGTGTCTCAGTGTCTGGGAGTATTTGAGCATCAGGACTATTGTTGGGTGTGCCGCCTCTGCTGCTGCATGCCTCTCACATTAACACACTTAACATGGCTCCATCCAGCTCTGCATTATAATTAGATTTGAAAAGTTGATTTCATCATTGTCTTGGTCTGTTGTACCGCTTTGTTACTGTCAGAAAACCCAAACATCAGCAAAAGAACAAGTCTGGAGTCAGTGGTGCTGTAAGTAGGTCGACTAATTAATTAATGTCAAATGACCAATGGTACGAGAAAGTACTAAAGAAAAACTTCAATTTTTACTTAAAAATTCTGTCCAGACAAACTCTTTTTCCTATTCTATACAAAGAAGTTAGTCTGGTACCCTTAAATTTCATTTCTATGGGTGGAACAATCACAGGCGGAGTAACCAATCACATAAGCAGTGCACCGCTGACACAAACAAACATGGCGGTTTGCCGTTTTTGTCATAAAACAACAGACTGCGGCGTATTATGAACAGCTCTGTACTTATTTCTGAACGGGGACAGCAGCAGAAGCCAGCTGTACAAAGACTTCCGGAAAAAGTGGATTTGTTTGAATGTAGTCGTTACGTCGGATGTCAACAGGACTTTACTGTTGTTAAAATGAAAACAGGGCAAAGAAACAAAAAAGACTCTAAACGCACTAAACGCTGTTAATCAGGTCAGAGTTTTTAAATTCGCTCCAGGCCAGTTCCAAATCAACCTGAGAGAAAAACTTTGCTATGAGTGAGGAACCAGACTGTCCTGCTTTTGAAAAGAAAGTAGAAGAGGCTACACATAAAAATTCTTGGACCATTTCTCACGAAACGTAACCTATAGATGAAAACATATCCTATTCTGTGCCTCTCCGACCACCACCAAACACACAATCACACTAACACATTTATGCATTGGCAAGGTGGGTGAAGTGTCCTGCACATGAACACAACTACAGTATGAACTAGACAGAGCGGGACTTTAACTTCCGGGTATAGGACGGCCGCTCTAGCTCCTGAGCCACTGTTGCCCCAGTTGATGATTTGGTAAGTTCTTCTCCTTTCTTTTCGAAAGCAGGACAGTCTGGTTCCTCTCTCGCAGCGAAGCAAATACAAATATGGAATACGGAAGCGAATCTTCTATCAACAATAACCAAGATGGCACCACAGCAAATTAATAACTTCTCTCACTCGATAAAGGCCGTTTAGTGCTTTCCTTTGTCACCTGTTCATTCTGCTGAAGTCCATGTTCTTGTTCAGTCCTCTCTGGGATTTTTTTTCTTCATTTTGTTGCCATTGTAACAACAGTAAAGTCCTGTTGACTTCCGACGTAAGGAACACATTTAAACAAACCCACTTTTTCCGCAAATCTTTGTACAACTGTTTTCTGCTGCTGTCCCTGTTCAGAAATAACCATACTATCTTCTTTGTATAGAATAGGAAAAGACTTTGTCTGGCCGGCCAGGCTAGTTCAGAGGAGTGATAGTGAATATATGGTTAGAAGGATGCTGAGGTTAGAGCTGGAGGTCTAGAGGAGATTTATGGATGTGTGAAGGAGGACATGGCGACCTGTGAAGGAAACAGATGCACGGAAAAGATGGGGACAAACTGCACATTGTTAGAATAAAAGTCTTACATTCTTACACAGTACAATACTGTTGGAAATCCCCTTCACACTGAATGACCATTGCTTAAACACAAATTTCTGATGACCGGATTTTCCAAGAGAAACTGTGTCCTGGAAAAGAACTAGGTTTAGGAACAGTCTGAGTTTCCAGCTGCAGCAGAGACTGGACTTCAGAGCCGTCCACTGCAGATCAAACAGTGGCTCAGTGCTCTCAGTCAAAACACCAGGCAGCCCACATGGTTCAGATGCCTCAGTGTCCGGGGCCACAGCTGCCAGGACAGAGGCAGAGACAGAGGCGGGACAGAGGGTTAGGGTTAGGACAAGCACCAACACGAAACCTGACTGTAGCTGAGGCTGACCCATGACTAAATGGTTCAGCATGAGTGACAAACACACATGTCAGTCAAAGTCACTACATGCACAATGTTTGAATTAAAAAGTTGCTTGTAAATTATGAAAATGACTATAAAAGGTTTTGCAAGCAATGAGGACATAATAACTACTTTTTTGGTAAAGTTTCACCCACTCTGAACCAGTTTTAAATGTCATTTTAAGAAAAGGAAATGTGGGAACAACCATAGAATTACCCATGTGGTCATGAAACGCTCTGAAAATGCAAAAAGTGATGTCAAAGCAGAACCTGATGGAGATGTATTGGTCCCTGAACATCTCTACATTTGGGTTGCCTGCCCCAAATCCTGACATTTTCCGAATGTCTCTCCCTGCTCTCTCCCTCATGATTTCAACTGACTCCACTGTTCATCAATAAAGCCTTAAAATGTCCCAAAATATTATCTTGATTGTAGAAATATGAAAACTCATGGCCAGAAATGTATTTATTGTACTGTTCACTTATGACTTTTCCTTCCCGTTTTGGCAAAGTGGTTAGCACTGTCACCTCACGGCTGGGCCTGTCTGTGTGGAGTCTGTGTGTGGAGGATGTTCTCTCTGTGTCTGGATGGGTGTTCCCCTGGTGCTCTGGTTTCCTTCATCAACCTAAAACTTGCACAACAGGCTAATCCTCCAGCTAGGTACTCCTGACCAAGATCCTGGCCCAAGATCTGGAGAAGGGTCCCCACTGCTCCTGGCAGGACGTCCCAGCAGCACTGAAGGAATGGGTTAAATGCAGAGAACAGATTTCTCTACAGGGACAATGAAGTCTATCTTAACCAAACCTGGTAGAAATAGGTCAAAATTAAAAGAATTACGAGTGCGCTTCTCCCTCATCTGTGCTCAGTTTGTTTGATCTGGAGAGTAGAAACTGGAAGTACTTCACTGGAGGTTTTGAAGAAGTTTATGTAAATGCAAAGAAGAGTTATTTTGAAGTGATCACACCCCGTTAAAAATAGCTTTGCCTGATACAGTACAATATCCCGCACAGTTGCAAAGTTAAGTTAAAAACACCAAGTTTCTCATTTGCTTCTTAAAGCCATAATTTAGCGTAAACTCTTGCCTTTCTGCTGACGGTAATCCACATTTTCTATTTGATCAAAGCTACTACCGTTTGAGTTATGCTCTTGTTTTGCACCGAGGATTGTTTCTTGTACTTTTACGGCACATAAAACTACACCACAATATAAATAAACAAAATGGCAGCCAGAGTTTGCCCTCTTCACTTCACTTTGTTTTTTGGAGAAACGTGTCCTGCTCCTTACCGCAGCACTGATGGAGATTGTAGCTCTTCTTGCTCTGGCTGTTAAACCAGCGTGGAGTGAGTTAGAGGAACAAATAGTTTTTCTCGTTTTCTCGTGTGATGTCTTTTGAGCGTTTTATTGCCGTTTGGCCGGCCGCTGAGGAACCGCAGAGGGAGTGGAGCGCGATGGAAACTGCGTATAAAAAAGAGCATAAAACACTTTAACAGCGACAATGTCAGAGAAAGAAAGAGAGGATGATTTTTAGAGACGAGGAGGGTAACACGTTTGAAAAGTGTTGTAGTGCTTCAGACTGGGCATAAAGCTGTGGTTGGCAGGGGTTGGGGTTGTATAATACTCACTTAATGCCCAAACATACCAATGCAAATGGCTCTTTGGAAAGACTAGTATGATGATAGTGAAGCACTTTGATTACCCTTCCTTTATTTCATCTTTGAAGTATCTTTGGCATTTGGTCTTCAAAGTTTCTGCAGTCAAATTCTGCCTTCTGCTCCTTCTGCAGTCCACAATTAACTCTGTAAATCTGCTTCTCATGCACCTACTTCATTCCAAAGACAATCACAAGCCACACTTTAAGGATAAATTCAAAGGGTTGCGTCAGGTGAGGAAACAAAGACTTTATTGTCCTCGTAGGTACATTTGTCCTGTGCATTTGGTGCATCCTCCAGTGCTGCTGGGGCAGTCTGTCAGGAGCAGCACCCGATGATTCTTCTCCAGATCTAGAGCCAGGATCCAGGTCCGGAGTACCAAGCTGCAGGATTATCCTGTTGTGCATCAGTAAACGTAATCTGGCATAAATCTATTCCAACATACAAATCACTGCAACCCAGGAGAAAGATGATTGGGAGAATGTTTTGTAAAGTTTGTTTATTTGATATGGAACATGATTTTCACTATTTATTATTTATCATGCTCAAAATAGTTTAGTCAAACATTTAAATCAACTTTTTTTTTTTAGCTTTTAACCATGTTATAATGTTGTTTGCACCTCAAAAACATACCTCGATTTGTGCTTTGTTTAATTCACACGTTTGAGTAATCCTGTATGCTGGGCCCTCAGTCTTTTATTTGATATGGAACATGATTTTCCCCATTTATTATTTATCATGCACAAAATAGTCTAGTCAAACATTAAAAGGTCCCCTGTTCTATGCTAAATCAACTTTTCTTTTTCTTTTCTTTTTTAGCTTTTAACCATGTTGTTTGCACCTCAAAAACATACCTAGACATGTTTGAGTAATCCTGTACACTGGGCCCTCAGTTTCTACCAGTCACATGAAACTATTTCAGCGCATTTCATCACTACAAAGCAGCTCATTTATCTGTTGGCATCATTTTGCTAAAAATCGTGCTAAAAACAATTTTATGACCTGTTCAGTCCCCCACCTAACCCTAGAGTCAAAGCAACAGCTCCCCAAAAGAAGACGTTTTCCACATATACATGATTTTAAAATATAAAATACAAATATGCACCATGGCTAGCGGTCACATGAGTTAATAACATTTATTTTAATACACTGGCCTTGAATCAGATTCTCTTGCTTCACTCTGCTCTCCATCATCTCTCTGTCAGTGTGGTCCTGACTACAACACTGCACACAACATTTAACATTTTGAACATACATTATGAGTTTTAGAATGGAAACTCCCTCCTCTGTGATAACACTCCCTTGTTGCCTGTGTCCGTGTCCCGTTGGCCCCTCATTGGCTGCTCTGTCCTCCGGCTGCTTGTGTGGTCCGTTTGACGTGCCCCAGCCCACAAAAGCTGGACAGACGTGTCGCAGGTACAGGGTCACTCCTCCGAACTCGGTTGTCAAAGGAAGTAACAGGACTCCCGTGAAGTTTTTACAGTGACCACACCATGCAAAACTGTTACAGGCTCTAAAACAGAAGTCTGGGCTGGTAATGACAAAAGCACAAGAGTCATGTTGGACGGTAAATCTTATCATAAATCTCCAGTCTGACCGTCCAAGAACCATAAATTCTTTTAGTTTTGACAACAGATCTAATGGGACTAGATATCATAATGTTTCTTTATGGACAATTTTGTTCCTGTACAAATACTTACATGTCCCATTGGGGAGGAGGAGGTGTTTTTTGTGAATTCAGGCTGTTTTACATGCAGTGGGGCAAAAAAGTATTTAGTCAGCCACCAATTGTGCAAGTTCTCCCACTTAAAAAGATGAGAGAGGCCTGTAATTTGCATCATAGGTTTACCTCAACTATGAGAGACAAAATGAGAAAAAAAAATCCAGAAAAATCACATTGTCCGATTTTTAAAGAATTTATTTGCAAATTATGGTGGAAAATAAGTATTTGGTCAATAACAAAAGTTCATCTCAATACTTTGTTATATACCCTTTGTTGGCAATGACAGAGGTCAAACGTTTTCTGTAAGTCTTCACAAGGTTTTTACAAACTGTTGCTGGTATTTTGGCCCATTCCTCCATGCAGATCTCCTCTAGAGCAGTGATGTTTGGGGCTGTCGCTGGGCAACACGGACTTTCAACTCCCTCCAAAGATTTCCTATGGGGTTGAGATCTGGAGACTGGCTAGGCCACTCCAGGACCTTGAAATGCTTCTTACGAAGCCACTCCTTCGTTACCCGGGCAGTGTGTTTGGGATCATTGTCATGCTGAAAGACCCAGCCACGTTTCATCTTCAATGCCCTTGCTGATGGAAGGAGGTTTTCACTCAAAATCTGACGATACATGGCCCCATTCATTCTTTCCTTTACACGGATCAGTCGTCCTGGTCCCTTTGCTGAAAAACAGCCCCAAAGCATGATGTTCCCACCCCCATGCTTTACAGTAGGTATGGTGTTCTTTGGATGCAACTCAGCATTCTTTCTCCTCCAAACACGACAAGTAGAGGTTTTACCAAAAAGTTCTATTTTGGTTTCATCTGACCATATGACATTCTCCCAGTCCTCTTCTGGATCATCCAAATGCTCTGTAGCAAACTTCAGACGGCCTGCACATGTACTGGCTTTAGCAGGGGGACACGTCTGGCACTGCAGGATTTGAGTCCCTGGCGGCGTAGTGTGTTACTGATGGTAGCCTTTGTTACTTTGGTCCCAGCTCTCTGCAGGTCCTTCACTAGGTCCCCCGTGTGGTTCTGGGATATTTGCTCACCGTTCTTGTGATCATTTTGACCACGGGGTGAGATCTTGCGGGGAGCCCCAGATGGAGGGAGATTATCAGTGGTCTTGTATGTCTTCCATTTCCTAATAATTGCTCCCACAGTTGATTTCTTCACACCAAGCTGCTTACCTATTGCAGATTCAGTCTTCCCAGCCTGGTGCAGGTCTACAATTTTGTTTCTGGTGTCCTTTGACAGCTCTTTGGTCTTGGCCATAGTGGAGTTTGGAGTGTGACTGTTTGAGGTTGTGGACAGGTGTCTTTTATATAGATAACCAGTTCAAACAGGTGCCATTAATACAGGTAATGAGTGGAGGACAAAGGAGCCTCTTACAGAAGAAGTTACAGGTCTGTGAGAGACAGAAATCTTGCTTGTTTGTAGGTGACCAAATACTTATTTTCCACCATAATTTGCAAATAAATTCTTTAAAAATCAGACAATGTGAGTTTCTGGATTTTTTTTTCTCATTTTGTCTCTCATAGTTGAGGTATACCTATGATGAAAATTACAGGCCTCTCTCATCTTTTAAAGTGAGAGAACCCCACTTTTTTGCCCCACTGTATCAGACATTCTTTGCCATTATTGTAAACTTACTGTAGATGTGTTTGTACCGGCACCGTAGCTTTCATGTTTTCCAGATCTCCAACCAAAGCAATTACTCTTGGATATTTCAGTAAAGCTTAGGCGTCATTCTTCTTTTTACTCCTTGTTTCCCCAGTTCATGCTGCCACTGAGTCCTTGGGCAAGACACTTCATCTTCCCTTGTGTGTGAATGTGTGAGTACTTGTGATTTGTTTTCCCAGTGTCCAAAATTTGGCATAAAAATGCTCAATGAGTTGGCCTATATGGTAAAAATAAATCAGTACACAAACAGAGACTGAGGCACTCAATGGGATTTAAAAAACAAAACAAAAAAACATTAGGTATAAAAGAGTTCTGTTTAAGATATCCTCTATTTTCTTGCACGGTCATTCTCAGGCCTCAAAACGCTCAGTTCTACAAACCCCCGCCCACTCCAGGAAGCTCTGACCAATCATACATCCAGTCTGCTCTCATTCATTTAAAAAAAAAAAAAAAAGGCATACTGCTCTGTTTACACAGATTCATCACAGCTATTTTTCATTTAACGGCATCATACAAAAAGTTTAAGGAATTTATGTGCCTTTTTTTCTTTGATTATGTTCAAAAGAAGGCAACACAACCCACTCTGCTGCACATGTTTCTTTATTGGACCATTACAGTACTTATTGAAAATGTTTTATTTTTAGTCACATAATGTTTTTAAAGGCTGCAAAACACGCTGTTGTTATGGAGGTGACCAAGATTAGTTTAACCCTGCTACAGCCCTAACTTTTTAGTCACACCTTTCCTAAGCACAAAAAATGCACAAATAAAGACTGCCATTAAAAAATTATCTAATGGTCAATAATTCAATTTTTTTTTCATGGTTACAAGAATTAACTTCACAACACAACACTTTTTCTACTTTGCCCTGATGTGCACATCTCTGTAAGAACTACATTTTGGATTTGTGCTCAGGCAAACACAAACAAACTCATTTCTCAACAAACACTTTCACACCAATTTATGACAACCCTAAAACACACCCAAATCATTTTAGTTCAAAAAATATTTTTTATTTGCCTTGTAGGCTTGATCATTTATGTGGCCATCTCCAAATTTATACCATATTTGGGGAAATGGCACCACCTAGTAAAAGCAATAAAAGCTAAAATTCCAATCCCTCACTATCATGAATCCATGATATACTTGATAAAAATGTGAAATTATATTGCAGTGACAGTGTATAATAAAAATGTTGTTTTAATGGGAGTCAATGGCACAAAAAATGTCTTAGGGGTAAAGGTGGGACTATTTTTTAGACACCTTTTTAAGAGGATTAAAAAAAAAATCCTAAAATCTGAAAATTCATCCAAAAATAGACACCTGAGGCGAAATCTATGCCATTTGAATCGACACAGCAAAAGTTATCCACAACAAACTGCTGCAAAACATCAAAAAATGTCTAAAAAAATGAATAAAAACATAATATATCCCTGTTAAAACCAAATTATCCGTCATCTGTGGGGCGCCCTTTTCTAGACTGGGACCTAGGCGATTGTTTCGTTGCCTACTCTCATCCCAACACAGTATCATTTGTTAATGTAGCAAGGGCTTTATGTGCTTGCCCAAATTTGTTCTTACAGAAAGGAAAGGGCTATAATATATAATTGCAAATGCACATTGTTATTGCCTTGTATCATAATCTGACAAACTCTTATTGGCCTGTGAGCGCCTCAGCTCTGATGCATGAGGCAGCAGTAGTTTCTTTAGCAGACGGCGTGAGTGTGGTCGAACAGTAATCCTTAAATCACCGGTCCACTCTGTAATGGCTGTTTAACCACTTACTGCTATCGACATAATGCTACGTTTGTAATGCAAGCTCGCAAACGAAAACCTCCACACACGGGACACACACTTGACCTAACGACAAGGACGGGGCTTTGTAAACGTCCAAATTACAATGCACAGTCTGTCGGTCGCACTTCGTATGTGATTAAGGCGATAGCTGCTCAGGAGTGGACTGTGTTTACAAAGGTTTGGAGGGAATCCGAGCCAAACCACTGCACCACAACTGTTGAGCGCAGCTTTCAACCAAGAGCTTAAGCTGCAGAAATGTCCACGTTCTTGTCTCGTGGCCATACATTTAAAAACAGCCAACATTTCTGTCAGAGCTCATTCTCCTTTTGGATTATGACAAGAAAGGACAACTGGTTCTGAACAAAAATGTAACGCTATGATGGCTATGAGTCAAAAGCACCCTTCAGATGTTTCCTATAATGTTGTCTTGTGTTAAATCCTTACTATTTTCAACCCTGTTCCTCTGTGGAATGTACAGCTCAGTTCTCTTACCTGTTTACTTCAGAATTGAGGACAACATCTCTTGGATCCTATGCCCACACATAATGCTGTGGATAATCTCATACAAACTTCACAAGGAGTTTGTCTTTCCCACATCTCACCTCAACCTAAAAATGCAGCGCAGCTTGTGAGTGTGAAATGGTCCAGTCTTATGTTGCGTTCATGATACATCAGAGTCTCCGAAATCCCAACTTAAAAAAGCCCACTTCTGAAAAATGTCTGTTCACACATGGAACTCCACATTAACTAATAATTTGCATTCCCGTGTTGTTTTACAAATAAGTACAAATACAACTATTTGGTGTGGTGGATGTTTCTGCTTCTACTTTAGTCATTTGTTGATAATTGAACAGTCAAAGATGTTTTTGCAGAGCTGTAGCACTGATAACTTCATTCATTATATAAAGATAAGTACATTTATAGAATAATTTCACCGTTAGTAACCACACTGTCCTCCTGTCACTAGGAGCCCAACACTAGTACATAAAAAATCAAGAAGGCTTTAGCTTTATAAAACCATTTCTATCATATTTGCCACTTGAGTTTCTGAGACCTCTAATTTATCAACACGATCAATAAAATACGGCTCGGTGAAAGGTCGAGCTGCAGTGCCTCCTGATGTAAGAAGGGATGGCACTGAACATTTTCCAACACAAGAAACCTGAGAGAAACTGAGCACTGCACCGACTTCACTGCTCACACGTCTGCTGTGATAAATGTAACGTGCACCTTTACCTAAACAAGGACAGGAACTGTTTTTCTGCCTACCACCAAAAAGAAATAAAAAGGGTGCAAAAAGTTATAGAGAAAAAAAAACAGAGAAAAATTTTGTGAAATTAGTCTAAATGTTATGTGTTTTTGTATCTAAAGTTAACATTGTTATAAGCAGAAAGTTGCCAAAATAGCCCAATGTATTATATGTGATACAAAAAAATCTCAGAAACAAAAAGATATTTTCTTAAAAGATTTAATAAACATCTCAGTTCCAAAAAATTTGAATTTTCTGGCTATTTTTTTATGTGTCAGGCTTTACTGGGTTAGCATAACTGGGGCAACACACCCATAAATGTGCACAGGGCTTTTTGTTGAAGAGGTTAGTTCCCCCATCGTGCAGGAGACTGGTAAAGTAAGGTAGATATTATTATGCCCGCTGGGAATATAGTTCTCTGCATTTGACTCATTCTTCAACCAATCCTTCAAACCAACCTAACCTTTGTGCCGGTCTGAAGCCAGGATGAATAGAAATGGTTGCATCCTGAGTAAAAAGGCTATGGTGTATGGTATCCAATGTAAATGCCAACCTCTAGTCCAGTCCCTGTTTGTTGCTGTATAACATCTAACGGGCTTGGGATGGAAAAGAACAGTTCAGTGTCAGACTAAAGGACTTTAGTTTGGGACGATTTAAAAGCCGGGGTGGTCCCGTTCACCGCGAGGCCCCTGCTCTATTTAGAGAGATGTCTTGCAGCTGTTACAATGAACTTTGCCCAGGAGGAGGAAGCTAGGATTGTTTTACTCTGAAATCTGTTTGATGAAGTGTACGTTTTAGCAAATGCAGTTCAAATAAACAAGATGTAACAAAACAGTAATGCAGTTTTAATGTTGATTTGGGCTTATTGTATTGAAGAGGAGTTGTTTGTGGACGGTCAAAACATCACTGAGGAGACTGAAAAAATCCTCCATTATACACAACAAGAGCCTCTGAATCCACCACACAATATAACAACATACAACAAAAAAGATCTGTTAACTATGATAATGTACATTAAAGGTCCCCCATTATGCTAGATCGACTTTTTTTATCTTTTAACCATGTTATAATGTTGTTTCCACCTCAAAAATATGCCTGGAGTAGTATTTTGTTTCACACATGTGTGCTGAGCCCGTCCCCTTCTAACGATCTGAAAACGCTCGGTCTCATGGCTTTACAAAGACACACAAAACCAGGAAGTGTTAGCATCTCTAAAGCCCATACACCATCACCGGACTCGTTCTTACCATTTCAGTTCTTAAATTGCTGCCACTACAAAGCAGTCAACTCATTTATCTCTCTGTTATCTGTTAGCGTTATGCTCTGTTCATTCTACCGTTGCCAGCAGGGGGCGACAGACACCTAATCCAAACGTCATACATATACATTCATACATATACATCATTTTAAGCTATAAAACTGAAATACTAATGCAAAAGTGTCAAATCTATTTCAAAAAGCCTGAAAAAGGTGACATATATGGCGTCAACATAAGCATTATCAGTGTTATTGTTTATGTATTCATCTAGAGAATAATGTGAGGCTTACAACATACAGTATACACTTTTATACACAATGTTAAAAAATAAAAAAGTCTGGAATTGATTGACTCTTCCACGTCGATTTTATTCATATTCTCACTTTCTATATGTGCTGTTTGTTTGATTTACAATAATAATGACCAAATGCAGATGCAGTGAACAAGTGTACAGTGTGTGTTTTTTCAGAAACCACAAGAAAAGAAACGAACAGAAGGTGTTGATAGAACCTTTTTTGGCTTGTGCACTCTTTGGGCTTTTTATTATATCATGAGTGCCCCCTCATTGTGTGTTGATAATTATAAAAATGCTACAAACACCGTATTATACTTCATATTATTTTATTATAAATGCTAATTCTCTAAATAAATATCTTTAAAATAAAAATAAAAAAGAACAATATAAACTCTTGTTACATTAAGTTAATTTATACACATCTATTTTTATTTTTATTTATTATTTATTATGATTTTTTCTTATTTTTATTATCTATATATTTTATGTAGAAAATAAACTTAAAAAAATAAAATGAAATTAAAATGACTAATTCCAAGTACCCCCTGCAAAGTAATTGTGTACGCCTAGGGGTCCCCATACCCCTGGTTGGGAAACACTGCCATAAGAAAATATAGAAAGTGATGCACACACACTGATATTGTGGAGGAATCATCATGCTATAAAGACACAATATTCATTTTCCTTATTTTTTTATATTAATAGCTGAGCTCTTCTTAATTACAAAGCTAGAATAATCCAATTACTTGTACTATTTAATGTGGAAAGCCATAATACAATAAATATAGCGTATATGAGTAGATTTTCAGTATTATTCTCATAGAACAGGGGCCACAGCGGCGCAGTGGGTTGGTGGGATTTTTGATTGATTGATTGATTTTGATTGTCACAGGATTTGTATTTGTGTTTTGTGAAATTGTAAAAGTGTTTTGTGTATTTTTAAAAGTATTTTGTGTATTTGTAAAAGTGTTTTAAATATTTGTATTTGTGTTTTGTGTATTTGTAATAGTGTTTCGTGAATTAGTAAAAGTGTTTTAATTTTAATTGTAAATTTGTTTTGTACCTCTGAGCCACCGTAGTAAACAGAACGTCTGCGTTCCAAAGACTGGTACCGGAAGTTCCAAAAGACGATAATACATGTTAATGCAGCAATTAGCGCTAGCCACAAAACATCACAAATTATGAATAATCAAGACAGGTTTGGCAAATGACAACCACTCTGCCACATGTGAGTAATATCAGAGCCTGGTTTAAGAACATTAGCGAGTGTGTCAACTTTTAGCCGTTTAATGTAACATTGCAATTAGCATCTGTAATTAGCATACAAGCTAAGGCTACGTAATTTACATTTCTTAATTTCAATGTTACGCAGGACAAATAGTAACAGAAATGTGTCGGACCACAATAGTTTGACATTGTATGTTCAGATATAATTCATCAATCAACAGGAATCCTACTTTTATAAGTTCATTTCTTTAGCAAATGCTACTGACTCAGATCTGGGTTATATTGATTCAGAGTAATTTTTAATAAATATATAAACAACAAACATTCGTTCCTGTAGTCCAGAAACTCTAAATTAATATTTTTATTTTGCTCCCTCGCAGAAATGAATGGAATAGAACATTAATCACGGTACCAGGCTGCAATTTTTTAAGCACGGTCTATGTGACGGGTTATGACAGGAAGGGCATTCGGCATAAAACCTGACAAATCACAGTGTGGCAACCCCTCAGTAAGAAAATTACTGTGTATTGTTGTATTGTCTTGTGACCTTTTAGTAGTACTTTTGTTTTTATTTATATTATTGTCAGTATTTGTAATGTGTACAGCTCTTTGGCCAGCCTTGTTTTTATTTTAAAGTACATTACAAATAAAATGGATTGGGCTGGATCACTGCCCTGCTCCTGTTTAAATCTAAACATAAAACCAACTTATTCAGAATGGCTTTTGGCACTTGCTATGTTCTAATGTTGTTATGTGTTTTGTTTATATATTTGTATTATAATTATTGATTTTTTTTATCTTGTTTTTAATGTTTGGTCATCTCTGGTTGTTGTAAGGTGCTGTAGAAATAAAGCTTAAGAGTGCAAACCTTACAGGGAGTGAAGGGTTAGGACTTTGCTATGAGCTCAGTGGGGCTGCAAAAAATAATGTACACATTTATAATATATCATAGGCCTGATTTAAGATCCTCATTTGCACTAGTACCTAAAATCACTGCTCTCCTGATCTGCCTACAGTGGGACTGTCCTGCTTATGCTGTCCAAAACAACTCCACCATCATCATGTCCATGTTTTGTTTTGTGCAGCAGCCGTCCTTCCTCTGGCCTGTCCTCAGGGAAAAGCCTCTGTCTGATCCAAAAACACAACCCCGGGCAGCCTCTCCTCTTCTGCTGATGGATCTGCCACCTGTCCAAGCTCCGGGACTTTTACTGAAACACCATCGACTGTGAACGCACCACAGAGGGACCAGTGCCGACACTTCCTTGTTTTGTAAAGCAACACCAAACACACCACACACACGTTAGCACTTAGTCTGAGAGGAAAACACATCAATCCTCAGTGAAACGAGGTCCAGAGACAGAAGAGGAGTGGGCAGAGGAAGTCATGGCCAGTGAAGATGTTTTTAAAACTGATTGGGGGGTTGTTGCTGGGTGGAACTCATGTTACTTACTAAAAATACAACACAGAAAATCAATATTTTGGACACTATTATAGGAGCAGACATTCTGGTTTTGCTTAAAGGGGCTATATTATGCTTTTATTCATATTTTTAAACAATCTTGGTCACCTCTAGAACAGCATGCCATAAAGAAACAGATGAAGAAACCAGCAGAGGTTGTATGGTGCCATTTTACTACAAAATGAAAAATGTCTGCGAGGAATCAGTGGAAACAGCACAGTTTTGTTGTTGTTTTTATAAATGAATGAGAGCAGACTGGATGTAGAGCGCTTGTTGATTGGTCAGTGCTTCCTGGAGTGGGTTCGTGGAAAAGATTACTTAAACAAACATAAATGAAGCAAAAAACAACTGCGGGTATGTTTTCGACCTTTATAACATGGTCGAAAGCTCAGAAAAGTTGATTTAGCAGATTATAGCCCTGGTAACACTGCTCGAAAGTCAATCAAACCAACCTAGGGGCATTTTTTTCTATTCTCGCCGATAGAAAGCGTTGATCTGGTCCCTGTTGATTCGAGTTGGATTTCCAGGGGGCGGAAGGAACCAATGAACAGTTCCCAAAGAGTGGGTTTGGTCCCAAAGGTGGCTTGCAAGGGATTTAGTTTAAGCCTTATCTTGGTTCTAATGGATTATGGCGATTTTAAAACACATTTGACATAAAGGTGGTTCTGTGAAAAGTGACAATAACAAGTCACAATAACATGATCAAGGACAAAATTAGTTGAGAGAAAGCTGAGGAAATACTGATCTAAACTCACTAAAATCATGTTACTAAGAGAGTGTATGGGCTGGCCAAGATACAATCAACATACCTTACTACATTAGGTGTTGGTCTGACAATTTCCATAGTCACCCTATTGTCCTCTCATATATTTTTATGTTAATTTTATGTTTTGTTAGTAAGCTTACAAATAGAAAAACCACTATGCCATGTCCCTAAAGCAAATCTCCTCTTGTTGTGTTTCTGCTCAGTGTCTCTCTGGGTCAGAAAGTGTTGACAGGCGACACACAGCTCCTGGACATAAACTCTTAACAGTACATCCCTGAGGCAGACATTGTGATAAATCCCCGAGTCTTATCTCCCAGCATGCATCAGCAGAGGAGGACCACTTAGAGTAAACGCATTGTGGACATACAACTGGTTCAACACTGACACTTTCTAAGCACTCTCCGTCTGTTGTTTCTTTAAAGCAGGGTACAGTCCTTTTAATATTAATCATTCAGATCATAATTATACTTTAATTTTAACTAAAAAGGAGAAGCTGTCTTTTCCAAAAGGGTCCAAAATCTTGTACTAGGTTTAGGTTTTAAAGTCCTTTACTTGCACACATTTGCTCATCAAAATGTCAAAAAAATATTTCACTGCATTTAACGTTCAGAGTGATACTAAATGAAGGGAGCAGGGCCAAAAGAACTGAATATTTGAAAAGAGCCAGACTGCCCATCACTACTATAAACATAATTAAAGTATGTCTAAAGTTGTTTTCATTTGTAGAGAGATTTTAACTGAAAAATCTGTCAAAGAAAGTGAGAAATGGACAGAGACAATGCGATGTTTTTGCCAGTTGTCCATTTGGATTCGAGTGAACATCTCAAACCAGACTGGACTTTACGCTTAACCACAATCAGATTACCCTGGCTATAAAACAGCTACAGGGATTAGCCAAAGGCACCAAAGCCAAATAAATCAATAACATCACTTTCTATGGACATGACATGAAACAGTAAAAGCAACTCGAGATCGGCTAATGTTAAATCCTTCTGCGCTTGTGAAAGAGTATAATATGAGAAAATATGAGAAATCCCACTGCCTATGATCGTACGCTGGGTTGTTTTTGCTGCGGAGCTGTGACATCGCTGTGCTTTCATGAGTTTGAAGACGAGGTGAGGTCATCTCTGTGGAGACAATGACTATGACAGAGTTTGGTCACAAAAACAAGAAAAAAAAATCTGTTAGAGAAAGATGGAGACTAGAAAGAGCAGAGGCAGAAGGTTCAAGAGGAGATGTGTTTAACAGAGACTGAAAAACAATATTTAAGTATCCTCCTTGATGCAGTGGAAGGCATTTTCTATTCTATTCTGCTCTTTATTGATAGGATTTTAAACAAAGATGGAAAAAAACAACAAAATACCCAAGTCACTCTGATTGTGCCCTCGGCTATCAGTGTTAGCCAAAAAAACCCTAACAATAGGTTAAAATCATCCAAAAAATATATAAATATAGCACATAAAACACAGTGGAAGAAATACTCAAAGCTTCAAGTTAAAATACTGTTACAGAAAAAAAAATACTGCTCAAGTAGAAGTAAACAACAAAAGTAATGCGTGAGTAACTAAAACTACCTAAAAAGTATTCAATGCAAAGTTTACTTATAAAAGAATAAAGTATTTACTGCAACTACTACTGCCATTATAACTACTAATACTACCACTACACTAGTACAACTCTTACAGCTTCTGCTAAAATCCCCAGTTACTACTACTACTACTAATACTAATACTACTACTGCTACTATTAGTAATCAAATACAACAAACGGTGTTTTATCGAGCTGTGGCGGCATGGAACTCATTACCAGGATTTTTGTTGTTGAAAAAGAATAGAAACTGTTTTCAAAAGAAGTTAAAACTTTTTTAGTTGTAATTATTGAATATATAATGTAGTGTATAATTCATAAATCATTCTTTGAGCTTTCTTTTCTTTTGGCATTGAGCTGTTATGAACTATTTTATGTCTAGTATATTATTATTGTGTGTTGCGTATGTGTGAATGATGTAAAATTATAAGTATAACATGTAATGAATACAGAGGAGACCCTAGGAAGAATAGCTACTGTTGTTTCAGTGGCTAAAGGGGATCTTAATAAACTAAACTAAACTATTACCACTGTAACTCTTCCTACTACCATAGCTACTATACCCATTTCTGCAAAAGGTCAAAAATATCCTTACTCTTTCACTGTATCACCTCTGATTTTACCTAAAACGTGCACCAGGGTTTGAGCAAAACGAATATCCAGATAAATATCCAAAATATATGAACATTACCAAAAACTGCTGATGAATAAAGAGACAGTATTGAAACTTTCCTTGGAACACAAGTTCTTCATGATAAAACACGATTAAGTGCTGACCTCTGCTGGCCGCTAACGTTATAGCTTTAATTGAGTATACGCTGTATTTTCACACTTTGCCTGAAGAGGGCGCCAGATCTGCAGCCGCTGTAAAGAGCAACATTTGCTACAACCATACACTGCATTTTAGTAGAAAGTAGATAGCTCTTTTAAATTATACCGTACAGTAAAATACAGTATAATTAAATACTTTTATTTAAGAAGTTATGTTGATGATTACTCTAAGTTTAAACCTTTACATAAACAAAGATTATGAGTACTTCTTCTTCCATCTCTGACGTTATCCACAGAAATTGTTTAAAGCAATGGTTTCAAAGCTTTTTCTCTTGGACTTTTGTCACACCACATGCCGAGGATTCTTCAAAAAGTGCTAAATAAAACAAACGCCAATGGATTAATAAATGAAAATAATAAATGTATTTTATTAGTAGTAAGGCACGTACTCTATTGTAGTCATTTGCATCTATTTAGTTTTTTAAACTCAAATTCAAGTAAAAATAAAAAATAAAAAAACACAATTAATCTGCACTTTCTTTAAAATGAAATAAAAAAGATATAAAATAAAATATAAACCCCTACTACAATTACTTATTTTATTCTGTATTATAAAATAAAAATGAAATAAATTATTAATAATCTTGAATACCCCAATTTGAAACAAGTTAGCTAAAATAATAATAATAAAAATAATAATAATAAAATTCTTTAACAGTTTGACCTAGTTTTCATCAGTCACACACTTTAGCTTGTCTTTTATATGTTTCGGTCTTTCAAAACAAAAAGATGGCAAATATTTTCTTCATCATGGGGTGGAAAAAAAAAAGATATAAATAATTCCAAGTACAAACAATTTATAAACTGTATGTAAAAAGATAACAAAATAATGATTTCTATTGTTTAGGAATTGCAAAAATAAAAATGTAACAGCAGACTGCAGCTACAGTATTGCTACATCAGTATGTGTATAATGAGGGTCACTGGGTTTATTTCTGTATTTCTTCCTCCTGAGTGAATATGCGTGATGTCAGTGAGGGAAGAATAAAGTCATAAAACCTAATGTGAACTTGTATTTCTTTTTTACGGCTGTTAACCACAATCAGATGTTTACACTTTGTTTTACAGCCACTATTGTTTCCCTACACATCATGATTTAATTCACAATAATAAAAAAAGCATGTTGTGAACTGCACAGATGAGAAGAGTTAAGTAAATATTTGAAGTTTTAGAAATTATTTAGATCTCTGACAAACCTCAAAGGTCCTGTATTTAGCTTTTTTCTGGGTTTTTAAAATAGTTTCGGACACCTTTGCATCAGTATTTCACGTTTTATAAAGGAAAATAATGTATATGCATGGAAAACATATTTGGGGGGAGCTGTTTCTTACTTTACAGAGAAAGATTAGATTAGGGTTAAAAAAAATCTCAAAGAAGGACATTCAAAGCGTAAAAAGTCAGATTTTTTTCAGCTAGTTTAGTGTATTTCAGATCTGAAGCAGTGTTAATCTGTTTTATTGTTGACTGAAGATAATGTTGGTATTTGTGTATAATTAGAATCTATTGGAAAAGCTCTAGATCCTATTTTCTTATATAAACTCCTGGTTATTATGTAATAATGTGGACAGACAGTGACTGGGACAACAGCCTGTTTGTTCACAGAGAGGAAAATAGAGCTAAACATTCTTTCTGCATGGGTCATGGATCAGTCCAGTTTTATATAATATGTGTTATGTGTTATGTGATGCTAGTCAGCTTTTTCTTTAAGGCGATGTTTTTATTTTCCAGGAAAATACTGGATAAATGCTGCCTCCGTGTGCTATGGGAATTATGGAAAATACCACTCGCCGAGGTCAAATTTGCACATGAACGCCCCCTTTCGTCCTAATTTCCTCTGGAGAACTCGAAGATAATTTTGATATCAGAGTTGATGAGATGAGGTCGGATTTGACCTTTCAAAATGGCGGAGAGCAGCGATGAAATTGTGGATGGTATGAAATGCGTAGGCTAAAATATGTTTTTGCTCATGTTAGCTCATTGTTTAATTATGTAGCATACACAATTTTAGTAATTTTACCACAGTAACATTAGCAAACTCGTGCAGCACACTTAGCGTTTATGTTTTGATACATCCTGTTCTTGTTGGAGCAGATGAATTAAAGTCCAGGACTGTTTTGCCCATGCAACAATTCAAGATAAAGTTTCTGTCCGCCATTTGTTATTATGTTACGACCACAACAGCACTTGAACACAGCAACTCGTTATTTCCTATTTACAAGTAGAAAATATCATCTTTCCCATATCACGTGAAGGCAGCAAAAGAGCTAATAATAGGTTTGTTTGCTCCATGCGGTTAGGTTACTTGTAGCTGACCTGAATTATGTCAGTGGTTTGCAGAGGTGGGAGTAAGTCATTCATGCAAGTAAGCAATGAGTGTTACCTTCAAGTTACAAGCAAGTCCAAGTCAGTCTTGATGAGAATCAAGCAAGACAAGACGAGTCTCTGCTTTTAGTCAGCAGTCTTATCAAGTCATAAATGTTTGTTTTTTTTACTCATTTACACAAGTCTACAGACAGTAGTTACCACAAACATTATCTGGCAACAAACTATTTGTAGGGCTACACAGCTGAGGGTTTTTAAAATAAAATGAACAAAATGAGTAGTCGTGTTCTTAACACAGGCATACTGTTAAGTGTAATTATAACAGAAAGTTGACAGATTTGTGAACTATATTTGAAAGAAAGATGCCTTTTGTGTACATAGAAGAAGTCTTAGATCTTTGAGTTCAGCTGATGAAAAATGGGAGCAAAAACCAAAGTATTGCTGTGGGTATTCACAAAAGAGATGAGGAGTAGTGTAAGAGTTTTCGCGGGACAGAACATCTACTTCAGCTGAACCACATCCTCCCACCGTCCCTGCACAATAAAGATTTGTATTCTTGTTCCATTCTGGAACCTGAGCAACCAGGTCAACAGATACATGCTCAAACTGCCTCTCGGGCACAGGAAACGGCTCCAGTGGCTCCAGTGATGTGCCGCTGAACCTTAGCGCACTGGCAAGTGACACAAAGAGGCTCAAGCTGTAACTTCCCTGCAGAGGCTGGGCCCCATGAATTTAGCCCCCACCGGCTTTACAGACGCTTTAACACCGGGGCGGGCAAGGGAGTGAACGGCATCAAAAACCCAGCAACACCATCCAGCGAGAACCAATGGGCGTGGTTTGCCTATAGAGACAAAGCAGGGTTGCACAACTGCCGCGAAACGTGACATCGTCCACACACACGAGCCAGACACAGTCGACTGGAACAACTGGAACGCCTGAACCTCCGTGTCCACGAACTGTCAGCAACTATGGACGAATAATCCACCCCCAAATGGGCAGCACCAACAACCGCCTGCAAGAGACATTCAGCCACCAGCTTTTTGTTGTCGGCCCCACGCTGAATGTGTGTAGTGGATTCAGAGATGGCAGAAAGCTGCCGCTGTTGCCGAGCCGTGGCTCCGTAACCTTGGCCACAGCAAACGTAAGAGGTTTATGATCCACAGACACAGTAAACTCTCAGCCCCCAGTAAGAACCGAATATGGCACATGGCAAGGAACAGGGCCAGAAGTTCCCTGTTGAAAGTACTGTACTTCCTTTCAGGGGTGCGTCACTTCCTGCTAAAAAAGGCCCCATCTACCTCCTGTTCACACCCCTGTACTCTTTCAGGACAACACTCTGTCTCCTGGTTACCCTTTTTGCCTCTAAGCGCATCATACTGGAGGCGCATAAAAACGAGCGGCGCGGGGAATGAAACAGTTGTAAAAGTTTACCATCCCCAAAAACTCTTGTAGGGGCCAAAAGGAGTTATTACTGTCGACTTAGGGACATCTCGCAGATACTGAACCTGGTGGTAACCTCGTGCCAAATCAACTTTAGAAAAGACTGGTCACCGGAGCCAGGTTGACAGAAAAATCCTGAATGTGGGGAACCAGTTTGTGCCAGTCCCAACCCCAGATAAATAAAAAAAGGTAGCATTAGGAAGAGGATATAGTATAGAGGTGTGGAGTCTGTTTAAAGTTACTGCTTAGAGACAGAGAATAACATTACTGTGTCTACTGTGGCTTAGTTTTACTTCAAATATTGAATGCCCAACTTTGAAATGGTGACAATTGGCTCACCTGGTAGAGTATAGACCATATATAATGGGAGACCTGGGTTCAACTTCTCAATTACAGGTTTGCTTCCTGTCTATCTGTCAAATCTAAGCAAAAAAGGCCAAAAGGTGCACATCCAACCATATCTTCGTGGTGGAAGATGTTCTCGAAATCTATACTCAAGAGCATTATTATTATTATTCAAGTAGAAGTAAAGGCAATTAACAAAATGAAAAATAATAAACTTGCTGCACACTACTGCTGTTACTACTTGTTAAACTACTACCACTACGACTAGTACTGCTGTCCCTAAACCTGGCTAAAATCAAGGTTTTGGAAGCTAGACAATGGTTAGATTCTTGGACTATAGACACAGTTTAATTACTAACATTTAGCATTGAGATTTTCACACATTCTTCCTTAATTTCTGTTGTTTCGTGTTCTGGTTTACAGATGCTTTTTATCCAACCCTGTTGCTTCATGTCGCACTTTAAAAGATGTTTTGCAGCTGTCGCACACAAGAATTCAGTTAATACCCAAATGCACTGGCTTTTTAATGGCTTGGCTTTACTCACAAACAATAGAGAAACAATGGAGTAAATATCTGCACAGCTTTGAAACAGTTCTCCTTCTGTTGGCCAGCACCCCCGCCTCACTTTTCCCAAAAACCAAAAAGTGTTTTCAAATGGCAGATGTTGATGCTACAACTTCAACCAGTCCATTTCCCTTTGTCCGTTCAAGTCTTTAATCTAGTGCAACTGGAGCTGGGATAGGTGGCATGGAAGTGCTTCTTTAAGACAATTAGTGGCACACACGTGAGCTTCGGCGTCAGATTTAGGCCTAAGGGGGGCACAAAGGTTACGACCCCGCTATCAACTTAGCTAACGAAAGCAACAAGACAATTGAAGAGTTTTTTTCCAAGCACTATCCTCCCCCCCAGCGATGCCATCTCCCATTAAACAACGGACGTAGTGATCAAACCCTCCAGCAAACGCTATTCAAGTTCCTGGTACTCGACAATTGGTAGACAATGGGACGTCCCGTAGAGTCTGTTATATGTATGGCAGTGTTAAAGCATCCCATAGGCAGCAGACGTAGTAGCCTCATGTGTCTGAAGTTACTGGTTTTGAACTGGTCTGGGAGTGTGACCCTTTGAGAAAAATGAACGGCAGCTGGCGCGCGGGTCGTGGTGGGACGCCCCGGAGCAACGGTACAGGAGGGTCGTTTGAGAAAAAGAGCAGAGACAGAAGTGTTGAGTCAGTGAAGAAATGCTGAAAACAATGTGAGTGAATGGAAGATGATAAGAAGAAATGGAGAGGTTGATTAGATGTGGAATTACAGTGGAGTTCCCCCTGGTTTATATGGTACTGTACTGTGAAAAATACTTTATGGGATCATAGTAACGTGCTTAATTGTAAAAAAAAGAAGTGGTGTAGTCAAGAACTAGCCATGACGGACAGGGTTGCCAGATCTGACTGACAGTTTCCAGCCCAAATATAACGTAAAACCCGCCAAACGCAATAAAAACCCGCCCAAATCACAACTATTCTACAATCTTAATGTTAAAACTGTAATACATATGAAATAGCATATTTTGAGCACACAAAACTTCGCCCCTTCTGGGACAGGGGTGATCCACATTTTTAGCTCTGGGTCAGTCTCCTTCCTGTACGATTTCTTGTATTTCCCCCACTTCGGCAGGTTGCTAAACGCTAAAACTCCAAGCTTGAGAGGAAACACTGTTGGCGCTCACAGGGCTGCAGAGTGTTTACTTTTTTCAACCAATCAGAGGTCCATAATTAGACATGTGATTAACAACTAATGACACTAATATTACTACTTCTATTTTACAAATTAATTTTATTCATCAATAACCAGCAAATATATGTAATTTTTGATCAGGAAATTTAAAAATATTATTAAAATAAGTTTATTTTACATTTTCAAAATCCCGCCCCATAAGTCTAAAAATAGCCCAAATATTATACACCCGCCCAATGCTATTTTTTTCCGCCAAGAGAGAGCAAAAGTAGCCCAATCTGGCAACACTGATGACGGAGACCGAGACAAACACTAAAGACTGGTGCATGGTCCAAGAAAGCAGAAACACGTAACAGCTGTAAAATTTATGCCAAACTTAAAGGGATTTTTCTTTTAAACTGCTTACAGAGAGAGGCCAGAGAGGTCAAAAAATACTAACTACAAATGAGTTTTACTGTGCCACAAAAGCTAAAAGTATTACAACACATGTATAAAACTAACTTAACTTTTGCAGATAGGTAACTTTTAAAACTTTATGGTTAATTTTGGGTTTTTTTACACACATTTTAAGCGTGCAATGCTCATTTTAAATGGCAAAAGCTTATAACTGGTGGTAAAAGCACCATATTATGCTTTTTTCAAGCTTTTTAAAACAGTTTTGGATAGTTGTTACTTTGACTTTGCAGAAAATGCTTGGATTAAGTGTGTGTCGCCCCCTGCTGGAAACTGTGGGGAATAGACAGAGCATAAAATGGCTAATTAGCATATATAGCAACATGGCGCTAACAGATAAATGACCCGGAGCACTTCCTGATTTCACGAGTCTATGAGGCTGTGAGACCAAGCGTTTTCAGCTCTTGAGAAGGGGACGGCCTTAGCATACAGGATTACTCAAACTTGTGAATAAAATAAAATACAACTCCAGGTGTGTTTTTGGGGTGGAAACATTGGTATTACATGGTTAAAACCTCTAAAAAGTCAATTTAGCAGAATTGTTTTCCATACATATACATTAATGCAAGTTATAAAATGTGAAATACTCATGCAAAGGTGTCAAAAACTATTTCAAAAAGCCTAAAAAAAGCACAATATTGCCTTTTTATTGTTTAATTACCTTCTAATCTGGGCACCAAACATGGATATTGTGCCTTTCCTCTCCTCAGTAACATCAGTATGTGCCATAACAGTGTGGAGTTATTCAGATTCTCCACAGTGAGCAGAACTAATGTGGAAACACAAGCTCTGCACTGTTCACTCTTTACACTGCCACTTATTTATATCACACCACAGAAATATTTCATTTACAGAAGTTAAATGGATTATGTCACTACTGCTACTAATACTACTACCACTTCTGCTACTACTTTACTGCTGCTGCTACTTCTAGTACAGCTTCTCCTCCTACTACTACTATTACTGCGATTACAATTGCTAAAACTACACCATGTACTAATACCACTGCCACTTCTACTACTACTACTCCTTTTACTTCTGCTACTACTTTATTGCTGCTGTTACTATTATATTATCCAATTACAATTGCTAGTACTTATCATGTACTACTACTACTACCACTTCTATTACTACTCCTTTTACTTCTACTATTACTTTGCTACTGCTGCTTGTACTGTTACTAATATACTGCTACTAGCAATACTACTACTACTACTACTACTGCTGCCAACACCACTTCTAGTACCAACACTAATACTACTACTACTACTACTACTACTACTACTGTCAACACCACTTCTAGTACCAACACTACTACTACTACTACTACTACTACTACTACTACTTCTACTACTGCCAACACCACTTCTAGTACCAACACTACTACTATTACTACTACTACTACTTCTACTACTGCCAACACCACTTCTAGTACCAACACTACTACCACTACTACTACTACTACTACTACTACTACTACTACTGCCAACACCACTTCTAGTACCAACACTACTACTACTACTACTACTACTACTACTACTACTTCTACTTCTACTACTGCCAACACCACTTCTATACCAACACTACTACTATTACTACTACTACTACTACTACTTCTACTACTACTACTACTACTACTACTTCTACTACTGCCAACACCACTTCTATACCAACACTACTACTATTACTACTACTACTACTACTACTACTACTACTGCCAACACCACTTCTAGTACCAACACTACTACTACTACCACTACTACTACTACTACTACTACTACTACCAACACTTCTAGTACCAACACTACTACTACTACTACTACTACTACCAACACCACTTCTGGTACCAACACTACTACTACTTCTGCTACTTCTACTACTACCACTGCCAACACCACCACCACCGCTACTACTACTACTACTACTACTACTACTACTACTACTACTACTACTACTACTGCCAACACCACTTCTAGTACCAACACTACTACTACTACCACTACTACTACTACTACTACTACTACTACTACTGCCAACACCACTTCTAGTACCAACACTACTACTACTACTACTACTGCCAACACCACTTCTAGTACCAACACTACTACTACTACTACTACTACTACTACTGCCAACACCACTTCTAGTACCAACACTACTACTACTACTACTACTGCCAACACCACTTCTAGTACCAACACTACTACTACTACTACTACTACTACTACTACTACTACTACTACTACTACTACTACTACTACTACTACTACTACTACTACTGCCAACACCACTTCTAGTACCAACACTACCACTACTACTACTACTACTACTACTACTACTACTACTACTGCCAACACCACTTCTAGTACCAACACTACTACTACTACTACTACTACTACTACTACTACTACTACTACTACCAACACTTCTAGTACCAACACTACTACTACTACTACTACTACTACCAACACCACTTCTGGTACCAACACTACTACTACTTCTGCTACTTCTACTACTACCACTGCCAACACCACCACCACCGCTACTACTACTACTACTACTACTACTACTACTACTATATTATTTTATACTGATGAAACAGCATGACATAATAAAAGTAGAAGTAGTATTAGAAGTTAGCAGTACTAGTGGTTGTAGTAGCAGCAGTATGTACCTACTACCAGTATTTTTGACTTTGGTGGCAAAGTGTGTAGTAGTAATACTAATAGTAGTAGCAGTATTATTGGGAAGTAACAGTAGTAGTAGAGATGGTTGTTGAAGCAGTTTTAGTAGTAGTGTTAAAAGAAGTAAGAGTAGTAGTAGTATTAGAAGTTAGTAGTATTAGTAGTCGTGGTACTTGCAAGCGCGTAGTAATAGTGGTAGTAGCAGTGGTAGTAGAAGTTGTATTGGCAGCAGTGGTGGGAGTACAAATAGTAGTACTTGTATTAGAAGTAATAGTAGGAGCAGTAGTGTAGTGGCAGTAGCCATATGTACTTTCTACTACTTTTTTTTTTGCTCACTTTTACGCAAATAATAGTTTTTCTTCTACACGAGCTGTTGTATTTATTGTGCCGGTCCCAAGCCCAGACAAATGGACATGGCTGCGTCAGGAAGGGCATCTGGTTTGTAGAATATATGCTGAGAAAGTATATTTTCCTCAGCATTCGTATTAAAGTCAGTTCTTTGAGTAATAGTATCTCAACCCATCCCACGGCCCCTCCACCCCTCTCCAGCTTGGACATGTGGCCCCCAGATGTCCCCTGAGCGGATCTGGGGCCCGCTCTGTGTCCGTCTCCTTTACATACATTCACACTGTTGTTGTTTTGCTACACGGGCCTGAACACATGTGTCTGTGTAAGTTAATGGGCCGTAGCAGGAGCAGCAGCTGTGGTGGAGAAGGAGAGAAGATCAGAGTCTAACTTCACACACGGGACAGGACAGGACAGGGCAGGACAGGGCAGGACAGGACGGGACAGGACGGGACAGGACAGGACGGGACAGGACGGGACAGTCAGGCTCAGGATGGACAAATGACACAAGAAACACAGGTCCAAAGCGAGCAGTACCTGTGCTACTGTTTTGAGTCTTAACTAAAACCAGGAAGTATGAACATATTAGTCCTGTCCTCAGATCTCCGTCTTCCTGTCGCTCAGAGAACAGACTCTGCTTGAGTACAAGTCTCTCCATGGCTTAGCACCACTTGGACTGAGAACCTCAGGGACAGGTCTGCTGCTGGTCCCAGAGTCAGGACTAAACTCGGTGAAGCAGTGTTTCAGTTTTCTGAGCTGAAAACTGAAACTCGGTGAAGCAGTGTTTCAGTTTTCTGAGCTGAAAACTGAAACTCGGTGAAGCAGTGTTTCAGTTTTCTGAGCTGAAATCTGGAACAGTCTTCCTGACGATGTGAGACAGGCCTCTGCACTGTAAGACGTAATGGGCCATTTTAACTAAAAAACTCTAGATACAAAGCTGCGTTGAAATTGTAATTTAAATCAAATAGAAAACTGTGGTTGTTTTAACTTGCACAAGCAAGTTATTAAAGCTGATTTAACTAGAGTTTGCAACTTGAATATTGTAAATCAAGTTTTATGATAATTTGACAATTTTTCTCTAGTGGTTTTAACTTGATACTGAAAGTTTAATCAACTAGTTATTTTACATTATAAACCTATGTGAACAATAGGTTCCTTCTTATTTCCACACTATTATTTACGCTGTTTTAACAAAGTAAAGTTAAATTAATATTGAACTTACTTTTCATAGTCAAGATAAACTCAAGAATGTTTTAGTTCTTTTATTAAGGTATGAAATCTGTGCAAGACAGATGCAGTAAATATAACACAACAATTCAAGACATTTAAGTGTCAACCATGTTGTAGTTAAAAGCTGAAATTCAGAAAACCATACTTACCAGGTGTGTTGGCGTGTCTCGTACAAGACATTAACTGTTTTGTTTAAAAAAAACAAAAAAAACATTAAAAACAGCATTCAGGTTCAGGACGTTAGACTAAAATCTTGTTTGTGGCCAGTGGTAAATCCATGATCTCAACAAGTCACTGTGAGCCTGAAAACAAAAGAAAAATACATCAGATACAGATATCGACATATACAGGTTTTACTTGAAAACGATACAGCAGGCAGACACTAAATCTGGCTCTGTCTAACCTTGGACAGTATTTACTGCATAGTGACACGAATGGGAGCTGTATTTGAACTCATGAAGGCAAACAGAGACTCATTCAGGCACAAATCCCACATTTCAGCACTTAGTCCAGACTTAAAGCTGTTCTTTTAGCTGTGTGTATGTCAACTGAAAGCTTCTTATCCACACTCTTCTCTTTTTTGTTTTAAATTGATTATCAATTATCCTTTTCTGCATTGGATTTTACAGTTTTATTTTATTGCTTGTCTATGTGCTTTCAACTAATCTATTTCTGTAAAGCACTTTAAATTACTCCGTGCTATACAAATAAACTTGCCCTGTCTTTTTCAGCCCAGTAGAAAGACAAAGCTCCTGTTCACATTTGTCTAATGTAACGCACATTGGCTGGATGAAAAATGGTTTCAAAGACTAATCCAGGACTAAACCCAGATAGAAGCAGGACCAGCCAGACCTGAGATAAGGATGGTGCTTACTCTGTACAGTGTCTGTTATACCACAACTACAAAGAACAACTCATGATTACTCTCATGACCCACTGAACAGATTATGCAGTATTTATCATATGTCACATATCTTAAGGTTCATGGTATGGAGGACAATGGAGCTCCAGGACAACAGAGGCCAGACCATGAGTCATTTTAGTCTGAGACAGCATCATCAGTCAAATGTTGATTTAGTGAGCAGACTGAAGAACAAACAGCAGCTTTAGTCGTTGATAAATGTGTTTTTAGTTCGCTAAATTAATGTTTGACTAGCTATTGTTATATTTCTGTATCTTTGATGATGTATGGCAGAGTTATGTTAACCTCTACCACAAATTTAAACTGATTAAAAGCAAACTATAAATAAATAAATGTGCCAGTGTGCAGGCTAGAGTATAATGACTGGGGCCTGAGGTAAGAAAGCTTCATGTGGGCCCCCTATAAGAGAAAATAAATAAAGAGGGCCCCTCTGACCCCGAGGCAAGGCACAACAGACCCGGTTGCCCCCTCCTGTTGACTGCCCTGATAATGTCCACCAGCAGAACAGCAACAGAGGATATACATTTGCATATAAGTGAGAAATATAATGCCACTTTTGAAGACTTTTGAACTGATCCTTGCTTTGTAGTGGTCCTCCTGCAGTTTACCTCCTAACCACTGGGTGTCACTTGTGCTCTTTTAGTGTGAGGCTTATTCAAACCTGTTAGAGCTAAAAACATGAGCAGGCACTTCTTCTTTTTCTGCTCAATGATCCAGTATCTAACATATCATATACAATAGTGTTTTGTTTCAAATCATCTCAAACTCTCTCATTCAGGGAAAACCAATCTCTGCAGTTACTTATATTTATGGCTTAAGCAATTATACTCTCAGGTTTCTTCATTTCTAAATGAATATTATGGGATGTGTTGGGCGTATTCCTGGTGCAAATGGGCCACGTGCTGCTCTCTTAATGGTCTGGAAGGAGAAAAAGCATGACATAGATCGGCTTCAATATAAACCTTCAGCTTGTTGTTGTTGTTGTTGCTGTCTTTAGGGGATTATTAGGTTTCTGTTGACTTCCTCTTTGGACAGAAATCCTCAGGGATGCATCAGTTTGTAAACACATTCAAGAGGTGGAAAAACGTGATCTAAACTAATCAGAGGCAGGATACTAGATACTTTTACAGTACATTAATAGTAGAAAATGTACGCTCTGAATACAGTTCCTAAAGCAGACTTTTACTTGAGTAAATTCTTGAGGAAAATCTTAAATCTTAAAGTAAAATCTTACAATATTTAAACAAGAAAAAGTATTAAAAGCAGTATTAACAGCAGTGGAAAAATGAGTACAAGTAGTATTAGAAGTTAGCAGTATTACTAGTAGTTGTGGTAGCAGCAGTATGTACTTGCTACTAGTATTTTTTTTTTTTACCTTGGTGGGCAGTAGTAGTAGTACTAGTGGCAAAGTAGTAACATTAGTAGTAGAAATGGTCATATAAGCAGTATTAGTAGCAGTGGAAAAATGAGTAGTAGTAGAAGTTAGTAGTACTAGTAGTTGTGGCAGTAGCTGCATGTACTTGCTACTAGTATTTTTTTACCTTGAGGGCAAAGTGGGTAGTAGTAGTAGTAGTAGAAATGGTCATATAAGGAGTATTAGTAGCAGTGGTAGCAGAAGTAGTATTAAAAGTTGTGGTACTTTATAGTATATCTTGCATAGTAGTAGTAGTAACATTGGTAGTAGTATTAGATGTGTTATGAGTATTAACAGTAGAAGTAGAATTAGATGTTAGCAGTACTAGTAGTAGTTGTGGTAGCAGCTGTATGTACTTGCTACTAGTATTTGCTTACCTTGATGGGTAGTAGTAGTAGTCGTATAAGCAGTATTAGTAGCAGTAAAAAATTAGTAGTAGTATAAGTTAGTAGTTGTGCAATATCTGCATGTACTTGCTACTAGTATTTTTTTTTACTTGGATGGCAAAGTTAGTAGTAGTAGTAGTAGAAGTAGTAGTAGTAGTAGTAGTAGAAGTAGTAGTAGCAGTAGTAGTAGAAATGGTCGTATAAGCAGTATTAGTAGCAATGGTAAAATAAGTAATAGCAGAAGTAGTATTAGAAGTTGTAGTACTTTATAGTATGTTTAACCTTGGTGGCAAAGTGCATAGTAGTAGTAGTGGTAATAGTAGTATTAGGTGTGGTATGAGTAGTAACAGTAGAAGTAGAATTAGAAGTTAGCAGTACTAGTAGTAGTTGTGGTAGCAGCTGTATGTACTACAATTTTTGAACTTGGTGGCAATTTGGGTTGTAGTAGTAGTAGTAGTAGAAATGGTCATAGAAGTAATATCATTTGCAAGAAGTAGTAGTATAAGTTAGTAGTGTTAGTAGTTGAAGTACTTGCTTCTTATAGTAAGTCTGATCTTAGTGGCTAAGTGCGTAGTAGTAGTAGTGGTAGTGGTAGTAGTAGTGATAGTAGTAGTGGTAGTAGCAGCAGTGGTTGGAGTATAGTAGTACTGGTATTAGAAGTATTTGTAATAATAGTAGCAGTAGTAGTAGTCGTAGTAGTGGTAGTGGGAGTAGCACTTTTACTAATAATTTTGTTGAGTACTTTTTCCTTCTACACAAGCTATTGTAGCTATTGTGCCAGTCCCAGGCCCAGATAAATCCAGATAAATAGACAGGGTTGTGTCAGGAAGGGCATCTGGTTTAAAATTAAACTATAAATGAGTGTATGCTCGGAGGCAGATGACTTACTGAGATGAAAGGAAAAGACAAAGACTTATACTTCCATCTGAGTAATAGTATTTTGAAGTAGCAGTACTTTTACACTTTGTTTCAAAAGCCACAGAACGAAGAAGAAAGAAAGAAGTTGTATTTGTGAGTTGCTAAGAGCCAGTGACGTAAAAGTAAAAGTGGAGTGATAAAACTCAAACAACTTGAATCCATTAGACGTGTTTTGTTTTTCCGTTTCCCACAGAGCTCTGGTCGGACCGGGCTCACCAACAGGACCTGGGAGCCGGGCCCCTGAACGCCTCACAGGGTTAGGGACATGGACGAGTGAGGATTTAATCAAGGGGGAGACATTTAGGTGAAGACGTTTACAGAACAAGCAACAAAGCTGGTTTAATAGTGATAGATGCATGTTATGTCAGCTAAAATGTCCAAATAATGTTGAATGGGAATGTTTGGGTTAGGTTTGTTAGTTAAAAGCGTCCCTCTCCATTTATCTGGGCTTGGGACTGGCTGGTTCCATCTCCTGCACTAAAGCAAGGGAACTAAACACTGCAGTGACAGGAAGCCATGGTTAAATCAAGTCTAAACGGAACTAAACCAGGTCTAAACCCAGATAAACTTGGTCTAGGACTACATCAAAAACTTTACAGTCTAAAACTAAACCAAGACCAGACCATTTATAAACCAGAACTTATGGGATAACAGGACTTGAGGTCAAAATAAACAAGGCTTGAACCAAGGTTTAACCCAGAAATGAACTAAATTGGGACTAAATTCAAATCCGGGATTAAAAACCAGGACAGAACCAACAAGTTAAACTCTCAGATAGTGTAAAGTGAGACTTAGGACCTCACATAAAAACCTTTAAATAAACCAGACTAACATCACCAAACCAAGACTAATTCACAGCAGGACAAAGGCAGAGAAAAACAAGACTGGGATTAACTAGAAATGGACTAAACTAAATTAAAGCAAACCTAAATTTACTCAGAAAGTCTTGTATATGACTGATGCCAAGACTAACTCAAAAATGAAAACAGGACTAAGTCAAAAACTTAGTCCTGTTTTCATTTCTACCACTAGGTTTAGAATTTTTGTCATTTCTTTTCAGCAATCAAAATTTCAGAATATAAAATTTGCCTTTTAAAAATGTAATGCATATATTTCTCAGTCCTCATATTGGATTGGCCAAATTAAGAGTCTAAAATACGTCGTGTCACTTGCCCATTTGCACCAGAATAAATCGTGGCCAGTTCATGTGCGCAGTGTTAAAAAAATTCAGCGGTAGAAATTTTAAAGGCATTTAAAATTCAAAATCTGGTGACACAAGTTTGCTTCCATAAAAACTGAGACTAAACTAAATCCAATATGAAAGTCAGGGCTGGTCTTGAACAAAAATGAGACTTTTTTATTAAACTCTAAACTAACCCAGACTTAACTTGGACTTATTCATAACTGGACCCATTAAACTACATCTAAACAAGATCTTTAAAGGACGCCATTTTAACTAAAATATAGACTAAATACAAGACCAAACCAAGATCCTGTAAAACTAACCCAGGTTTATTCTCTGAGGTAAATTGTTGGGTCCTCACTCTCTCTGCTGGCCTGACTGAATGAGTGTCCCAGGTTGTAATTACCGTAATGACTGATTTCACTGCACCTTTTCCTCTCTGTAACATCTCCACCCCTCCTCCCGCTGCTGGATGTGGGCTGGCTGTCCCGGCGCTCTTTTGTTTTGGGTAAGGAGATCCCCTGTTTATGCAGAGGTGGGTGTCCCGGGGCCGCTCTTTGAAGCGCCCCTCCTCTGGACTGCATTAGTTCCTTATAGTAACTCAGCGCAGGCCATGGAAAAGTCCTATCTAAAACTCGAGATTATGATAAAAAAATCTAGTTTTATTTGTGCCAATGAGCAAAAGTAGGTCTTTAACCAAAAAAAATGCCTTCTCTACTGTAGTTCCTTTGTGCAAACCATATATGTTTATCTTACTTATAGCCTATGAGGTGATTTCCTTCATCCTTTAAACAAACAAAGCATGTATAGAGAACAAATAGCTCCCAGGAATATCCTCTGCTGTATCAAATTATAAGAGCTTTAATAGGGGAAAGCTTATTTTAACTTATTGTGGCTTTAGTACACACATTTGATCATAAAAAGGGCTATATTATACTTTTATTCATATTTTCTTTATCTTGGTTGTCTCTAAAACAGCGTTGCATGTTTTACAACCTTTAATCTGACTAAAAGAGAATGTTTTTGATAAGTACTCAGGTGAAGAGACCAGCAGAGGGCAGCAGTGTGTAGCAGACTTTTGAACATAATCAAAGAAAAAGAGCCCTTCACTTCCTTAAAATGTTTGTATAATGCCATTTTACTGCAAAATGAAAAATGTCTGTGAGGAATCAGTGGAAACAGAGCTGTACACCAATTTTTTAGATAAATGAATGGATGAAGAGCGCTTGTTGATTGGTCAGTGCTTCCTGGAGGGGGCGGGGCTTCGTGGCAGAGGCGGGGGCTGGTGGGCCCGAGTGTTTTGAGGCCTCAGAAATTACAGAGGGTTATTCAAACAGGCGTGAATGAAACAAAACACTACTCAAGGTGTGTTTTTGATGAGGGAACATTATAACATGGCAGAAAGCTCAGAAAAATGCAAAATTGTTGTCGTTCTCGCTAAGCTTTTTTCAGTTTTTTGAGACTATTACTTCATAAGCACGTCTTCCAGCACGAGTCGACAAGATATATAAATATGTTTGGTGTATTGTTAGTACATTTTTCCATATCTGCTGAAAGACAATGACTTCTGGAAGTGTTCCTGATCCATGCAGTGATCTCCAGTTCAGAATGTTGTCTATTGTTGTTTTAATGCAGTGTCACTTAAGGACCTAAAGATCATTCCAATACATTCAATAATAACAATACACACTTGGCCTTTCTAGATATTCTCCTTCTGTACCCGACATCTTACAGAAATGCACAGGCAGACACAAAGTAAGTGAAGGCAACACTTCTATTTAAATATAGTGTTGAGCAAATACATGCATATTAGGAATCTGCTTTTGTAAACCTTTTTAGGTTCCTATTTATTTCCAAATATATCTATTTGTTTACTGTAAGTGTGAAATAAGCCTCCAAAATCACTGAGAGAGTCAGCAGATTTATAGTTCGTCTTTAGCAAATGCAGAAAGTGTTTGAAGAAGTAAAAACTCAATATGAAGCACATTTTTCACCATGAAGGCACATGTTGTTCTCTAAAAACAAGTTAGACAGTTGGTGGAATAGGGAAGTGAACTTATTACACAAAGCTACTCTGAGCTTTTTGTCCAGTACTTGCACAACCGCCGATAAACCTCAGCATTTACATCTTATTATTCTACGGAAAACATAGAAGAGCGAGTAGAACCTCTCAGATAAAAGCAGAGGTCATCTCCAGAGCAGGAGGGCCTCGCCTCTCTCTCCTGTCTGACCTTTGACCCCCCCACCCTTCTTCATGCCTCTGGGGGCCACAGCTGGAAGCCTCTGTGTGGAGTGCTACCTCTCACCAATTAACAAGCTTTGTTTAGATTCAGAGACTCCTTTATGGTTAGGATTTTTTACTAAGTTGGTCTTTTTTTTAAACTAATTTTACAACGTATAGTGTTACGTTAATAATTAGAAGTATTTAAAGTAATCTCAAGTTTACGACTGATATTATCTTCACCTCTCACTATAGATAAGTTATTATTGAATTATATAAAGATGGAAAAAGTACTCAAAACCTGCACATAAGAAAATATACTCAACAAAATTTTTACTTGAATTAAAGTAAAAAAGTACTGAGTTTGAATCTTACTTAAGCATGAAGTACTTAATGCCACTACCACTACTATTACTTGTTACACTTGCTACAAATACTAGTATTACCTCTTGTGTACTTGTACTACTATCTACTCATGCTACTACTGCTAGTACTACTTATTGTGCTTCTACAACTCCCACTGCTCCCATTACTACTACTACTAACACTACACTACTACTGCTACTGCTGCTTCAACTACTATTAGTACTATTTGTGCAGCTACAACTACTACTACTCTTTCTACTATTACTTCCCTTGGTTTAGTCCTGGTTTTGTCCTGGATTTACCCTAGTTTAGTACGGGTATAAACTCCTGGTATTATCCCTTTTTGTAAGTCCTGGTTTAGTCTTGATTTAGATCTGGTTTTGTTCTCGTTTAGTCCTGGTTTAGACCTGGTATAGATGTGATTTAGTCCTGGTTTAGACCTGGTATAGATGTGATTTAGACCTGGTTTAGTCCTGGTAGAAAGCACCATGTTAAAAGTTGAAAGCATTCACTCAGACCATAGACCTGGTCTAGTTCTGGGAGTTAGATGGTTTAGTTTTTGTTTAGTCTTGGTTTTGTACCGGATTTATTCTAGTTTAGTTCTGGTGGAGTGCTGGTTTTATCCCATTTTTGTACTGTTTAAGTCCTGGTTTAGTCCTAGTTTAGTCCTGATTTGGTTTTGTTATGGCTTAGTTCTGGCTTTGTCCTGGTTTAGACCTGGTTTAGTCATGGTTTTGTCCCAGATTTATCCTAGTTTAATCCTGGTGGAGTCCTATTTTTTCCCCTTTTTGTACTGGTTAAGTAATGGTTTAGTCCTAGTGTAGTTCTGAATTAGTTTTTTATGGTTTAGTCCTGGTCTAGACCTGGTATAGCTGTGATTTAGACCTGGTTTAGTCCTGGGTTAGTCTTGGTTTTGTCCAGGTTTTGTCCTGGATTTATCCTAGGTTAGGCCTGGTGAAGTCCTCGTCTTGTCCCCTGCTTGTACTGGTTAAGTCCTGGTTTAGTCCTAGTTTAGATTTGGTTTTGTTATGGCTTCATTCTGACTTAGTCCTGGTTTAGACCTGGGTTAGTCCTGGTTTAGTCTTGGTTTAGTCATGGTTTTGTCTCAGATTTATCCTAGATTAGTCCTGGTGGAATCTTGGTTTTACACTTGTTAAATCCTATTTTAGTCCTGATTTAGTTTTGGTTAAGTCCTGGTTTAGTCCTAATTTAGTTCTGATTTAGTTTTGTTATGGTTTAGTTCTGGTTTAGACCTGGTATAGCTGTGATTTAGACCTGGTTTAGTCTTGGTTTTGTCCTGGATTTATCCAAGTTTAGCCATGGTGGAATCTTGGTTTTACACTGGTTAAATCCTAGTTTAGTCCTGATTTAGTTTTGGTTTAGTCCTGGTTTAGACTTGGTGTAGCTGTGATTTAGACCTGGTTCAGTCCTTGATTTAATTCTGGTTTAGTTTTGGTTTAGATGGTTTAATAATGGCGGTTCTTGTTGTCAAAAGTTTCAGAATCACTGTTATAGATCGTCAGTGAAGACTAAATACAAATGTTAATTCCTTGATAAAGTAAATGTTCTTAGACAATAACCCAGAGTACTTCAAATACTCTTCACCCTTTGGTTCATAAACAGTGAAAAATCTTTGATAATTTGCTTTACGGTACATTTGTTGCAGTGTTAATGATAATTTACTGCAGTCTTAACGAATCTCCGCCCTGATCCTGCAGCCAGTATTTCCCAAAGCTACTGTGAGTGAAATTATACCAACATTATTGCTTCACACAGCAATATATCAATGTACAATTAGCAAGAAATGTTGAACTTCGAAAGAGTTTGGATCTATAAATTATATTCATATATCATTGGGTGTTGCAGTATGTTTTATTACAGTAGGATTAACAAGGAATGCGCAGAAATGTGGCAAATCTATCGTTCTGTGTGCGTTATGTAACTTTTCCAGAAAGTGTCAAAGTCTTACGTAAGTTTAATGGTAACATAAAACTCGCCTGTGTGCCGGGTCTGGATTTAGCTGTTAACGCGCTGCTCCCGTCGCTCACACCGAATCTGTCGATGATCACGCTGAGCTCAAAATGAAACACCCCGCACCACCACAGCACCGCTCCCAATAAATGAACTCATCTGGGGCCCGACACTCAGCCTGAGGAGAGAAAACCAGGCGGAAAATACAAAATGCTGCTTTCAGACCTAAAACAAGACCTAAATAATTATTCTTAATGGACTTTTAATTTTTAATCAACAATTTATTTCATTCTATTTATATTGCGCTCTCCAAGTCTATTCTTCTTAAAGTGCGTTGTATCAGTCCATTACTCTTTAACTCCTGTAGCAGCAGCTTTGGGGCAGACTGACAGAAATGTGGCAGCCATACCGTGCCAGCGGCCTCTCCGACCACCAAAGGGTCCATGTTATGCTTCTTTAAGGCTTTTTGAAATAGTTCTAGACATCTTTGCATTAATATTTCATGTTTTATAATCTAAAATAATGTATATGTAAGGACAATGTGTTCTTATGGGAAGCTGTCACTTTGATTTTGCAGAAAACGCTTGGATTAGGTGTCTGTCGCCCCCCGCTGGCAACAATAGGGAATGGACAGAGCATAAAATGGCTAGTTAGCATGACTATTAGCGACATGAGCCTAACAGATAGTGTGTCCTGAGTCGGACACACTCACCTTTTGGTATTTTTCGCTCTTCTAATAGACGTTCGTAAAGATGTTAATTGGCTAACAGTAGATAAACAAAAACTCTGCATATTGCTCTACCTCTGTGGTAATTTTTGTGTATTTATGCCAAGTGTTTGTAAAATAATCATGATATGAAAGTAATTTTGATAGGGAAATGCGCAGGGAACGCTCAGGTCACACTCGGGCAACGTTCTTTCTGTGATCTTAATGTTTTTGTAGCTAACTTTGTCCATCTTGTGATTTTCTGATTAACGTTAGCTTAGCCCCCAATCTTATTTTGAAAGATAGAAACAAGGCACCGGATGTGAAGATTTGTGAACGTAAATATCCCAGCCTTAAATTAGAGCCAATCACAAGCAAAAAAATCCAGCAAATAAGGTCGAAAACGCCAGAAAGGTGAGCGTGTCCGATATTGGATATTTGTGTGTTCGACTCAGGCCACTGCTGAGCGATAGCGCTCTTTCATATGGCCACAATAAATAATTTGTAAAAGAGACTATCCAACCAATATATCGTTATTAAATGAGCGATTTTATGACTTGTTGAAGATATAAAAAAGTAATAGAATTTTAGTGTCCGACTCAGGACACACACGCGTTAGCTCAGTTGGTAGAGCTGCGGCGCATGTTCACAGCAACTACAGCCTGCCTCAGTGTCGAGGGTTTGAGTCCAGACTCAGACACTTTGCCGAATGTCTCTCCCCCGTCATTTCCTGTCACTACTTCACTGTATATTGTTTAATAAAGCCTAAAAATGGCCCAAAAATATCTAAACAAACAAACAAACACTGCACTGTTTCCAGTGCGTGCTTGAAACAAAATACTACTCCAGGCATGTTTTTGAAGTGCACACAGGATTATAACATGATTAAAAACTCAAAAATGTCAATTTAGCAGAATAAGGGACCTTTAATTCACAATTACCACAGACCCTGGAGGCAACATGGGTAGATTGTGTTGCCCAAGGACACAAAGGCAGTATGCAACCTCATTCAGAGCTGAAGCTGTGGTGCATTCACTGACCGTAGAGCCATCTGTAATAACCTTTCAGTCTGAAGTTAGAGATGGAGCTGGAGCTATATTATTTGTTTTATTGAGTGCTCTGGTAACTTTTCCTGACCGTACACATAATGTTCTTTAAGTTTTTTACCATAAAACATAAACAAAACAACAAAATGATCCTGTATAACTATAATGCAGATCGTATTTATTTCCATGAGCACTTATATTTCACTTATCCCTTCTTGTGGAAAAGTTATATTTAATTTGTAGATAGCTTTACCAACTCACGTCACCGAGAGTCCAGCAGCAGCTCCCCTGTGCCTTCTTCTTCTCTCAGACCTGCGTCCACAGCAGCGAGGGGCGGCCATCTTAAATCTGGACCACTCCACAACACGCTCCAAAGATAATAAATATTCAGAGGTTCACTGTGAGTTCAGCCAAACCACAGATACAAGCTCTCTCTGTTTGTTTTCGGCTTGGACTGCTGCTGTTGTTAGACGAGCTTCAGTATAACACAGGGAACTACAAGCTCTACATTTCTAAATATTGCAGAAAATGTAAATTATTGAGAAACACTGACTCTAGAAAACTAAACTCAAGGGGATTGTTTTGATTTTTTGGTGGAAGATGGAGAGCAAACTTACCCCACAGCCAAAATGTCCTGGGTTGGATCACAGATTTGGGAAGTTGTAGTAATCGTACCAATAGTAATAGTAATAGTAAAAGTAGTAGTATCACTTAGTATTCATGGATATTGTTATAATCCAGTTACAATATGTCATAACCAATTGTACTCTTTGTGCTTCCTCTTGTACATTTTAGCAGCAGCAGTACTAGCAGTAATAGTAATAGTAGCAAAAATACTTTTTTATCTTCTATATAGAATACTTAATACTTAACCTGTTAATCTCTGAGGCCTTTTTCCCGAAAATTAATGTAATCTACATTTATTAAGGTTTTACTTAGCATTTACTAGGTGTACATAGCTAACCTTGGTAGCAAATTAATTGGTGGACTTTGGGGATTACTGTGGAAGAGAAATAATATTAATAAATTATATTGTTTGACCATAAATTGAGGTTGAAATGGATTATTCTAATTTCCGCCTGAAAAAAAACACATATTTGCCTCCAAAAAAGCCTTTTTTCTTCCTGTAGTGAAGCAAATAACAACATAAATTGAAAATTTCACATATCTTGGTCTACTGCAGCAAAATTTGTGCCAAATAAACAAAGTAATGGAAAGATATACATGTTTTATTTTTAAAAAATCCAGGCGGAATCCAACTGTTGAATAGAAATTGAAGTAGATAGTTTTGTTGCCACGAATTGTCCGAACACGAGGATGTCAAACAGGTGTGTGTCAGCCGTTGTATCACCCCGCTATGATCCCAACAAGCGGACGCAAGGGGGCGGAGCCCCGTCGGGCTCTGTTCGAGTTTAAAAGGTTAATATACTTAACCAGCTCACATTAGAAGGAGATCTACCAGCTTTTTGATACTGAAAGTAAGTCCAAACTCCTGGCATAAATGCTCTATGTGGATGTTAAGGGCCACATGATCAGAAAAGTTTGAACAATGGCCCGTGGAAATATGCTAACGGCGCCGAATGACTGCGGGGCGAGGCTGCAGCAGTGAGTGATGTAAACTGTGGGTCAGTCACAGCACAGAGTGGGTTGTTATAGAGTTAGGCATAATAAAGTATAGAGCTGCTATAATAAACTTTATTTTGTCTTGACCAAGGCCGACAGATTCAAAAACTGCATCCTGGCAGCCATCTCGAGTTTGCCCTGATGAAGGCCTAAAAGCCAAAACGTTTTAGCACTGTTTTAACTCACCAGCCATGTGATAATAAAGGCTTTTTAATAATTCCTATCTTTTTGAGTGCCTCAGTTTCCTGCTTTGTTACCGGTGTTGATGCTGATCCCTACACTGAAGAGCACCAAAAGGACATCATTTTAACAAACTCATCACATCCAAGTAGCGCTCTTGCATGCTATGTTTTTATGTTTTGTCTTGATTTTTTCAGTTTTGTTCAGATCCCCTTTATTGTCCCAAATAAAAATGTGTTCATAATTATATACATCAAGGGCACAGATCAGGAAGCAACACAAAGTTTATGTTTTTAATGGTGTTAAAATAGGGTTGATCACATTGTCCTTGTTTATTATATGTGTCTGTTTAAGCAGTGTGTGTTATTTGGTGTTTGCTCTTGTTGTAGTTGGGGGCCACAAGCAAAATCTTGTATAGGGCCACTAAAATCCTAGAGTACAAAGTTAAAATATAAGCAGAAGAAGATGGATAGAACTGCAACATATAAACACGGAAACACAAACTAATCCGTCCTCCCAACTGATTTGTTCCAACACATTTCTTCAGAAAAGCCTCGTGCTCAGTAATGCCCCTGATATCATCACTGATGGTTGAGGGGAGGCCCGGGGAACGTCCCGTGGCGTGTTGTGTCTGTGTTAGACCAGAGTCAGAACAGGGAACGCCGTCTTTAGTTTAGTTTGAATGTAGACGGATGCACCACTGCAGGGCTGGGTTTACTGATCAGACCATGATAAGGGGCCCACATAAGAAACATGTTTAAGTGAGTCATTCTGAAAGACAGACAATAACATTTAGTGACATCTGAGGACATGGGGGTTTAGGAAAGTGTGGTCCTGGAATGTAGGTCAAGCTCAGGGGCAGTGACTTTCAACTCCTCTGCAGCTTTCTGTGGTTTAAAGAAGGCCTGGTGTGAGCTCATGATTCTATCTGGTTGCATGCAGCAGTTTGACACTTTTTACTGTTTCTGGTCCCAGCTACTTTGTGCCTGAGATGGTGTAGACCCTGGACAACAGCCAGTTAGTTGCAGGATTGACACTTAGAGAATCATTTACTCTTATAATAATAATAATACATCAATTTTATATAGCGCTTTTCACACAACTCAAAGTCGCTTTACAATTTTTGATCTATTATTCATTCACTCCTCAGTCAGAATATAACAAGATCCTACTGCTCAAATCATTTATCAAATAAATTTTTGTAGAAGACTTACTGGCGAGCTTTTATAAAACATACTTTTACTTTAGTAACTTTTGTAACTTTAGGAAAAATGTTACTTAGCCAAGTGCATTTGTAATATATCTACATGAGTAAAATAATTTTTTGAGCTCAGTGGAAAGATGTGTACCTCACAAACACAAAGTCCCGGGTTTTGATTCAAGAAATGGGTACAGAGTGGTGGTAGTAGTAATTGCAGTAGTAGTAGTAGTACAGTGGTTCACAAAGTGGGGTCAGGGGCCCCCGGGGGGTCCGTGAAGGTACTACAGGGGGGGCCCCAGAGGTTGTCTATATTTCAATTTGAATTTGAATTAATTAATTTATTTTTTAATTATTATTATTATTTCAGACACATGGTTTTGGTTCATAAAAACAAATAAAACATACAAAAACATTTAAAAAAAATCAATGAAAATATTAAGTACAAAAAAACATTAAGTACATAAAAAAACATTTGAAATTAATTACAGTTGTATACTTGTTTTACTTTAAAACTACTTTTAGTCAATAATCAGTGTTTTTGTAATGTTTTTATAAAAAACATGGAGAAAAACATGGCAGAGTCTTTTGAATAAAGGGAAGTTTTATCGTTGGGGGTCCGTGAGGGGTTTTTGGAAATTTAAGAGGGCCATGACAGTCTTGACTTTGGGAATGACTGCAGTAGTAGGCTTTGTTGTGAAATTATCAAAAAATATATATCTATAATGTGTACCTAAGTGAACTTTACATTAATTTTTATTTTTATATCAATTTTATTTCTATAGCCTGAGATCACAACAACAGTCGCCTCAAAGGGCTTCACAAACAGTTAATCAAACATAAACACACAATCAGACAATAACTAAACTAAACAGTCCCAGGACATCCCCTGCTCTTAAGGAAAAACTCCTAAAAAAAACCCAGCTGTGGGAAAAAATAGAAGAAACCTTATGGAGACCACATAAAGCAGAGATCCTCTAAATAAATGTGTCAGTGACTGTTAAATAAAGTCCATTAGCTCATCTTTAGGATCACAGTTCAGGTCTGTGAGGATGCAGTAGAGGGGTTTCATCCAGACAGGGGACTGGGGGTGAGGCAGGGGTCCGGGACATTCACAGGAGGCGAGATTGAGGGCCCACAGGTCGGGACAGGAGCACTCAGCAATTCTCAAGTAATAATTTTACTTCTATTTGAATAAAAACAAACTTTTTCTTGAGATTAAGTACTTCTTCCAACTCTGCTAACTATATTTAATACATATAGTAATATTTATAAGCAACACAAAAAGCAAAAACACATGAAATGTAACGGAAGCTCGTTGGTCAAAATACTCCTGGGAACTTTCTGTATTAGTGCTTGCCCAAGGAACCATTACATATCTTCAATAGTGGCGTATTTGCACAGACTTATCTGTGAGTGATACTGATGTTTGCAGTATTATCTCACATACTTGTGGTGAGCAGGATTGTGCCGCTCCGCCGGGCCGCTCTGTGACATCAGTCCGCTCAGAGCCAAAGCCGCAGTATTGTCTGAGGCACAGGTATTCGAGCTGTTATAGTACTAAAGTATTTTCTTCTCTTTATCAGCGCAGAGGCCTATAATTATGTACTTAGAGAAATCCTACACTCTCGCCACTCCCTGAACGCACCAGA